>VZTR01008899.1:76053-105898 GCA_013400775.1 Chaetops frenatus
CACACTAAAGCAGAACAGGAAAAAACTTAAAACTTAAGGCATCAGCACCAAACCTGCAGCTCCTTGCAGGAAAACCTGCCCTAAATGAAAATCCCTGAGTCCCTGCAGCCCATCAGTGACAGCCACCCACTCCCCAGGCCCTGGGGAGCTCTGCTGGGTGTTACTCCAGGATTTATTTCCAGCCATTAGTGTAAAGTGATCACAAGACTACAGGTTACAAGGTCTTTTAAAGGTTAATTGGCCAACAAACCACTGCCACACACATTTGTTTCAACTTTTCCACAAAGCCACAAGGCTGGCTTTTTTATCCAATCACGTAACACCATACAATCCTATATTATTACTCATTGAATAATTTTAAACTCAGAGCTTACAGGCACAAGGTTCTGAGACCTTTCTGTGCCTTGCATTATGACATCTCCCCCTTCTCTTTGCACCATGAATATTCCCTTGGTAGCTCTGTCAATCACCTTTTTGTACACATTGCAGTACAATTATTACCAGTATAATGATGATGATGACCAATAAGTATCGAGCCGTTTTTAAAAACTCTTTCACCCACGGTGCAAGATTCCACCTACTGATTATCCAGCCACGTCCCATCATCATCACCTCTGATTTCTGACCACACTTTCCTTGGTTTTTTGTGCCCCAGGACGAGGAGGAGATGGAGGAAGCCACCAACCAGAAGCTGGCCCTGCAGAAGGCCAAGGAAGTGGCCGAAGTGAGCCCCATGTCTGCAGCCAACATTTCCATAGCTGCGTAAGCACCCTCTGATTCCCTGGGAGAAAATTCCTGCTTCCCAAAGTCCCCCTGTGTCCGTCCAGCTTGGAGCATCTGTGAGCCCTCCTGCCCCATCTCTGGAACTCACAGGGCTTTAGGTTGGCCGAATGTTCCAGTGCTGAGCACTGAATTAGGAGCTTAATGAAGGATTTCTTTCAGTTTGGTTCTCTTTGTGATGTCTCATCGTGGAGTAATTGTATTTTAGAAGGATTTTTTAAAAATTTTTTTAAGCTGTCCCGGGATAGATTTCACCAGGTGAACGTCCCACTTTGGATTTTTAATGAGGAGAGGGGTGTGTGCACAGAATTAACTATTTTTTAATGGTTTGGAGTATTCAAGTGTAAAGGTGTCCTCTTAAACAGCTGAAAATTATGCTTGAATTCCCTTTCCTTGCTGTTTGAAAGAGCTGGGTGGAATAAAAGGAACCAGTTTGGAGGCAGGAACATCAATTTGGAATTTTTCAGCTGCCTGGCTGAGGACAAGCACAGGCTCTGTGATACCAAAATCCTTGGAAAGCTTTGCCTTGGAGCCACCTTTTCCTGGATCCTAGAGGTGCAAAAACGAGGTGTAGGTGGAAATAAGATGCCTGTGTTTGAGACACCCCTGGAGCAGCCTGGGATGCAGGGGTTGGGATGAGATGGGATTTCAGGTCCTCCCAACCCAAACCATTCCATGATTCTGTTCTGTGATACCTTCAAGGTTCCTTGAACTCTTCTGGAATTCCAGCATCAGCATCAAAAAAGTTTGGTCCTGCATTTTAATAAGAGGTGCTGATGTTTTCCAGGCCCCTTTTTACAGGGGAGACCTCCAAGGGCTAGAGAAGCTCAAGCATAAAATAAAAGAAATTTCCTGCTCAATTTTGTTGGAAAAAAACCTGAGCTGCAGCCGGATTCCTTCAGTGGAAATCTCTTTTTACTGGGACTTTAATCCACTTTAGTAAAGACAAAAGGCCAAGTGGAGCCAGTTTGTTACATGTGAAGGAAAAGAATATTATCAATTTGACTATTTTATTCTTCTTACCATTTTATTTTGTCATTACTGCTGTAATCAGTTCCTATTTATGCTCTGGCTGTTTGATGGTTTTAAATACCATTTTTTCCTTACAATTATTTTCTGGCCAGCCTTGAAAAGAAGTCAAATGAGGATAATTGCTTTTGCTCTTTGATGAATTTTTTTGGTTCTGGTATTTTAAAATGCAAGATGATGATGGTGCTTATTTGCTTCTGTTTAAATCAAAGCATTTTGCACGGGAAGATTTCTTAGAAATCAGCAGAAAAAAAAAACCACCCCACTTCCATGGAGCTAAGGTTGAAATTGCTTAAAATCACCTCTTTTCCATGATTTTTCACCAGGTTTTCAAAAGCACAGCAAGAGTTTTGTGACAACAATTCAAAGTGGATCAATGTTCTGAAAACACTGAATTTTCCCTGCCTGCATCAGCCCAAACAGGGTGGTGGCAGAGAACACCACGACTTGGATTTTCTTAATCACCACGTTGCCAGTGTTGTCACCTCCCTCGCAGGGAGGTGACAGAGCTGTCCCTGGGCTGGGCCTGGTGAAAAGTCCCCTTGGTTGTGCTGTCTCAGGGCTGAGGATTTCCTCCCTCCCCTTGTCAGTCCTGCTCCTTGTCCCCTCCAAACCTCCTTCCAGCCCTTCCCACCGTGTTGGATCCTCCACCTCTGGCATTTTCCCCGTGCCAGTACAGGGTGAGCTGTTCCTGCACTGGTTCTCCTGGCCCAGCCTCCCCCTCCTAACCCAGCTCCTTAAAATTTGCACTTCCAGTGCCTTTGCAATTGTCCCCTTGTCCCTCCTGCTCTGCTCTGAGCTCCATTTATTGCCTTGGTGACCAAACATCATTTCCTAAGCAGAAGGAGCTGGTGTTACCCAGTGTTCCAGGCTGCTCAGAGGCTCTGAAGAGGCACCTTTCCCTTCCCACCTGGAATTGGATGCTGTGGGAGCTGGGGATTGGTTTGTGATTGATGGATCTCCTTTAATAACAGCCTCATCATTGCAGTGCATTTATCTCCCAGCTGCCTCACAACATCCTGCACTTCCTTCGGAGCTCCCAGAATTTTTCTCTCCTCCACCAAAGGGATTCACCTGGAAAGATTTATGTGATCACAGCTCCTTTTTCACCTGGTGAACTCTCTCCTGAAAGGGCTTTTTTTTTAATTTAGTGGCTTCTCAGGCTGGTGCATTGGTTTGGAGCTCCTGCTCCATCCAGCTCCCAGCATTTCTCTGCTCCACCAAAGGGATTCACCTGGAAAGATTTATGTGATCACAGCTCCTTTTTCACCTGGTGAACTCTATCCTGAAAAGGCTTTTTTGTTTAATTTAGTGGCTTCTCAGGATGAAAAGCCAGGCTGGTGCATTGGTTTGGAGCTCCTGCTCCATCCAGCTCCCAGCATTTCTCTGCTCCACCTGAGCACATTTGTGTGACCACAGCTTCCTTTTCACCTGGTGAACTCTACCCTGAAGGATTTATTGAGGATGAAAAGCGAGGGTGGTGCATTGGTTCTGTCACTGTTTGCAATGTTTGCCTGAAAACAGGAGATGTCTTTGATTCGAGCCCGTTGTTTCATTCTTCTTTTTTTTTTTGTGATTTTTTTTTTTTAATTTTATTATTTTTTTGTTTGTTTTCCGTTTAGCATTTTCCTTGCTTTGTTGTTTCTGGAGGTGAGTTCTGGGTTTGTTCAGCCCCTCTGTGTCGTTTTCCCCTCTCAGCCTGTGCACCTGAGGGACTTCACAGAGCCGGGGTCTTCAGGACAAACCATTGGTGCAGCTTCCTTGGCAGCCAGAACGGAGCAGGGGGCACATGGGGACAATTCCAAGGCTTTGGCTGTCCAAAGCACTTTTTGGTGCCACTGCCAGTGGGAGGAAGAGCCCTCAGGCTCCTCCCTGTGGGTCACACCAAGACCCCAAAGCAAACACAGGGGTTTTTTCCTGGTTTTGCCTGACCTGCTGCCCAAATTCCCTGAGTTTGGGTTCCTCCTCTGCCTGTGCTACCCCAGCCAGAGCTGCACCAATGTCCTGTACAAAAGGGGCTGCCACGAGCACACCCTGCCGCAGGCAGGGCATGACCTGGGGCTCACCTGGCACCCTGGTGTCCTCTCCTCACCTTTTCTTATGAAAAGCCTTAAAACAGGAATTTTTTTCAGCACCCCTAAATTTGTAGGAGCCTGCCAGGTAATCAGCCACGCTTTGAGGAACTTTTTGTACACTGTGATTTATGAAGTTTGGGTTTTTTTTTTTTTTTTTTAATTCCATGAGGTAATGGATTAGAGTTGTAGCCAGATATAAGGAAATCATTTAATCACAGGTATGAGGGGTGAGGTTTTGGGGAAGAGGAGAATTTGGGTGGTGGGTGAAACCTTGTGGGCAGTGGCAGAGGCAGCTCCTGGACGTGGGCACCGGACCTAAACACAATTGAACTGCCCACTGCTGCTTCCCAAAGTTATTTGTGCTTCCCTGGACAACTTCCCATCCTCCAAAGAGCTCCTTCTGTCTCCAGGACTGGTTTCTGCTGGTCCCACACAGGGCTGATCAAAGCACTGATGCTTTAACTGCAGCCCCACAGGGGGACAGTGCCTGTCAGTGTGAGCAAGGCAGAAATATGAGAAAAGCACCTCAACCACTTCACCCTGACTCCTCTGTCCCTTTTGTACAGGTCTGGGGATGCAGGGAGGGGGGAACTGCTCTGTTTCTCCAGGTTTTCCATCTAGGAGCTTCCATGTTTTCCTTCTGTTTTGGGAATACCGTGGCTGATTTCCACCTCTCTGTTGGGCTGTGGGGACCCAACAGGAGCCAGCAAGAAGCTGCCTGAACACCCAGCCTGTGCCCTGTGCTCTGCTGGGAGGGTGTAGATTAGAAGGGGTGTTCTTTTTCTCTTGCTGGTTGTGATTCTCTTCCCTCTCCCCCTGCCCCTGGAGTGTGTCGGTGTGTGAGGTTCTGTGGTTCCTCCCGTGCCTTTTCCTTGCTGTCCTCACTGGTGCTGTCACAAAGCCACACCCAAAGCCACTCTCTGGGCTCTGCCCCTCGTTCCTGGTAAGTAGAGTCTGGTGAAAGTGAGTTCCTGATGTCATTTTGCCCTGGGGAAGGAGGCTGTGTTGGCTCTGTGGTTTCACACAGGCAAACCGAGGGTATTTCCAAAAGGCACATCCAGCCCCGGGAGCAGAGCAGGGAGCCTGGGGTGCTGCAGGAGCTGTGTCACACTCCCTGCCCAGGTGCCAGGGACAGAGCTTGGCCTCCACCCTGCCAGGGAGACACACAAAGGTTCACTCCAGCCTTCCCCTGAGGGATGTTCAGCTGCTGTCACAGCTGAACCCAGAATCTCCCCACGCCGTGCATGGGGTGGGTGCTGACTCCCAGCTAAACCAGGGCAGCCCCGTGCATTCTCCTCCATCCCAAGTTTTCCCAAAGGAATTTCTTATTATTCCTGAAGAATTCATGCATTCAGGGGCTTGTTCTCTGCAGGTTTTTGCTGCCAAACAAGGTCCCCAGCTTGAGCAACCTGGGAACAATCACTGTCTTGGGCCAGCAGGCAGGACATGCCAACCCCATTCTGCTCCTGCCCCTGTTGCATTTGGCACCAGAAAAATACAGAAATCCTGAGGTTTAGGTAAAATACTTCACCTGGCTGCCCAGCTGATTATTTGCTTCAAGCAAAACTTTTATGATGCCTTCCATAATTTTTCTTATATTCACTCCAGGTTTCTGAACCTCTGGATTTTTGTGTTATATGCATTATCTGAGCCAACATTTCTGTTTAGAGCAATCCATTAATTTTAATAAATGTACATTTAAAACTCTACTTCTGTGATACCCAAAGAACATTAGATTTTAACTGGGCCTTCTGGCTTGCTGGAATTGATTGTTAACAGATTTAAATGCTCATGAAAGCAAGAGGAAAAATGCTGCAACTGAAAAGGCAAATTAGGAAGTGAAGGGGTTTTACTTTCAGTCTTGGGGAGGATTTTTGGAATGCTGTAGATGGATAAAAATCATCATTTAGAGCTAGGAAAAAATTAATGCCTCAAGCCATGATCTACCAGGATATTTAGAATCCTGGTTTTCTATGGATTCCCTGCCTTTTCTGTGTGATATTTTGAACACCCTACATAAAAGCTGTTTATCCAAACGCTGGATGGAGGAGAATCTACAAAATTCCTTGAGCTGCAGGAAGCTCCTTTCACTCCCAGGCCCTGCCCCACTGAAGCTGCAGCACAGCTGAGCTTTTTAGGCCCAGTGACCCATTTTTGGGCATTCTGAGCCAGGCCCATCCCAACTGCTGTCCGAGGAGAGAGGTGGGTGCCTCCAAAGAGCCGAGCTGAGGCAAGAGCTGAGGAGGAGCTGCCTCAGCTGCTGGAGCTCGGGTGGATTTTTGGAGCCCAAAGTCCTCCCTCTGGCCCTTGCTGCGTGCTAAAGCTTCCTCTTGGTGCCAAGAGCAGGAATGAGCCATCCTGCTCCCCTTGGAAATGAGGATTTGCAGCCCAATCCCCACGTGGCTCCACCCAGACCTGCCCGAGGTGGCTCCTGCAGGATTCGGTGGTGTGAGTACCAGGGAGGCCTGGAGCCCCCAGGTCATCCTGTGCCTTTTGGTCCCCTTTTTTTTGTTCCATTTTGGACTCTTTGGTTGTGTCCCTGTTCTCCAGAGGGTGATGTGTCTGTGGCTTCCACAATCCTGGAGCTTGCCCTGTCTGCCTCTGACAGGACATGGCCTGGACGGGTCTCGTCCCGATGTCTTTTATGGTTTCTCTGCTCGTTTGGTTTGGTTTTCTTTGATTGTTTTTGGTTGGTTTTTTTTTTGGTTTCTGTTTGTTTCTTTTTTTTTTTCCTCCTTTTTTTGCTTTTTCTTTTCTCACTTTTTGTTTTCTTTGTTTGTTTTGTTTTTTTGCATGTGCAGTTTTGTAAAGCAAACTCGAGGTACTGTATCTCGCAGCTCGTCAGTCTCCAGCGTAAATTCACCGTGAGTTGCTCTCTGTTATGATATTCACTAAGTGGATTTCCCATTTAGAGCTCCATAAACCTTCCCCTTCTCCTGGTGCCTTCACTCTCCCTGTGTTTTTTTTTTTTTTTTCCCCCAAAAATCATTCCCATCATTGTGGAAAGCCTCCAGACCAACATCCAAGGGAAGGACTGGAAGGTGTCATTGTCATTTGATGCTTGTGATTTGTGAGCAACTCTGTTGTGTTTCATCCATTGACTGTGACCTTCCCCCTTCTTCCTTCCTTCATTTTTCTCCCTTGATTCCTTTCTATCATTCCTCCTGAACTCTTTTTCCTGTCTTCTCCTGTCTCCCCTTGTTTGATGGTTTGTCTTGTTCTCATTTGGATTTATTTCTGTTCTCTGTGTTTATTCTGTGCTGGGCTGTTGCCTTTGATGTTCCACCAGTGTTTGCACTCCGGGTTCAGTGGGAGAACCAGGAGAGCCCTCTTGGAGGGAAAACTGGAGGAGGACTTCAGAAGAATTCTGGGAACGGGGTCCAAGTGAGACCAAATTGGAAAACTCTTGAAAACCTGGTTATGCCTTTGCTCTCTGACCTCCTCGAGCTGGAGCTTAAAGGGACAGATTTTGTCCAAATGAGGCACTTGGCAACTCCTCTGGAGCTGGAGTTGAGCAAACACAGTGGAAAACTTCCCACTCCATGTGCTTCCTACCAATCCAACCGTGCTGCCTGTGCTGTGGGTCAGGGTGTGCTTTGACACAGAGCAGGTTGGTAAAAACATCTTTACTGCTGCTGACTAACCCAAAAAACTCCTCATCAGCTCCTGTCCCACCCATCCTTTGGGTTGTCCTTTAACTGTGTGACCTTGCCTTTCTTCCTTAATGCTTTTGGAGACTCAAGTAAGTGCAATTCCAGCCTGGGGGTTTGTCCTGGCCCCACAGCAGAGAACAAGGTACTGTGAAGCCAAGGAGGTTTCCCAGCAGTTTTTCCTTCCTGGCATTTCCCTGGGTGTTTTGGGGCTCCTTGTGATGGTGGATTATAGACAAGCTGGGGTTTAAAATGTGTTGATGCTTTATATGAGTTTAACTTCTGTGTGAGCAAGGCTGAGCTTTTGAGACTGCCCAAGACCTGCCTGTGCCCAGGTCTGATGGCTCACAGGGAAAATTAGGGGGATAAATTAGATTAGGCATATTTTGGATCATTTTTTCCAATGTATTTTCTGGCTGCTGGGAGTTTTGGCAGGCAGAAAGGGGCAGAGAGGGCTCAGCTGCCCTTTGGGTGCTTCCCACCCTGACAGGAGGAACAGGATGGAGAAAGGGAGGTGCTGGGAGCTGCCTTCTCCCCAAAACTCCAGTTTCCCCCAGCAGAAGTTACTCCAATCAGTATTTTCCCAATTAGGAACAAAGCCTTAAAAAAATAATACAGATTTTGTCCCCTTTTCCAAATTTCCAAAAGGAAGAGTTGCCTTTTATAAAAGGATGAAATCAAAGTGCAGGTACCAAAACCCTTCTGGAAGGAGGATTTGGCCACATTTCGAGGCATTTTTCATCAGGGTTTTTTGTTAACTCCCCACCAGAACAGAGCCCCTGGACTTTAACAAAGTCTGAGCTGTTGGGACTGCCCAGAGTAGGGGTGACCTGTCTGGGAGAATTTCCTGCACCTTGGTTCTGGTGTCTGTGATGCTCCAGCTCTGTGGAAATGCTCAGAGCATCTCCCAAGGGAGCTCAGGAAGGAGATGGAGCTCAGAAGGAAAAAAAAAAAAAAAAACCGGTGCTGAAGCATCCAAGCAATAACTCCAGGGTCACTGGCAAAGCACATTTATTTAAATACCAGTGCTGAGTTCAACTGAGAGGATATTGTTTTATCAACTCACAGAGAGATAAAACATTCAGCTTTGTGCACACCAAGCCCGAAGTGAAATACTCCATTGTGTTTTCCAAGTGGAAAATGGAAATGTGGAGTTTATGAACCCCGAGTTCCTGAAGAGAAAATAGGATTTGAGTGGAAAGGTTTTGTTGCATTTTAACAACATGTTCCCTTTTATCTGAAACACAGAATTTCTCAGCCACCGTGTAGTGTGTGGTTATTTTTAACATGGAATTATTATCTTTCCATAGGCAGCTTTCATTCATTATTTCCTGCAGCAAAATTCTTCAGATTTCCATTAAGTGCAGCAGTGATTTCAAAGGTTATGGGAACAAAATCCTGAATCATTAAGGAGCACCCTAAGATTAGAATCTGACTAAAAATACCCTTCCCTTTCCTGAACAAACCACACAGTGGTTGCAGTTTTTATTCATACCAATATTAGTCATCGATTCATTAATATGAATTTTATTTGATTCTCCAGGAATTGTCGGGTTTTCTTTCCAGCCACAGGCAGGAGTTGTTTGTTGGTGTCTCAATCCAAGGAAAACCAGTGGAGCTGGTTCCAGCACTGGCATCAACAACATTTCCAGCCTGGAGGATGTGGGGATGGAGCAGAGCATTCAAAGAGTTCCAAATATCCCAGAAAATAGGGATGGGGAGTAAAGCAATGAATCACCAGCAGTGTTTGTAGGATGTCTGTGAGCCAGGAGTGATTTACAGAGGAAATTTCCTTCATGACTGCAGGATGCCCATCCCAGGCAGCTCCATCTCTGCTGCCTGTGGAGAGCTGGGCACAGCTTCTCCTGTGGCTTCCCATGGGAAATCCTTGGGCAGGGCAGCGGGGGAGGCTTTGCATGTTCCTCACTCCTTCTCAAACCAAGGAAAGCTGCTGCTGAGTGAGAATATTCTCATTTTTCATGATTTTGAACCAAAGGAAGTGGTGAATGCCCACTGTGATGATGGTTTTCATCCTTGTGGCAGCTTGGAGGGGGCTCTCCCTCAGGAGGAGCCTGTCCCCCCCTTGGATGTGGGATTTATGATGGGCAGGGCTCTAAGGTGGATCCCCAGGGCCTCCTGGTGTTATGTACATTTAAAACCATGATTTTTGTCTCTTGTTCTCCTGCCGTGGTGCAAATGGGGGACTCAGCTGCTGGAAAATGAGTCCAGAACTTGGGAACAGGGTGTGGATATTTAATTCTGGTGATCAGATCTGATTTTGGGATTAAATGATGTTCCTTCACATCTGCCTGGGTGCTTTTCATGGGGGTTTTCATGTGAGTTTTTACCTCTTTAGCAGCACCAGGCAGCAGCAACCTGGGTAAAGAAGCAATTCCCTGGCAGAGCACAGTGACACAAACCCCTTCTGACAGCTCCCACTGTGCCACATGAGCGTGGCTGGATGTCACCTCCCCGGGGTCTGTGCCTGGTGACAGAGCCAGACAGTCCCAATCAGCACCAAAACACGCAAAAGCTGCTTTTTTCCACTGCCAGGGGAGCCCAGAAAATGCATAAGGAGGTTGTGTTTGCCTCCCATGTGGGCTCTGCTCCCTCCGAGCTCAGGATGAGGTGTGGGGAATGGAGATGTCAGAGCAGGCTGGGAGGAGGAAAACGCCTTTCCTGGTTTTGCTAGCAAAGGTTTCATTAAGGCAGAAAATGAGTGCTGAGCCTTCAGGAGGTTAAATCCAGAAATCACCCTGGCAGCCAGTGAAAAGCAGAATTTGAGTTGCAGTTTTTAGGAGGAAAAGAAAAAGTCTTCCCTTCCTGCCCTGGTTGGGTCTGTGGTCACTTTGAATGTGGTGGTGAGAACCCAAGTGCTGGGCTGAAAAATCAAAGCATCCAGGCCCTGCCAGAGGAGGTGACCTCGTCACAAAAGGTGACAGAGATGAGCAGGTGCCTCCAGGTGTTCCCATCTCATCCTCATTGTGAGACACAGAGATGGGGAAGGCTCTGGAGGAGCAGCTGAGGGCACTGGGATTGTTCAGCTGGAGCAGAGGGAGGGCAGAGCTCCCCGGGGGCTGCAGCTCCTCCCGAGGGACAGCTCCCATCTCTGCTCTGGGCCAGGGACAGCAGCCAGGGAAGGGCTGGAGCTGGGCCAGGCCAGGCTCAGGCTGGAGAGCAGGGAAAGGTTCTTCCCCCAGAGGCTGCTGGGCACTGCCCAGGCTCCCCAGGGAATGGGCACGGCCCCGAGGCTGCCACAGCTCCAGGAGCCTTTGGACAGCCAGGGATGCCCAGGCTGGGATTATTGGGGGGTCTCTGCAGGGCCAGGAGCTGCACTGGCTGATCCTGGTGAGTCCCTTCCAGCTCAGGATATTTTATGGATCTGTGTGTGACTCTCCCACTCTCTGGGCTCTTTTCCTGGGGCACAGGACAGTTTTCCTCTCTTACCTGTCCTTTTCCATTCTCCAGTGATGTGTGGGCTGGCTGGTCTATGCTCACCTGGAACAATATTGTGGATTTAGAGCAGTTCTAGACCTGTTCCATGAGCCAAGAGGGCAGCACAGCTGGAAAACAAGCCCTGGGGCTGGTGGCAGGCTCAGATCCTCAGGGACAGGTTTCATTTTCCCTGCTCCTCCTGCTGATCTGACTTCTCTTACTCACCGCTGATTTCCTCATCCCGATGTTTCCAGGTGGGGATAAAAGTGCTGCTAATTTTGGGAAGCTTTGTGGGCTGTTCCAAAGCACTGGCTGGGGTGTGTGATCTCTTGTGTGCTGACGTTTTAATCCTTCAGACTCTTCCCGAGGCTTCCACATTTCCGGAATGCAGAGTACCTCCTTTCCAGAAGGGCTGATCTCATAGTGTGTGGGCAAACTAACACGGATGATCCCGCTGGCTTTCCCTGCTCATGTTCTCTCTCCATCCCTGTTATTCCTTCGGCTCAACCCTCTAATTCCCCACCTTGGCTGAAAATTCCCTCTTTTTTTTTTTTTTGGTCGCTCTTTAGGGAACCGGGCGCAAATTCGGGTTCTGACTTCTCCCATTTCTCCCGCCCTTAGCAAGCAGCAGAATTCCTCCAAATCCAAGTCGGTTTGGGAGCAGAGGACGAGCCAGATCCGGATGCACAACTTCCGAGCCAGCTGCGAGGCGCTGTACAACGAGCTGGACCCCGAGGAGCGGGTCCGCTACGCCACCACCCTGCACATCCGGCCCGACATGAAAACCCACCTGGACCGGCCGCTGGTGGTGGAGCCCCGCAGCGAAGGCAGGAACAACATCACCAAGCTGAGCCCCGTGGACGTCCAGGAGGTGGTGGAGCACCCCAAACCCACCTCCACCGACGGGGCGGAAGCGCCACGGAAGCACCACAGGCATCGGGAGAAGGAGAAGCTGGGAGAGCAGGAGAAAGGCGACGTGGCCAAAGATGAGAGCGGCGAAACTGGGCCGGGCAACAAGGAGGAGAGGCACCGGCAGCACCGCAGCCGCAGCAAGGAGGTGGAAGGGGGCAGCAAGGAAGGGAAAAGTGACCGTACCAGGGGGCAGGTGATTTGGAGAAAGAAGGATTTTACAATTAGAAATTGCAAAGCGGTGTGTTTTATTTCCAGCTGGGACGCATAAGGGGGATGTCTCCTCCAAACCGTGCGTGCCTGAGTGGCTTTCTCCCAGCTGTTTATCTTCTGAAATGTTACGTATGCATTAAATTTCGCAATACACCGATACATATTCATTACCTAGCCCCGCCCAGCCTCGTTTCGTATTAAAATGAGCTAAAAAGTCCTTCTGCGGGTGCGCAGTCCCCTCCGGTGGTCGTGGGCCGGGGTCTTCTGAGGAAGGCCGGAGTCTTCATCACAGTGGCCTTCTTTTGACCTCTCGTTCTGGGCAGGGCAGTAAGGGTTTGGCCAATTCCCAGGTTAGCTTGCCCTGGCCAAAACCACAGGCCTGATTTTGATGGCTCCAGGCCATAAAGTTCTGCTTTATCGAATCTTAACAATACCCAAGTCCTGCTTTGCTGAGTTTCAACGTCTATCTCACCTGTATTACTTCTACCTAATAGCTACCCAGCAGTTGGGCTTAGCAGCTAATTTTCTATGTGCTTTCAAGCTGTTCCTCTGCAAATTCAAACAATTCGTTCTTAGCGCTTCGTGCTTCCGCACCCACAAAAGCCCCCAGAATCACCAAATAATCTGTTCTTAAAGCTTTGTATTTTGACATCCGTACGTGTCCCCTGTATCACAGGAAGGGGGGAAGAGGCACCACCGGCGGGGCTCGGTGGAGGAAGGGGCCGAGAAGGAGCACCGCAGGCACCGCAGCCACCGGCACGCGTCCGACCGGCCGGGCAAGGAGGGCAACGGCACCGCCAACGGCGGCGGCCGCGGCGAGCGGCGCTCCCGGCACCGCGGGGGCTCCCGCTCCGGCAACAGGGATGGAGAGCCTGGAAGCAAGGGCGACAACGGAGAGGAGCCCCACCGGCGGCACCGGCTCAGGAACAGGGCGCTCTCCACCTACGAGTCGGTGGAGAAGGACAGCGGCGAGAAGGAGGGGGATGCTGGCGAGAAGGAGCACCGGAATCACCAGCCCAAGTGAGTGAGTGCTGCCTGACCCTGCCCGGGTCGGTTCATGCGGTGCAAAATCCCAGCGTGTCGGAATCCAAGGCACGGAAAACCTTCCAGGCCTTGGGCCTGCTCGCTCTGAGTTCGAAACGTGGACCGGGTTTGATCTGAAGCCATGGGAAAAGCTTCCAAATTTAGTGGCCTTTAAGAAAGATTCTGGTCTGTAGTTTAAGAAAAGGCGTGTTAAGTTAGAGAGTAGAGGGTTTTGAGGTACGAAGTTTAGATACAGAAGTAGGTATAGAATAAAGTAAAAGGTTTAGGGTGTGGTGGTGTAAAACAGAGTAATAGAGAACAGTAAGTCAGTAGGTGATTAGATAAGAAATTTCACACTGCGGTGAACATAATGCTGATGTGATTAACTGTTGGTGTAAAAATGAAAATATAGGTATGTAGCAATTATCTATTGGCCAACTAACCTTTAAGAGACCGTGTAACCTGCAGTCTTGTGACCATTTTACACCCTACAGCTAACTTGTGCAGTTCTCTGTGAAGAAGTTCTCACGATTTAATGAGACTGCAGCAGTAAATAACACTTTAAACCATACCAGAATGATCTCATCTCTGAACCACCCATCCCGATACCAGAGGTGTTCCAGGAAATCCCTAATCACCCTCCCCATGGCATTCCCTGCTGTCCCTGTCCCCACAGCAGCTCCCACTACAGCATGCAGGTCTGTTTTGCCTCAATCAGCAATGACAGAGGCTCCCAAAGATGATTTTGGTTCATAAACCAGCTCAGGTTTAAGGCAGGAAATATCCTTGTTGTAAACACCAGCAGACCCTGTAGGACACCAAGTGGAGCAGAGAATTTCCCAGCTTCTGAAGGAAGCTCCTGAGGGACATCTTTTAAAATTTCAGCCAGCCTTGCTTACAGCCCTTTGATTTTCATTTTTAATGGGGAGCCTTCAGCTGCACCACCAGTTGTTCCAGCACATGGCCTCTTCCATTAAGAACAACGATGGCCCCCATTTGCTTTAATTCTTATGTAAGTCAAGTGAGAAAAACAGCCCTGGTGAAGCATTTGGAGTAGTTAATAAAGAAGGATAGACTGCCTTTTCAGCTTTATTAGTCTGATGGAAAAGAAATTGCACTGGGATTCTTTAGAATAGAGTTCATGTCACCGTGGAGAGCCGTGAGTGGCACTGAGATAATAATTTTCCTGTCTAAATTATCTTCCTTTCAGCTGAATTTCCAAACACTCTGCCTGCTGTTCAGCGTGCTCGTCTGCACGGGCTCACTCTCCTCCTCACTGGAGCAGAGCTGCTGCTGCAGAGGAGAGCAGGAGCCATGGAGCTGCTGACAGCCCCTTTCCAGAGTGGTTCCAAGCTGGAAAAGACAATCCCCACACTTAAATAAAGCCTTGGGAGAGCGTTAGGGAGCAGCAGTCAGGATTCATCCAGCAGCTGCTCTGTGGGGTGGCTCATGGCACTGCTACGTGCAAGGCCCACGTGGTCCTGGCTTGGGAACACCATTAAAGTGACCCAAGGGATGCTCAGTGCCACAGTCCCCTCCTAATGTTGGGACTGAGGGTTGGTTTGGGAGGTCTCAGAGGAAAAGGTCCCAAATTTTGCTGTCAGAGGTTGTCCCACAGAAGGATTTCCATGGAGGAAACCAACCCAGCACGAGGTGCAGCGTGTCAGGGGTGCGTCCCCTGAACCTTTCCTGGGCCTTATGGAACAAATCCTGCTTTTTCCTAGGGAGAACCAGTGTGAGCTGGAGGCCAGCGGCAGTGGCAGTGTCCCTGGCAGTGTCCCTGTGCACACCCTGCCCAGCACTTACCTGCAGAAGGTGCCTGAGCAGCCAGAGGATGCCGACAACCAGAAGAACGTGACCAGGATGATTCAGCCCCCGATGGAGAAAACCACCACTGTGAACATCCCTGTCACCATCACTGCCCCTCCAGGGGACACCACTGTCATTCCAAGTGAGTGCCTTTGTCCCCTGCTTTTCCTGCTGCGGGATTGCCTGGAAATCTGAATTTTCAGGGAATGGTGTTGGGAGCTCTCCTAGGCGCCGCCAACCTCGCAAGAGGCAGAGAGGGAACTTGGTGCTGGAGGACCTGTAATTCCCACACCTGCTCCAGGAACTCCTGGTGGCTCTGGAAAACACCTGAGATTCCCTGGAGATGGCTCACCCAGAGCACCCCCTTTGTGTAAGGGAATGGTGAAGGAGCAGGGAAAGCAAAATCCATATGTGATCCTGCTGGGATCCTGGGACATGCCAGAGCTTTTTACAATGCTCTGCATCACAGCTGGAGCAGCTCCCCCCTCCCTGCCCTTCTCCAGAGCTCTCTGCCTTGGGTTTATCAGCACGGATTTACAGATGGTCCCAAGATCCTTGTGCCCAGCCACCACCAGCCTGTTCCCACCACCTTGGGGCTGATCCCTGGCAGGGTGGGGTCAGCCTGGAGGAGTCTGGAGAGCTGAGGAGAATCCCAATGTGAAATCCAAGAGGTCCACACTGGACTTCAGGCTGTCAGGACACTGCTTTTCAAGAGGCACAGCCAAAATCTGGCAGGGTTTCTGTGCTTTTTCACTCTGTTGTCAGCCACAAGATTTATATTTTCTTTTCCCTTCTCCCTTCTTCCTTCTCCCTTCTCCCTTCTCCTTTTTTTTCCCCCTCTTCAATGTTAATTTTCCCATATTGCAATGCTGAGTTCCTGTCAATCACAATTTATCAGCCTCTCCCTTTCCTGGCCATTTCCTCTGGCTCTGATTGGAGATCCAATAAGGAGTTTATTGAACATGTCACTCAAACACAATGAAATGTCATTTTCTTGCAAAATAAAATAAAAAGTAATAAAAGCCCTGCACTGAACACATTCCAAAGGGTGAGATTGTTGGACTTTAGGTCCTGGGAATTAATGGAAGAGCCTTTATGTGTGTCTAAGAAGAGAATTTGCAGCATAAAATGTTACCCAGTTCCTAGATGGGAAATTACCTTCAGTAAATTATCCCATAACCCCCCTGCAAGTGAAGTTAGGATGAAAATTGGAGAATTTCCAACCTTTGGGAGGGAGGTTGGGAACAATCTGATGGAAGGAGATCCCAAAACCTGCTGCAGGATGGAGCCCCAGACCTTTGCACATGGGGAGCTCTGAGCAAAGCAAGGTGCAGGATGGAGGCACAGCTTGGGGGGCTCCAGGAAATCCTTTCAAGGTTTCTTTTCCTAATTCTGGGGAGTTCAGCAGTCTCAACCCCCAAATTATTAAACCTCATCCATGAAGCTGCTCTTTTGTGTGTTCCAAAGCCAGTTGTGCTCCTGATCCATGGGAGAAAATCCTGAATTACGAGGTTGGCCAGACTTCCTTTCCCTTTTCTTTCAAGGATCCCGAGCTGATCCTTTCTTCCTAAGAATTTGTGCTCTTTGGGATGGGTTTTCCAGCCCCAGTTTGGCAGCTCTGGGATAAATAAGCTCAGGGTTTCATTTCCTGGCTGTTCCTGCTCATCAGCAGGGGAGGGGTAGAGCTGCCTGACTCCGGAGTGATAATGATCCAGTGATTGTTCATCCCATTTAATCAACATTTCCAAAGGCTGTTTGCTCTCCCAGCTGCCCTGTTTGCATTTCCAGCTGTTCCAGGCAGTGGGGAGGCTGAAATCCATTTTTAACCCTCTCCTTTGTGTTCTCCCTGAATTCCCATTTCCAGTGAACAACGTGGAGTTTGAGAGCAAGACAGAGGAGAAGAAAGATGTGGATGACTTGACAAAAAATGGGCCTAAACCAATCCTGCCTTACAGCTCCATGTTCATCCTCAGTCCCACAAATCCGTAAGTTCCTGTAACATCCATTTTGGGTTCCAGGTGCTCCACAGCAGTAACATGAGTGGGATTTTCATCTCTGAAAACACACTGGGACATGAAATAAAAGCTTATTTCTGTGGGCCAGATGCTGCTCTTCAGTTGGTTTTTCCTGAGGGAGTAAATGACCAGGACAGGGAAAAGAAAATGCTTTAGGAAGCCCCTGCTGGTGTAGATGCCAAAGAGTGGGAATACAGGAACTGTTGGGAGAAGATTTTATCAGGAATAACAGGCTGAGGACTAAATTCCTGCAGGTTCCTCAGCTGGAATCCCTGTTCTTTCCATACAAGTGGCTTAGCATCACTGCAAATTTTGAACTTCTGGGAAAACCTGGATATTTTTTATTTGCCAAGGCTGGGAGTGCAGCCTGTGGGGATCTGCTGGGATTGGGGCATTTCTTCCCCTTTAGGCAGCTCTGCCTCCTGGGGAGCTTTGGACTCAAAGCCTGGAAATTCTGAATCTTCCTCTGGAGGGCTGCAGGACCAAGGGGAGAGGGCTTGGAATAATTGTGGCATGAAGGGCTGAGAGTTGTTTTAAACATTTTAAGGGAGGGTGTTTGAAACTTCTGGAGATCCCCTTGGAGCAGAGGTTTCTCTCTGGCTCAGGTAAACTTGGAGATCCTGGAGTTTCTCTCTGCCCAGATACCAGAGGGAAATTCAGACCCTTCTTTAGCTGCTGGATTTAAGAGAAGAATGAGTTCTCCTCCTGCCCCTCAGGGCTGTGGCATCCTGTGCAGTCATGGAACAAAACAGGCTCTGTGTGCTCGTATTTGACATCCAAAAAGCCCCTGGGGTGGAAGCAGCCCTGGACACTGGGCAAGCTGAACAGAATCTCAGAATCTCCTGAGCTGGGAGAGACCCACCAGGATCACTGAGCCAGCTCCTGGCCCTGCACAGACACCCCAACAATCCCACCCTGGGCATCCCAGGTTGTCCAAATGCTCCTGGAGCTCTGGCCATGACCTGGGGAGCCAAATTAGGATTATTGAGCTTGGCCTCTGTCTGGTTGGAGAAGGAAATGGTATTTCCTTAATATTTGGTCTCTTTTTGCTGTGGAGTGACCACCAAAAATGAGCTGGGAAAGACCTGCCAAGGCAGCACCTCTGGATGGGGAGTGAGAGGGTCTCTGAGCTGAGACTGGGCTGGACAGGCAGAGAAGCAGCAAAACTTCCTCATTTCCTTTGGCTGCTTCTTTTCTCTCCCCTCATCCTGCAGTTAGGACCTTCTGAGCCTCAGAGCCCTGGGTTTGGGGGTTGTTTCAGTTGCTTTGTTGTTTCAGCTTCCTCCAGCTTACACTTCCCCCCCAGACAAAAAAAAAAAAAGCTGTGCTGAAGGAGCATTGGAAAAACAAAGTTCACTGGGAGAAAAAATGTGTTACAGCCAAGCCAAGGGAGAATAACAAGACAAAGCCCAAACTCCAGGAACATCAGCAGCTTGTTTTTCCTCCTCTGGGCAAGGTGCAGAGGCAGCTGCATCCCCCCAGGTGTTCTGGCTGCTGGGAACTCCTCCAGAGAGCTCTTTCTGGGGTCAGGAGCTTTTCCCCACTCCAGTGCTGCCATCTCCCTTCCAAGCCCTGCTGGGCATCCATGACCCGGGTGCAGCCAGAGGGGAAAACTGTTCAGGCAGGCAGAAATGAACTCCTTTTTCCCCCCCAAGTGCCACCACTCTCTTAGAGCCCATAGGGCTGTGAAGTGATTTCTCAAGCCCCACTGGCAGTTCACAAATGCTCCCACATCTCACTGCTGCTTATGAATGATGAGGAGCTAAAAATAGGGGCTTGTTATTGCTTTGATGAATTGAGTTTGATGCAGGAATTATGGCTACAAATGTTACTGGGAATGTTGCCTTTCACTTCTGTGGCTCCTCAGAGCACAGAGATGATCATCTTCTCCTGGCAGATTGAAAACCAGAGTTAAGGGGTTCACAAAAGCACTTTTCTCCAGGTTATTTTCTATCAAATTTGCTTCCCTGGTGTTTGTAGCTCTTTTCCACTCTGAATCCATTAGCAAGCCAAAGAAAAGGAGCATGTAAGTAGATGTGAAGAATAGACTTTAATTCTCAGTGTTCAGATATTTGCTTAGAGAAAATGGGATAGAGGAGCTGAAATACATTCTCAGATAACGAAGTTGTTGGTGAGTTAAATCTATAATTTGATTCTTGGGCTAAATCCTTTATTCAGCTGATAAATGTGGTGCAAATGCAGAGCTCTGTGTGCAGTTCAGGATTTGGGAATTGTGGTCAGAAAGAATTATTAGCTGCACTTTGTGAAGAGTTTTGGATTGCTTAGAAATGGGAGCATTTACCACTTTCCTCGGACACCATTTGGGAATAAAAAGATTAGGTGGAAGTAATCAAATCCACTCCTGTAAAGTATCTGTGCTGTAAAGTGTGACTTGGATTAAAGTGCAGGCAGAGAGAGATTGGTGGGAGGAACACTCAGAGCCACAAAGGCAGATTCAGCTGAGAGTCTCAGCATTTTAAAGGGATTAGTTGACATTAAAAGGATTTCAAACCTTGTTTTGAACTCACGGGGCGTTAACCTGGCAGTTCAGAGGGAGAAGGATGGGGGAGTGCCACGAACATAATTTGTAGAATTGAGTGTGGATGCTTGAAAGCTCTCAGTGCTCTTTTGACAGATGAGTAGAGAGATAAATAGATAGAGAAATAAATAGATAGGGAGATAAATACATAGGGAGATAAACAGATAGGGAGATAAACAGATAAAGAGATAAATAAAGAGATGAATGGATGTTGTTGCTTTGCAGAGGGGGCAGAGAGCAGTGCAGAGACACTGAACTCCCTTATTTAAATCTCACTGCAAGCTGGGATTTCAAGCCTGTTTGTTAAATTTCCTTCCCGTTACAACAGCAGGAATCCCAAAGGTGCTGTTCCTGCTGGGATTGTGGCAGTTTTCCCCCCCCTCACAGCCCCCTGTGTGCTCCTGTCCCTGCAGGATCCGGCGCCTGTTCCACTACATCGTCAACCTGCGCTACTTCGAGATGGTGATCCTGATTGTCATCGCCCTCAGCAGCATTGCCCTGGCTGCAGAGGACCCTGTCCAGGCTGAGTCTCCCAGGAATGATGTGAGTGCCTGTCAGGATGGGAGGGTGGAGACGGGACCACCTTTTTTTTATGCTTTTAAAGCTTGATTTGTTGTTGCTTTCTCATGAAGGCGCAAGAACGCCTTCACAGAGGATTGCGGAGGTCAGCCCATGTCTGGGATGGTCTCAAGGTTGCAGGTTACAAGGTCTCCTAAAGGTTAATTGGCCAATAGGTAATTACCACATACACACTGGTTTGATTTCTTCACCAATAGTTAATTAAACCTGTGTCACACATCTGCTGCACTGCGGGATTTTTCATCCGGTCACGTGTTGGTCTACAGTTCTCTATTTTACCCTATTACTATGTTTTAAACTTTTTACTTTATTCTGTAACTACTTCTATATCTAAACTTCAAACTTCAAAACTTTCTGATTCTGGAATTCCAACAAGTGCCACCCAAAATTCCCCAAATTCAGGTGTTTTTTCTCCTCCCAGCTCGTGCACGTCTGTTCCCATCTCCGCGGGACAACGCGCGGTGCCGGCAGAGCAGAATTAGAGCTGCCTTGGATAACGCACTGAAATTATCTTTGTTTCACTATCAAAATGCTCAAATTCCTGCCCCTTTCTGCTGTTTCAACATCTGAGTTTGAGAATTTGGACATCAGGGCTTGTATGGCTGCCCTGAATGCTGGAGGAGCTGCAAAGCTGATGCTCCGTCCTTCCATTGGAAAGGCTGCGGGATAAACTCCTGAGGAAATGATGTTCCAGCCTTTCCTTTTCAAACACCCCTTTTGCCTTGTTAAACCTGCCAGAGATGCAGGTGCCCTGGAGCCAGCCTTGGGTGCAGTCTGGCAAGGACTGGGGAAATGCTGCTTTACATCAGATGATTCAGGTTTGTGCCCGAATTATGTGAAACCCTCCCAGCAGATGATTTTTGTCCATCCCAGGAGACAGACCATTGCTGGATCAGATATTTTACTCCTGTGCTGGTTATTTCAGTGTTTGGCCTTCCCTAACACACATTTCCCTTTCCCATTTAGGCTCTGAAATACCTGGATTATATATTTACAGGAGTCTTCACCTTTGAGATGGTGATCAAGGTAAGAACTTTTCCAAGCAGAGGGAGTGACCTCCTCTTTCAGATTTATTTGTGAGAAGCTGGAGAAAGGGTGGAGCAGGACAGAGGTGGGAGGGAGGGAGAGCTTTAATTTGGGAACAGCTCTCACAATCAAATGCAGCTCTCTTGGCTTCCTTAATCTGGTATTTTATGGAGGAAAATCAGAATATCTTTAGGAGCTGGGGCTGTGTAAGAGGATAAGAATTGGGAAGGCACAGGAGCTGACAGACCTTGCTGAAACCCTCCTGATTCTTCCCTTTTCCTTTGGCACTGAGCAGGAATATTAATAACAACTGATTCTTGGGTTTTGGCACATTTTAAAAACCTGAGAATTTGTCTTTTTACTCAGCAGGGTGACAGGTTTTGCCAGGACTGTGGGGCAGTAACTTCCCAGAGAGCACAATTCCATAAAGCCAGGATTCAGTGGTGGGGTCAGGCAGGAGCTGAGTTTTTCCTTTCAGAGCAAGATGCAAAAGAGATGCAGAATAAAACCAGGATTAATGCATGTGTGTGGAAGGAATTCCAGTGAGGAGTGAGGGCTCTTGTTTCCACAGCTTTTGGTGGTGATTTATTGATTTGAGCTTCACTTTTGGGAGAATTTTCCTGCCTGTTAGACAGGACAGGAGCAGCTTGGCCCAGTAGCTCAGCAATTTGTGAAGGGTCCTTTGATCCAGAACCTTCTCCTGCCCCTTGGCAGGGTGGATTTGGGCCATGTTTTACTAAAAGTCTTCCTTTTCCTGCGTTTTCTCTGCAGATGATTGACTTGGGGCTGCTCCTCCACCCTGGCTCCTACTTCCGTGACCTGTGGAATATCCTGGATTTCATTGTGGTCAGTGGGGCCTTGGTGGCTTTTGCCTTCTCGTAAGTTCCTTTTCCTTCTCCTCCCAAATTCCAGGGAGTAAGTGGCAGAGGGGGCAGGACCCTGGCACAGGGACAGTGGATGTGCAATGTTTGGGGCTCCATTTCTCAGTGAAATGTTCAGTTCCTGCCCTTTTTCCTTTCGTAGCTGGCGGGGAGGGGGGAGGAAAGAATAAACCCAATTAAATTCGTGTGGTGGAATCTCTTGAAAATCCTCCCAGCTTTAGGCTGGGTCCATTCACTGCTCATTCAAACACAAAGCCAAGATTTTTGTGACTCTTTGGCCAAGTTCTTTTTGGGAAGCCACTGTAACACTTCAGCCCAGTGTCTCCAGGGAAGGGTTGTAAGAATTGCTCTCACGATGAAATAACAGTTAAAGAAATCAGCTGATAACTCCAGGAACTCTTGGCAAATCTTTATTTCCAGAGTTGTGGATATTTCCGGTTCACAAACCTTTACTATTTCTCTCCTTTTCTCTGTATTTCCACTGATTTCACTTTTATTGCTCCCTCCCTCAAACCCAGCTCTGTATTCACACCTTTAAATAATACCCCACTTTTAAAAATTAAAATTAGCTTCTCATTTGAGCCTTTTTTCTTGGAAACAACCACAGAAAGAGCAATGCAGCTTCTTCCAACTTTCAGGAGCCGAGCTGGAGAATGGAAAGAGATTTTTGACTTGTGAGACATTCAGGAACTTGTATTTCCACTGAATCTCACTTTTATTGCTCCCTCCCTCAAACCCAGCTCTGTATTTATGCCTTTAAATAATACCCCACGTTCCTCTTGAATGTCATGGAGGATTTTGAGCAACAAACTCCTTAAAAATTAAGATTAGCTTCTCATTTGAGCTTTTTTTTCTTTTTTTTATTGGAAACAACCACTGGAAGAGCAGTGCAGGTCCTTCCAACCTTCGGGAGCCGAGTTGGAGAATGGAAAGAAATTTTCCACTCGGATTGTTGTTCGTAAATCCTTTCCTGAGAAACAATAGGAGAGATCTGGAAACCAGGCAGCGGGACTTGACCAGTTTAATCTTCTGCTTAATTAGCCCTGAGCAATTAGGGGAATGCTGAGCAGCTCCGCACTCACCTGTTTGTCACAGGACGATTAGAGGAGAGCAAATTATTTCACTCGCTAATGACAATTAGCAGCGTTTCACTCGCTAATGAGAAAATCACCCTCCTTTGTCAGGGAGCCACGGGTGGCTGGGCTGCTTCAGACCGCTGGAAATTTTTAAGCAGAGCCGAATCCCTGCTCCTCCCTCAACTTTGTACCAAAATGTTGCCTTTCTGGTGAAAATATTCCTCAGCAATTTTTCGTTTTCTGAGCTGTCAAAATTCCCGTCAGCTTCAGGTTGTGGGATTTGTGTTTTAGAGCTGCTTTTCTTCATTGCAAATGCTGAATACAGATAAACCCTCGAAGCGAAATTGGCCGAAATGTGGATGGACAGGGTTGGTATTTGAGGTGGTGATTTGGTGGATATTGAAATCGTGGATGGACAGGTTTGTTATTTTAGGTGTGATTTGGTGGATATTGAAATCGTGGGTGGACAGGGTTGTTATTTTAGGTGTGATTTGGTGGATATTGAAATCTGGGCAGTGCCTGATCCTTCACCAAATTGTTTAGGTCTTGGAAAAAATAATCTCCAAGGTAATTTTTTTCAAAGGGATGCTGCCCTCCCCTCTTTAAACATTTTGTCCCTCATTAAAAATCAGTTTTTTGGAGGAGCTGAGAGTTCTGTCATAAGCAAAATTGTCTTGGTGAATGTCCTGCTGACCTAAAATTTAATATCCAAAACCCAGCTGCTTTTTAAGCTTGATTAGAATATGTGGGGTTTTATTTCCCTGCACATGAAAGAAATCCATGGGTAATCTTTCAGAACTAGATTGACTTAAGCCAGACTGAGTTAAGCAGAAATTTAACTTAAAACAACCATTTAGCAACATCAGAATTTAACGAATCTCCTCTGAATTGAAGAGAGGTAGAGAAGTAAAACAATCACAAAAAACAACATAACCCAAAGTCTGGGGTTCCATGAGAATTTCCCTTTTCCATCAGGAATTCAAACATCCAAAGCTGATGGGAGAAGGGACATTTTGGGATCCTTTCAGAGCTGCTCCCTGTGCTGGGAGAACAAAGCTCAGGCTCTGCCTTTCAAACATCTTCTCTTTGAACACGATTTTCTTTTGAAGGAGATTTTCCTTGCTTGAGTTATGGATTAAAATGAATAATTTTTAATCTTTCCAAGGCTTTTTCGTGCTCAGGTTTTCTTCTCTTGCCATGAATATCTAACAGCACCTCATCAGCCTCTAAAGAAATTACTTCTACATCCCCTGCCTGGGCTTTATAATAGGTGCCCCAAGCTGCTTTTATTTTCCAGTGTGAGTGAGTCTTGAGCAGGGTTTTCCAGGCAGGGAATGCATAAACCCTGCCTAGTTACTGTCTCCCAGATTAAAGTCAGACAAGCTGATTTGTGAGACTTGGGAAAATTTGAATTTCTGCTGTGGTTTTTGCTGCTTTCTGTAAGCCCTGCTCCACACCTCTGTTCCAGCAGGCAACAGCCAGTCCAGGGAATGCCTGCAGCCCCTCTGGTTGAGCCCAAAAGCTGGAAAATCAGACATTCCTAGGAAATTATTTGTCCTCGTTCCAGTTCTGAGTCCTGACAGGGTGGAGAGCTGTGGCCTGGGCCCAGCTCCTGCTTTGGTTAAACCAGATGGACAGACAGAGCCAGCTGAGTGTTGGTAATCCTGAAAAGGAGCTTTTGGAGACTGTTGTTCAATCATTTGGATTTTTCCAGCAAATCCTAGAGTCCTGTCACCCTCCTCAGTGTCACTAAAAATGGGATTTAAGGTGGCTGACAGCTCTTTTCTTGCAAGAACCCACAACTGCCACGTGCAGGGTGGGGTTTAATTGATGTTTAATTCATGTTTTTTGGCCTCTTTGCTGTCCACTGAAGGTGGTGTGAACCAACTTCTTGCTGAATTAACCCATCCCTAAAAACCTGGGGATAACAGAGCTCCCTGGAACGCTCCCATCTGGAATATTGCAGCAGCCTGTGTTCATTTAAGCATTTGAGTCACTGCTACAAGATTGATAAAATCCAGCTCTCAAAGCAGCTATGGCTTTTCTTTCTGCCTGCAGCTCTTCAGGAGCAGCTCTGTGGTTAGAAAAAACCAAAAAATAAATTTCAAACAACAACCCCAGAGTGATGCTGGGAACAATAATAATATGGTGATGATAATAATAATAAACTAATGTCTTCCATTTAGCAAAGCATTTTGAAGAGAAATCCCTTTCTTTTTCTGGAGATAAACACGCCACGAACAGCCAGACACGTTTGAGTCCTGAGGGAAACAGGAGCAAACAAAAAAAGCCACGCAGGCTTATCACCAAAATCTCTCAGCCCCAGGTGCAAAATGTACTTGGGAGGAACAGCTGAGGGAGAGCAGCAAAGACTTGGCCTGGAAAAATTTGGAACAGAGGAAAGGTGGCTGAGATGCACAGAATTTTGGGATGCTCTTGGGAAAAACAAAACAAAACAAAACAAAAAAACAAAACAAAACAAAACAAAAAAACCCCCCCCAAAAAAACCAAAACCAACCAACCAAGAAAACACAAAACAAACAAAAAAAAATCCCAAAAAACAACCAAACAAAAAAAAACCAAAACAAACACACAAACAAAAACCACACCAAAAAAACCAAACAAAAAACCCCAACAAAACCAACCAACCAAACAAAACCCCCCCAAAAAAAACCCCAAGCAGTCGAGGTTATCCCTCCCAAAGTGGGAGAGAAGAGAGATTTGGGGGTGTTTTTTTCCCAGCGGAAGGGCTGACCCAGCAGGGAGTGTGGGATCTGTGCTGTCCCTTCCCCTCTGCTCCATCCCCTGCAGTCGGTGGGAGCGGGCCAGGGGCTGGGGGGGTCTCTCTGATGTTTCTGTTTGTCATTGACTCTGCTCTTTCTTTGTCTTCTCCTCGCTGGAATCTCTCTCTAGGAGTTTCATGGGGTAATATGTTCTTCCTGTCTCTTGCTGCTCTGTTTTGCCTGTGTCCACACACTTTGCCACTGTGGAGACAACCCAGCCATGTTCCACCCATCACATCGACTCCGTCTCCCTTTAAAACTGCTCATTATCCAGTGAAATGTATTATTTTTCCTCATCCATCCCGATTTTCCTTCAGCAGAGATAGGAACAGACAAGAAATCCAAGCCAGAGAGTCAAAAAAACCAAATGGAGATCTATCTGTAGCAAAAAGATTTGAGGGGCTGACTCGGTGGGTGAGGTGGTGAAAATCTCAAGAAGCAGCTTTAAAGGAGCAGTTTGAGTCTCTTTTGGAGGATTTCACCTAGAAACAGCCAGGTTTAGTTCTGGAAGCTCCAGGACTGATTTTAGTGCAGCTGAGATCCAGGCTCTGATATTGGGGGAAGCCTCTGACACCAAAACAGAGCTCAGGGAGGTTTTTTGCAGGGGCGATTTGTGAAGAAGGAGGTCCCAAAAGTTGTATTTAACCCTGTGCAAGAGGCAGTTTTGCTTGGTGCAGGGGCAGGGTGGGAGGCAGAGCTGTGTCCCCACATTCCAGGAGCTCCAGGGGGATCCTCCACAGCAAAGAAGGGGATGCCAAGAAAAGCCTTTGATGTGGTCCAGGAAATTTGGCACTTGATTCTTTCTTCTCTCGAGGAAAGCAGAGCATTTAGAGCAGGAAGAGGGTGGCTTTGTGCTTGGGCAGGGTGGGGTGACCTCATTTATTCTGCCAGGGAGGAATTCAGTGTGCCAGGAGGATTCCAGGCAATCACAGAAGGCAGGGGCTCCACCTTACCCTGAATTTTTGATGCCCTGGCTCTGAGAGGTCCTTGTCACCTGAAATCAGAGCTGCTGGCAGCAGCAACAGGAGCAAGCAGCTTCCATTTGAAACAACTACTAAAATTTTAAAGGCCCTGTTATTTATTAAAGGGAGAAAATGCTTTGCAAAGGCCTTTCTGAAATATTCTTAATGTTTTAAATCAACAGGCAGCAAACTGACACAGAAAACAACAAGAAAACAGCACTGGCCTAATGCACCCAAAATTGATCTAATGCAATTTTTTGGTGGTATTCTCTTTTTTCTTTTTTTTTTGCTGTCTGCCTTTATCCTGTGCTCTTCTATAGCTCTTACCAAAGAGCCAACTCCTCTGAATGCTGCAGTTTTTATTCTGCTGTCAATTAAAACCTTGTCCTTCCATAGCAATTTATTTTTGTCGTGAGGAATATCCAGGTCAAATGTGTGCTTGGATACACCTTTTGACTGAATCCCAGCTCCATCTGGCCCTTGCATTGTCTGGGACATCTGGCTTTGTATGAAAGCAGTGAAAAAACCCCAATATTGGCAGAGAGGGTTCTTGAAAACCCCCAAACCCAACCCTTAGGGTTTTATTTGACAGAAGAGTTGCAGAGGATCCTTTTAATTAAGATGCAATTTGCATCACTCTAGGTCAGAGTACCAGGAAAAGCTTTTCCTATAGCAGGGACCTTACTGTGACAAGAAATGGGATTTTTTTTTTTTCCTCAGGATTCTCTATATGGCTCAGAGCATAAATCCCATTAAGATTTAATTGGCTCACGCTCTTTATTTGCTTTAAGTGCCTGAATGGAAAAAAAATCAGTCAGCCCTTCTTAGTGTCCTCTGCTGAGGCAGAAGGAATTCTGTGTGACTGGAGCTGTCTGCCCTCCACCCCTGAGCTCTCTGTGCTCTCATCCCAGTCCAGGGAAAAGCAGCAGCAAGGATTTGCTCTGCCCCACCTCTCTTTAACCTTCCTGGAAGTCCTAAATCCACAGGAATTCCTGCTTCAGGCACGGAGCCCGCCCTGGGAGAGCAGAGCAGGGAAAAATCTCTGTTCTCCTTTGCACGAGGCCTCATTAGTGCAGTTGTTAATTGGCACAACAGCGGCGTGGTCCACCCAGGTGTCCTGGAATCAGGGGAAAGCACCACGTGGGAATGTTGTGGGGTTCTGAGTGAGCCCAGGAGGGCAGGGCTGAGCTTTGCTGGGCAGAAAGGTGGCTGTGGCTGGAGGAGGAGGGAGCAGAGCTCTGGGCTCGGTGTCCCCATGTGTCACCCCCCCCTCTCCTGTCCTGCTGCCACAACCAGGCCCTGAGGAGTCTCCCCTCCACTCCTCTTGTAAGTGTTAAATGAATTAGTTAAGTGTAACCATCAACAGATTAGAAGACCTAGAACAGCAGCTCTTACCTAATTCATTTAACTCATCCCACTTACAACACCCCCTCACCCCTGCCCTCCTCAGCTCCCACCCTCCCCTGGCTTCCCCCAGCTGGGAACCAGGGGCCGGGGGAAGGGATTTGCTGGGCCCTGCAGAGAGGGCAGCCCAGGGGATGGGGTGGCCACCAGCCCTGGGGACAGGTGGGGTCTGCTGTGGCATCCCCTTGGCCATGACCCATTTCTCCCTTTTTTAATTCCCTGCTGCCATTCCCATGCATCCAAACTGTTCCGCAGCCAGGGCAGTGCTGAGGGTCACCCTGGGGAGCTGGTGGCTCTGGTGACACCGAGGTGACCGTGGCAGGGACAGTGAGCTGAAAGCAAATCTGCAAAGCCAAGCCTGGGCCAGACCTTCAGCTCTGCTAAAACCTGGCAAAAAAGGCAGTAAAAGCTCTGCTGGCAGTGCCTGCCTCACCTAGAGCAGATCAAAGGTCTCCAGTGAGAATCAAATATTATTAAAAAAAACAACCTAGTAGTTATTTTGTGGCTTTACATCAGTCCTGTAGCTCTGGGAGTAAATCCAGTGCCTGGATTTAGAGTGGTGTCAGTAGTCAGGGTCCAGCTGGGATGGATTAAAATGGCCCTAAAGCATCCCTGAAGGATGAGAGAGGGAGAAGATAGGGACCTGCCCATCCTGTTCCCCTTCTCCACTTCCACTAAATCTTGTGGAAAGAGAATTTCTCCTCAAGTGTTACATCCCTGGGATACAACCCACGGCCCTCCAAGAATTCCTGTGTCTCCCTCTGACTGCATTTCCAGACAGCTGCAGTGAGAGAGGGGCTGCAGATGGGGCAGGAATCTGGCTCTGGGTTGGAGATCCCAGTCCAGAGTTACTATTGAGTAGTCCAGGGTTAGGAGGGACTTCTTAGTCCTTCGGAAGTGGATGGATTTCCAAAAATTCCCTTCCCAGGGCTGAGCAGGCTCAGCCAGCCACAGAACTGGGTGGTTTCCTCCACCCTCAGCACAGGGTGTAGGGCAGGGTGGGGGAAGCTCTGCAGTCCTTCACAAATCTCCGTGGGTCTCTCAGGTCCCTGTGCTTCCTTTATTTCCCTTTTGGAGAAGAGGGATGTTCAGCAGCCTGGAGAGCACAGGAGAGCTGTGCCAGCATCCGTCCCATACGTTCTTCATTCCCACCTGTGTTCCCTCAGTGCAGTCCCAGACCTCCAGCCATGAGTAAAACTCTGTTCCAGATTTCCATCCCATTCTCCACTCCATGTGAAACGAAGGGAATGTCATTGTTTTGCTGTGGGGTTGGAAGAAGATGCTCCTGTTGTCTTCTTTTGTTTATTTATTTGGGAAGTGCACGAAGAAAGGAACTCTGTCCTTCCCCTAAAACCCCTCAATGTTAACAAGAGGAATGTTCTCGAGCCTTGCACTTGGTTTTAACAAAACCTAAACCCCAAATGTGACTGACAGCACCTGCATGCCTGAGTGGGGAGCTGCCCCAGCACTGGTCCAGGCATGTAATATATTGTCATATTACATGTTCCTGCATGGGATTGGTGGCATGTCCTCCATGGGAGACTCAGGGATGAGGGAACAGGCTCTGACCCTCACCAGGAAAGCTCCCAAACCCTCTTGGCACAGTGTTCCTGCCAGAGAAGTGCACGGAGAAACACCCCTGCCTCATCCAGAAACA
>VZTR01008899.1:106003-141018 GCA_013400775.1 Chaetops frenatus
CCCTGCATCATCCAAAAGCAAACCCCCCTGACTTACCCAGAACCTCCCCCTGCCCCATCCAGAAACAAAAACCCCCCCTGCATCATCCAGAAACAGAAACACCCCTGACGTACCCAGAAACTCCCCCTGCATCATCCAGAAGCAAACACCCCTGACTTATCCAGAAACTCCCCCTGCATCATCCAGAAACTCCCCCTGCCTCATCCAGAAACTCCTCCTGCCTCATCCAGCTGGGAGGGAAGAGCCACGTGTGGCTTTGTCCCCTCTGCTGCTGGCAGTGGGATGGAGGAGCTGAGCCTCCTGTCCTGGTGTTGCTGCCCTGGCTGGGAGTGTTGGTTGGTGTGCAGTTGGGACAGGAAGGGCCCCAGGTCCTGGTGAGTGACTGGGAGGTGACAAAATCTGGCCAGCCCCTGTGGCTGAGCCCTGCCAGGACCTTGCCTTGCCCCAGCCTTCTCCTCGTGCTGCTGGATCCATCCCGGGTGAGGTTGGCTCATCCCGCCTGCGGCCCTGGTGAGGATGGACACAAAACCTGCCAAAACATCCCCAAACCCAACCAATTCCACCACCAAAGCCACCCTGGATATCCACCAATATCCCAGGGAGTGCCCTGAGGAGCAAACGATTCCCTCTGTTGTTGTTGTGCCTTTTTCTCCCGTGCAGAGGAACCAAAGGCAAGGACATCAACACCATCAAGTCCCTGCGGGTCCTGCGGGTGCTCAGGCCTCTGAAGACCATCAAACGGCTGCCAAAACTGAAAGTAAGGAAATAACCCCAAATTATTCCTTCTCTGGAGGTTTCTGACTGATCTGAGTGGAAGCTGGTGGACTCCACTTAAACCAAATTGTTTCTGTTGCTTTTATTTCGTTGCAGTGGGTCGCTCTGCACAAACAGCTGGGCAGATGTTGAGCAGATGTCAAAGACTTTTGCAAACATTGAGGGCAGTGTTAGGGATTCTTGTGAATTCACATGGAAATAAAACCTCTACAAGCAGTAAAAAATGCAGATAAATTAAATTACAGTTCATAAGTGGGATGCTCTTCGATGTGATAAAGGAGAAAATGGGGTTGGGAGGGTTTGGCTTTCCCTAGAGAATTTAACATGAATATTGCAAGGTTTTCCACAGGCTGTCCAAAGAGATTTGTCATTGCTGTGGGAGGAGTTCTAATTTATTCATCTTTCTATTAAAGAATATCCATAGTCCAGTTCTTTTCATCCTTAGAACACTGATCTAAAAAATAAAATCCATTTAATGGCCTATGATTACTCATCCAACACCAACAATTTGAGGTGCAGCCAGGCCTTGCAAAGAGAGAATGGAAGGAGTTAACAAAACACAGTAATTTCTGAGCTTTAGGGACTCTTCAATACCTTTTTTTGGGCTGTTTCCTGTGTGAGATGAGGAAAAAGCAATGGATGTTTTGGAATGGTGAAAATGTGTTTGACAATTTCTGTTTTCACATCAAAATAAAGGTCAGCTGTTCTGTAGATTTGCTTTTGTCTGAGCCCACCATTCATGCTTAAATAATTTTAGTTTTATGCAGACCAAATTTATCTGAAAAGAAAAGGAACATTAATATTGAAACATGTAGGAATTTCATGTAGGAATTTTGGGTTGATCAGAGAGATTTCCATCAGGGTTCCTGGGCTGATCAGAGGGATTTCCATCAGGATTCCTGGGCTGGTTAGATGGATTTCTATCAGAATTCCTGGGCTGATTAGAGGAATTTCCATCAGGATTTCTGGATTGCATCAGCAGTGTAATTCTGTGAATGGTTTCCTTCCATTCAGAGAAACAGGAGCAGGATTGTACAAATCCTTTGCTTGGGCAGGGACTGCTCAATTTCTGGTATTATGACAAACTTCTGACTAAAATTAAACTGCAAATTACTTGTAATGAATCAGGGCCTCATACCCACGTAAGAAATGGATGTGAGAAGTTCTTTGCAGGTTGTTCAGGAGTGCACATCCTGACAACATTAGTCACACCTCATTTTGACAGACAGCTCTTTAGAAAAATATTTATTCAAAGCATTTGGTTGTTTTGTTTCTGGTATTTTTTTCTTATTATTCCAACAGTTTTTACCCAGCCACTGGAAGTAAAATCAAAACAAGTGCAATTTTCATTTTATAATGAAATGTTTGCTCAGGACTAATATTGTCTTGACAAGCTGTGATTGTCTTTTATATAAATGTTATGAGCAGCATCGGAAAATCCAGTGGCACAGCCAAAGTTGTTGATAAAGCAGGAGATGAAGGAAGCTGAAGGTATTTCTCACAGCTTTGGGAAGTGTTTGGGAAGTGAAAATCCATTGAGGCATCCATGGGTTGTGGGATGGGTAATGAGTCCCAAATGAGAGAGATTTAGATGGGATTTTGGGCAGGAATTGTTCCCTGGGAGGGTGGGCAGGCCCTGGCACAGGGTGCCCAGAGAAGCTGTGGCTGCCCCTGGAGCCCTGGCAGTGCCCAAGGCCAGGTTGGATGGAGCTTGGAGCAGCCTGGGATGGTGGAAGGTGGGAACGAGGTGATCTTTAAGCTCCCTTCCAAGCCAAACCCTCCTGTGATTCCCTGAGCGTGCTTAAATGGTGCTGCCAGGATTTTGGATGAACTTTCCCTTCCTTCCCATCCCTTGACCTCATCCCCCTGCACCCCTAGGCCGTGTTTGACTGCGTGGTGAACTCCCTGAAGAACGTCCTCAACATCCTCATCGTTTACATGCTNTCCCTGAATATCGTCCGCAACATCCTCAGCGTTTACATGCTCTTCATGTTCATCTTCGCCGTCATCGCCGTGCAGCTCTTCAAGGGACGCTTCTTCTACTGCACAGACGAGTCCAAGGAGCTGGAGAAGGACTGCAGGTGATGCCTCAAGGTTTTTTTTNGATTGTCTTTTATATAAATGTTATGAGCAGCATCAGAAAATCCAGTGGCACAGCCAAAGTTGTTGATAAAGCAGGAGATGAAGGAAGCTGAAGGTATTTCTCACAGCTTTGGGAAGTGTTTGGGAAGTGAAAATCCATTGAGGCATCCATGGGTTGTGGGATGGGTAATGAGTCCCAAATGAGAGAGATTTAGATGGGATTTTGGGCAGGAATTGTTCCCTGGGAGGGTGGGCAGGCCCTGGCACAGGGTGCCCAGAGAAGCTGTGGCTGCCCCTGGAGCCCTGGCAGTGCCCAAGGCCAGGTTGGATGGAGCTTGGAGCAGCCTGGGATGGTGGAAGGTGGGAACGAGGTGATCTTTAAGCTCCCTTCCAAGCCAAACCCTCCTGTGATTCCCTGAGCGTGCTTAAATGGTGCTGCCAGGATTTTGGATGAACTTTCCCTTCCTTCCCATCCCTTGACCTCATCCCCCTGCACCCCTAGGCCGTGTTTGACTGCGTGGTGAACTCCCTGAAGAACGTCCTCAACATCCTCATCGTTTACATGCTCTTCATGTTCATCTTCGCCGTCATCGCCGTGCAGCTCTTCAAGGGACGCTTCTTCTACTGCACAGACGAGTCCAAGGAGCTGGAGAAGGACTGCAGGTGATGCCTCAAGGTTTTTTTTGGGTTTTTTTTGTTTTTTTTCTCTTTTTCTGTTCTGCTTTAGTGTGCAGCTCTCAGCTCCATATTCAGTGTTACTGAGTTCCCTTCCCAGGGCAGTCAGACACAACAATTCTCTCCAGCCCAACATTCAAGGACAATCCATCCCAACCTCAGCCCCAAAAGCACAAACAACATCAAAAAGAGGAGGCCAAGCAAGGAGGATGGAACTTCATCATTCCAAGTCATTAATTGGACAGTCAAGCTCAAGATACAAATGGAGCATCACTGATCAAAGTGTGAAACCCCGTGGGCAAAGCCCCTTTTCTGTGTCCATGCTGAGGCCCATCCTGGCAGGGGCTGCAGCCGGGCTCTGCCATTGCCAGGGTGGGGCCTTGGGAGGCCTTGCAATAAATAAATCCCTGCTTTATTCCTCTCCTTCTGCCTGCCCTCTGCTCCAGCTCACACTGAGCAGGCATCAACTGTACACCTGGCAGCAGGGAAGGTGGGAGGGAACAGCTCCCTCCAGCTCCCCAGGCTGGCCCAAAGGCAGGGATTTGCTGAGTGGGAATTATTTATCCTGTAAATAAAAGCAATAATTCAGTGCAGGCACCCTGGAGGAGAATTATTTTCCCTTATTTTTTCCTTAACAGCTGTGTCATTCCTGGCTCTGATCTTGGATACAGAAGAGGCAGCTTCTTTCCCATGAAAGCTGGGTGTGATTTTTAAGAGAAGGGTTTTTGATCGTGTGGCTCCTCTTTCCACCTGTTGCCTCCATTCTTCGAAGGCACATGCATTAGAAAAACACACTGAATAAATAATCAGAAGCGTGGGATGTTAAAGAGCTACTAATTAGTGAGGAGAAGAACAGGATGTGAATATCTTAAAAGCCCTGTCATGCTTTGTCCTTCCCAGCAGGCTGGCTAGGTGTGCTGTGCATCTCATTAGCTTTTTTTCTTGGCACCCAAAGCACCTTCTCAGCACTGCCCTGCCCTGCCTGTCCCTCTCCTGCTGCCTGGCACCTGCAGGGCACATCCCTGCTGGGATCCTGGGGGCTGCCACTGCGGTTCTTCCCTGGAAAAATGCAGATAAATTATGGGGAGGAATGTGAAATTGCAGAAAATGGTAGGTTGGAGAGGGTTCTCCACATGTCAGGTCCCTGAAAGTGGGATATGTTTAGGAGTTAGGTCCAACCCTGGAGTAGGAGCCAGAGATGTTTCCCCATTGAGCAGAAGTTTTCTGTGGGGTCAGACAACTGAGGGGCCAGCATGGTGTTAATGGCTGGCTTTGCCTAATGAATGAATGAATGAATGAATGCCCTGATTAAAATTTCTTTCATTTTCAGACCCCAGGTCCAGTTCCCATGGCTAAAACTGGCTCAAGAATTGGCTTTTACTTCTGCCATAGATTTTGAGGGAGTTTCTTTGTCTTCAGTCCACAGACTGTGCTGCTGGGGCTTTGCCACACTCCTGAGTCCTAAGAAATGCCTGATCTGCTTTCATTCTCTCATTGGCTCTGAATCTCTTTTTCCTAGGGGTCAGTACCTCGATTATGAAAAAAATGAGGTGGAGGCACAGCCCAGGGAATGGAAAAAATACGAATTCCACTACGACAACGTGCTCTGGGCTCTGCTCACGCTCTTCACTGTGTCCACAGGGGAAGGGTGGCCAACGTGAGTAACGGGGCCAGCAGGGGCTGATGGTGCAGGTAAATCAGGTCCCCAAAGCTCTGAGGGACAGCAGGTGGCCTGGGAAATGAGAGAAGTCCTTTATCAGCTAAGTTTTGTGTGATTGTTGGGTGAACCAGCAGGTAGAACTCAGCGTTTTCCTTGGTGCTCTTCTGAGCTTGCACAGGGATGCTCAGGAAGTTTTCAGTGCTTGCTTCAGGCTTTTGGGCTCACATTCCTTTCTCAGGGGTAGAATTGGTAATGGAAATGTAAGAAAATGAAGGGGGGAAAGTGTTGTGAGCTCTGCTGGGCGTGACAGTCCCCAGATGACATTTCCTGTTCTGCACATGACTTTATTTTGGCACATGTTGCTGCTGGTACGTGTGGAGTGCAGTGTGTGGCCAGGGCTTCTCCGCCTCCACGTTCAGCTCTTTCATAAAATAAAGACTAAAACAGCATCAGCCTCCCTCTTCCAGTCCCTCACTGTGTTGCCCTACTTGGATGTCATCAGTACCTCTCTTTTCCCACTTTTACTCCATCCCTGTTGAGCAGAGAAGAGAAGCCAGATCCAGCTGGATCCTCTCCCCTTGGCCAGGAGGGGGGATCAGTGGATCTGGACACAGCAAATCTCCACCATTCTCCAGAATGGTGAGAACAAAGGGTTTCCCCTAAAAATACCCGGAAGGAAAACTTCTTCCCAGCCACCTGGATGGGAGCAAGTTTTTCCTGTGGAAAACCCAGCACGTGAGTAGAGGCCACGGGGTGGTTCTCAGGGGGTCCTTGGTGCTTCCCAGGGCTTGTGTTGACCTTTCCTCTCTCTCTGCATTTGCTTGCAGTGTGCTGAAGCACTCAGTGGATGCCACCTACGAGGAACAGGGGCCCAGCCCTGGCTACAGGATGGAAATGTCCATCTTTTACGTGGTGTATTTTGTTGTCTTCCCTTTTTTCTTTGTCAACATCTTTGTGGCGTTAATCATCATCACCTTCCAGGAGCAAGGAGATAAAGTGATGTCAGAGTGCAGCCTCGAGAAGAACGAGGTACCCACCTCTTCTGACTCCAGAGTTGCTGTTCCAGGGGCTCAGAGCACCTGGGTACTGGTGGAAGGCCACTCCCTGCCCCTCCTGTGCTGGGGGGGGACTGGAGAGCTGTGGTTATTGGAGGGTTTGTGCTGTAGAGACCAAAGAAATGAGCGGCTCTTTCAGCTTCTTCCCAAAAACAAAGCCAGGGAGAGCCCCCAAGTGCTTCCAGTTGGGAACCACTGTCACATTTCCCCCTGGGCCACACCAAAGTGAGGATGGATCTGCCCTGGCACAGGGTGCCCACAGAAGCTGCCCCTGGATCCCTGGCAGTGCCCAAGGCCAGGTTGGACACTGGGGCTGGGAGCAGCCTGGGACAGTGGGAGCTGTCCCTGCCCGTGGCTGGGGGTGGAGCTGGATGAGCTTTAAAGTCCCTTCCAGCCCAAACCATTCCATGATTTTATGTTTGCTCAGGCCTGTAGGAGTGGAAGGAGACAAACCTTGAGGCCAGACCCCAGGAACCAAACTGAGCTCCAACTGCTGTGTCTGCCCAGAGGAAAACAACTCCCCACAGGCTGCTTTTTGTGCCTGCCTGGGGTTCTTCCTCCTGGCAGCAGCCACAAGGAGATGCCTTGAAAAGAGTGTAAGACCAGGGCAAGAAGCTGGGAGGCTTTTCTTTAATGCCCCCAAAAATACCATTGTTTTCCCCTCAGGGACCTCCTGAGCTGGATGTGGTGTTTCATTAGTTACTGGCATCTGTGTATCTTCCTTCCATGGGTGTATCCAGTTTCCTTCTCAATCCCTGCAGAGTTTTTAGCATCTGCAGCATCCTTCATCTGGGGTCCCACAGCCTCAGCGACCTCTTGTCAGAAGAACCATCTCTTTTCATGTATTTTGAAACTGGAACCTGATTTTGGAATGAAAAGAGATGAATTTTTAAGTGATTATTAATCGGTTCCTTGTTTGTCTAAGTGAACAAAAAGTCCAAAATAAAGCAGAATATTTAGAGGTGCTTTACCCATATTATTTTCCAAATGAGCAGAAAGTGATTTCAGACTTGGATTTTATATGTAAATCCAAGATGAGAAAATGCTCCAGAATCAAAACCTCTTGTGGGTAGGAGCCGATTTTAATCATAGTTTTATATTCATAATAAAGTGAACAGAAATAGCCAATGAAGGGAGTCTTTGAGAGTTCCCCCAGTGCTTTTGGTGGGTAATGTATTGGTAAAATTCAGTTTTCATTTTATGAAACATTCTGAGCTGTCTGGGTGTTGCTGTGTGTGAGGACACACCTGAGTTCCACAATACTTTTTGAAAACCACAAATAACACCTTTTCCAATCCTCTGCTTTCTACCATCGCCCATCAGGAGGAATTGGAAGTGTTTTTAAAAGTGGGAAGGGATCAGAAGCTGGTAGGAGCTGGGCTCTGATGGAATGTGCTAGGACTGCAAGGCACATAGGAATGTTCTAGGGTAAATATTCCAGGAAAATTGATCAGGCCTGGGGGATCCTGTGCTGCATTTTACAGGAACAGTCAGTACTCACTTGGTGTAAATGCTCTGCTCACTCTCCCAACCTCATCCCGAGGGATAAAGACTTCCAGCCCTTTTTCTGTCACCTTTTCACCCCCTTTTTGTTTTGTAGAGGGCCTGCATAGACTTTGCCATAAGTGCCAAGCCCCTGACCCGCTACATGCCTCAGAACAAGCAATCCTTCCAGTACAAGATGTGGAAATTCGTGGTGTCCCCTCCCTTTGAGTATTTTATCATGGTCATGATTGCTCTCAACACCATCGTCCTCATGATGAAGGTGAGTGGGATCTTCCTGAAGCTGGGAATTTTGGGCTGTTGGCTGGAAAGGCTCTCACCCTGAGGGCTGGGGGGGCTCAGCAGAGCAGCCACCACTCCCCATGTGCCTGGTGGGATTCCTTTGGCCCCTGAGATTCCTTTAACTGGGGTGAGATCCCACCAGTGGGGTTTCCTGCAGGGTGGTGTGTGAACATGGGATGGGAGCTGGGATCTGCAGCTCCTGATCTCCTGCTCAGCCTGGGCTTTCTCCTGCACAGCAGGGTCCTGGGGCTGCTCAGAGTCCAGTCAGGCCATGGAAATTCAAACTGAATCAGAGTAGGGTTGGGTGGGATATTGGGGAGGAATTCCAGGCTGTGAGGGTGGGCAGGCCCTGGCACAGGTGCCCAGAGAAGCTGTGGCTGCCCCTGGAGCCCTGGCAGTGCCCAAGGCCAGGTTGGACACTGGGGCTGGGAGCAGCCTGGGACAGTGGGAGCTGTCCCTGCCCATGGCAGGGGGTGGAATGAGATGGGATTTAAGGTCCCTTCCAACCCAGGCCATTCTATTATTCTGTGAAATGACTCAATTTTGGAACAGCATCAGACTCCTGGGATGTGATCCAGAGTGGGGGAGGAAATACAAGTGGATGCAGGGTGTGGATGATGTCCCCTCCCATCCCTTGCCTGGCTTAGAGTATCTTCACAGTCAAGGGGTCCCCATATTCTTGGTGTTTTCTGGAACAAAACACAGTTCTGCACTTGTCCTCTGGGTCTGAAAATGCCCTTCCTCCCTCCTGGTCCACGCTGTGCTTACAGGGGATGTTCCCCAGGAACTGTCTCCACTCGTGGGGATATCCCAGCTGCCCCCTCAGTGCAGGATGGAGGCAACAGAGACAGGAAGAATTGTGCTGTAACCCCAAATTCTCGCTACAAGTGAGCACAGAATCCTGATTAAAATGAGCAGATCAGCTGGGAAAGGTTTTACTCTCAGTTTTCTTCCACTAAAGCCTTCCCTCCATCCCACTTTAGTTCTATGATGCTCCAGAAGCATACGAAGAAATGCTGAAATGCCTGAATATTGTGTTTACATCCATGTTTTCCATGGAATGTGTGCTGAAGATCATTGCCTTTGGTGTGCTGGTAGGTGCCTTCCTCACTCCCTTCCAGCTCTCTCCCCTTCTACGAAATCCTCGCGTTTTGTGACGCGCGTTTAAAAACAAGCAAACAAACACCCCCCACCCCCCCCGACCTGTGCTGGCAAAAAGGAAATAACCCCTGGATCCCTCTGTGTTCCCCCTGTGTTCTCATTTGGCAGAATTATTTCCGAGATGCCTGGAATGTCTTTGATTTTGTAACAGTGTTGGGAAGTATTACTGATATTTTAGTAACAGAGATTGCGGTAAGTACAGTTATTTCATTTATTCAGTTTATTTCATTTATAAACAAACCTGTCAAGACACTGAACCTTCTCCCTACCAGCCTTGTTCCCTGGAGCTGCCTCTGGGAGTCATGCTGGCCTTGGCTGACCCTGTTCCATGAGCTCTGCTTTTCCATGGAGCTGAGCAGAGCTGTCTGCCCCAAAGAGGGAAAGCTCTGATGAGCCCCAGTGCTGGTGACTCTGCCAGGAAGCAGCTCCTCCTCTCCTGCAGCAAACGACTCCATCCCCAGGCCTTTGCTGCCTATTCATGGAAAAATCCTGCTGAATTTAGACAGGGAAAAGAGCAAAGGGATTCTGCTGTGTTCATGTGGGAGGTTTTTTTGCAGGGCCCGGCCCTTGGGGCAGGGTGAGGGGGATTAGGACAGTGGGAAGGAACGAGGTAAAAAGTCTGGACTGGGGGAATGTTCCTGTCACAGGAGCTCTGTGGGGCAATGAATAAACATTCCCATAGGATTTCTGGCCAGCCCTACAAGGGCTGCTGTCTTATATATCTCACAAAGTGGACAGATTTGTCATTAAATCGGAAGGATTTTTCCATAAGGGCAGCAAATGTCTGTCTCTATCCCTGACAGTCTGACATTACCCACTGTATAAATTGCTCCTCTCCTCTCCCAGTGCATGTTGTAGCTGATGATGTATCAGAATGTGATGAATTTGAACTTGACCAGAACTTTTTTCCTCAGTCCCAGGGGTTTCCTGTAGATCTGTTTTGTGTGGGCTAAAAACTCTGCTCCCCATGTTCCTTTACAGGTGGTGGTGAAGACCACGAGACTGTTTCTAACAAAATGCATTTTTATTTAACCTCCCTGGTACAAAATAACACACAACCCCCGAGTTTTCCTCCCCATACAAACAATGTTCATTTATCTGCTGGTGAATCCTGTGTTGTAGGCTTTGCATTTTGTTTCCAGTGCAGCCAGGCTAAAGTTACTCAGCTCACCCTCTCTGAGTGATGGGGGAAGGCACTGGATTCTTGTCCCCACTCCCTCTGCCATGGGATGTGTTTTCTTGCTAAGGGCACCCAAAGTCTGGTTTGAAAATTTATGAAAACATTTTGCACATCAACCACAAACAGACTGAAGCTTTTCCACCCCTCCTTTGGCCACTTTTCCTGGGGGGAAGCAGCACTGACAGCTCACAGGGGGTAAGGGAGCCTCTGGTCTCTCCCAGATTGGTGTCTTCTCCTTCAGGAGGTTCCTACTTCTCAACACCAAGCCCACATGCTGCTAAAATCCTCATTTTTGGAGCTCTTTCCCAGGCAGGGAGCGGCCACAGTGTTGCCCCTTCCCTGCTCAGTTAATGGGACTTTGCTTCTCCCTCCAGCTCCCTCCAGCATGGCCCAGTCAGGGAACTGCATCAGGCTGGGCTGTGAGACACTTCCAGCATCAGAACATTGGCAGAGCAGTGTGAATTCCCCCTAAAACCCCAGCAGGGCTGAGCTCCCTGTGCCTTTCCCTCCTCCTCCAAGCTGGGAGAGAAGAGTTTTCTTGGTTTATGAAGAGCTGGATCCATGCAGGCCTTAGAGAGGATTTTCTAAAGGAGGTCACCAGACTCCCCTGGCAGTGTCCAACGTGGTGCTGATCACAAACCTCTCTCATATAAAAGCCAGATGTCCCCAGGACCACTCCAGCCTTGAGCTCTTGGTCCTCTGCCTGTGTCTGCAGAACTTTTTGAATTTTCCAGCTAGAAGTGTTCTCCAAAGGTAAATAATCCTGGCTGGCATCACCTTGAGAGACTTGGCTTCCCCCAGGCTTCCTTGGTACCTTTAACCCTCTGAGAAGTAAAGACAAAAGGAAAAGAGATGTGTGGATTAATTGCTTGGTTTTAATTTTCCTGGTCATGTCACATGTAATTTACTCTGTGATTGTAGTGGAATATCTATTTTTTTTATTTCCTCAGGCAAAAGCATGAATGTCAGTTTTTTTATCCTCAGTAATAGAGGGAAAACAGGTGGGATTAAGGAAAAGGTGCCCTTGTGGACACACTTGGCCTGGGGAGGTCGAGTGGGTGTTTGCCAAACTGACATCTATTTCTATGCCTGGAAATACAAAAAAACATCCTGAGAAGTGTTTGTGAATTGTCTCCAAATTTGCATTACAAACCAAAATGCAAATAACAACTGCACTGTCTGTGTTACCTCAAGGATCTCCCAATCTGTTTTGGTTCAGAGCATTTTTTATTTCGGGACTTCCCATAAAATAACACCTCCCCCCGATAGCCCAACGGGTTTTTTTTCCAGTGAAATTTTTCAGAGTTTCCTTTTTGCTTGTCCTGATTACTCATTTTCTCTTTTGTTTCCTGTTTTTGTTCCTTATTTTCCTTATCTACCTGCTGAATCACGCCATCCAATCAACATACAATGCGAAAACCATGTCTCCGTCTGTATGTTGTGCACCTGCTGCTCAAAAAAAAAAAAAAAATCTAAAACTTTGTAAATAATCTTGCAAATATCCATCCATGACAACATCACATATAGGACACGGTTGGTTTCATTGAATTTAAACAATTCTTTAAATTCTCTGCTTTGATTTCTTCTCGTTTTTCTTTGATTTGATCCGGTTTTTGGTTTCGTTCTTTTGGTTTTTTTTTGATGAGAATTCCGATTGCACTGGTGGAAAAGCCTCACTGCAGTGTGCCCCAAAGTGGCTTCTGCCCTGCACCTCCCTCCCTGGGCTCATTGGTGACGTGAGCAGTTGCCAATAGCCCATCCCTGCTCCCTGTGCCACCCCCTGTGCCAAAGGGGACACTGCCACTTGCTTTATTTCCTGGGAAATGGGAGGAGATGGAGAGGGAAGGATGTTCTGGACCTGGAAACACGGGGGTTTGGAGGTGGTGGTACCAAATTCAGCTCTCTGAAGGTGGCTTTGGCTTCTTTCAGGATGGGATGATGGAAGAACCTGACAGCCTTACAGCTGTTTTAATCTCTGTATTGTAAGGCAGAAATATTACTGGGGTGATGGCAGACTTGCTTCCCTCAAATCCAAAATGGTGGGAAAGAAGGATCTTAAATTTGAAAATTCCCTGTGACACCAACCCATGGAAGAACACATTCCGCCACCACAGTGGACTCAAGTCACTGGATCCAAACCCAAAACCCCAAGTAAAATGAATAAATCAGGTTACGACCAGAGCTGAAAAGTACCAGGAACCAAATCCCAATCTCCAGGAGAGCTGGAGAGGGACTGGGGACAAGGGATGGAGGGACAGGACACAGGGAATGGCTTCCCAGTGCCAGAGGGCAGGGATGGATGGGATATTGGGCAGGAATTGTTCCCTGGGAGGGAGGGCAGGCCCTGGCACAGGGTGCCCAGAGAAGCTGGGGCTGCCCCTGGAGCCCTGGCAGGGCCCAAGGCCAGGCTGGACACTGGGGCTGGGAGCAGCCTGGGACAGTGGGAGCTGTCCCTGCCCATGGCAGGGGTGGCACTGGATGGGCTTTAAGGTCTCTTCCAAGCCAAAAGAATCTGGGATTCAACAACCTGAGAAAGGGTAACAGAGCAGGCTCCCGTGGTGGGACAGCTTTCGAGGGCAGCTCTTTATCAGTGGTGTTTATTCTCCCTGTTTCCCCACTGCTTCCCAGTTTTTGTCAGGGATGCATCGCCCATCTCCTGTTGTGGGAAGTGGTGGCAATGCCCAGCCATGCCCAGACCCCCAGGCCCTGCTGGTGCCTGGGTCCCTTCAGTACCAGACCTTCCTTTTTTAGGAAAATAGGACCATGAGAGGCCATGGGAAATGATATTCCAATCCTAATTTGTTATTCCTCAGATGGATGCCAAAATCCTAAAGCTCTGGTGCCTGTTTGTGAGCACTGTGAGCATCTGTGCAACAGGAAAGCAAAAAGAACCTGGAGAGGATGACTTTGCTAACCCAGCTACCAGATTTGTGTCATGGCACAGAGGTGGCTCAGTGGGAGGAGAATCGATGCCAAACATGGTTTTACCCAAGAAATAAGGCAGTGTGGAGTTCCCCCTTTGGCTGCATGCCACCCCAATTCCTGCCTGGAGAGCTGAGCTGTGGGAGGATGGGTTTTCTCCGTGGGGTGCTGAGGGTGCCACACACCTGAAGCCCTTCCAGCCAGCACCAGCGTGGGGAATCTGCCTCTCTCCAGGCAGTGCTGAGAACGATCCTTCCAACAGCCCCAGGGTGTTGGTGCTGGGGGATTTGCCTGGGTTGGGACTGATTCCTCATGGAGCCGAGGCTTTTGCTGCTCCTTAGGAAGTGGCAGTGCCACAGTCAAATAGGGAATGTGGAGGGAAAAAAAAACCAAAAAAAACCAAACAAACCTCTGGACTGTTTGTCCATCTAAATCCCAGGGAATGGGGATTACAGACATAACTGCACAGTCTTGAAGCCTTTTCCCATTTTTATCCCTTTATGACCACGATCCTTGAAGCCTTTTCCCATTTTTATCCCTGTAGCACAGGGGTAGCTCAGCTTGCAGCGAGCCCAGCCCAAAGCAGGTGTGTCGAACACCCTGTCAGCTGTGATGATGAGGTTTTAGCAAAGCCTGAGCAGGACAATGTTCCTGCTGTTGGGCTGCAGCAAGGTGGGAAGAGGCAGATCCCACAGAGATGGATCCTGTGCACCTGCTCCTCCTTGGAGCCTAAGGACTGTGCACAGGAAAGCTCTGAGCACTGCTCTGAAGTCAAAATCAGACTTCCAGGCTGAAGTGCTGCCAGCATTACCCACAAGCTCTGACCCAGTTCCCACTGGTGGGGGAGATTCTCCTGATTAAAAGGGCTCAGGGTTAAACCCCTGCCCTGCCCTGGGACCGGCTCACAGTGGGACCAGGGGATGAAGAACCCCATTAGTGATGGTCCCCATTACCCAGCCCTGCCCCAGGGCCCTCAGCCAGCCCTGCCCTGCTCAGGTGAGTGCAGCTGGACTCTTGTGAAGGGAAGGTAAGCGCTCTGAAAACAAACCTGGAGCTGATGCTGAGACAAACTGGACATTTTCAGTGCCTGTTTCACTGCCCAACCCAGGGGAATCCTTGCTTGTGCTTTGCCTGCCAGAGCTGGCTTCTGTTGCTGGCTTGAATGAGCTGAGTGTTGTCTGCTCCTTCATTGAACATTCCTGTGCTTTTCTCTTTTCTCTTTATTTGGAGATCGAGTCTGATTTTCGGTCTGTGCCTAACTCTGAGCTGCTTGTGTTTTTAACTTGAGAGAAACCGAGTGCATGCCTGAGACTGAGTTCTGGAACTCTCTGATGGGATTGGTGGAATGCAATGCTAATGGCCCCAAAACTGAGCTGGCATTGAAAGAATCCATAGATCCAACAAGCCCCCCAATTTCAGCATGAGCTCTGTAGCCAAATGAGCAAGAAACGTGGGTCAGTTCAATGTGACTTCTGGTAAAACAATAATCTAAGGGAAATAGTATTTTTGCTCATCTTTACCAAGCAGAGCTCCTTATGATTATATTTGCTGCTTCACTGCTCAGTAGTTTAAAGTGTTTTCTCTCTTTAGCTCACTCAGTCAAATAAGTGGCTGTGATCAGAGATCCACAAAAAAGTGAATTATGGAAAGGGGGAATATTTTTCATCTCCTTAAAATAGGAGGGCAAGAGGGATCTGGCTTTTGCATGTTTTGTTTTGGAAAGAACCCTCTCTAGATTAGCTCATTGGGGCAAGAATCCTCTTTTCCCTGAAGGAAAGGGAAAAAAAAAAAAAGGGGGGGTGAGGAGTGGGGAAAATCCTAGCAAACAAATGGAAATCAGAACCTGCCTCCAGCAGTTCTTTGATCCACCTGTGAAGACACATTTAATGAGAATTTGGAAAACCAGCAGGTTCCTAAGGCACCTTCCTGCTGGTGAAAGCTCAGCCTCCCCAATTGACTTGCTGCCCTTGATCCATCTTCCAAACAATCTTCTGGTGCCCTTCTTGGCAAACCTGTCCAGTTACACACTGTGGAAACACTGAAAACCTCCGGGTCGGAAAACATCCTCATTCTTCCAGGGATGTTTGAATCTTCACTGGACAATGCCTTTCTTTGTCCCTTGCGAGTGTCTTGGCTCAAATTCAATTCCCTGTCGAAACAGAGCTGACCAAGACTTCCAACCGACCTCGTTCCTTTACAAAATGAAAAACCGGCACCATCCCCCTCTCCCCGAGTCTTGAGGGGGAGAAAAATCTGCCTTGCTCAAAGCAAATCAGCCCATGGACAGCGTGACAGGGCCGTTTCCTTTTCTCTCACTGACCCAGTAGCAGAGGGGAGGGCTCTTGTGGAGAGGGGTTTTCTCGTTCTTGCTGCATGTGGAGTGATCTGCACTGACGAATGTTTCTTTTGGAAGGTTTTCTGGTGGCCGATTTGCTGCTTAGATCGTGAAGCTGGTAATTTTAATTTCTTTTTTGCGGGCTGTGGTTTCGGATCGCGGTCATTTCTGAAGGACACAAAACCTTTACTTTCCACAGGACAACTTCATCAACCTCAGCTTCCTGAGGCTCTTCCGGGCAGCCAGGCTCATCAAACTCCTCCGTCAGGGCTACACCATCCGCATCCTGCTCTGGACATTCGTGCAGTCCTTCAAGGTGAGCCGTGCCAATGGGGGAGGCAGCCAAGAGGTTTGGGGAGAGGGTCGTGCTTGGCGCATCTGGAGCATCTTCCTGAGATGATCCAAGAGCTTCTCTTGCCTTGGGACGGCCCCTCTGCACCCCTGCAGAGTGACTGCAGGAACTCAGAATGCAGGAATTCTTCAGAAAAGAGGATTGGTGACCACTGTCCACTCCCACGGGTATTAGTTCTGCAGAGAAGCCAACTGGTTAGCATCCCAAGGAATATTAATTATTAATTCAACTGGTTAGCATTCCAAGGAATATTAATTATTAATTCAACTGGTTAGCATCCCAAGGAATATTAATTCTTCAGAAAAGCCAACTGGTTAGCACCAGGAATATTAATTATTAACTCAACTGGTTAGCATCCCAAGGAGTATTAATTCTGCAGAAAAGCCAACTGGTTAGCATCCCAAGGAATATTAATTATTAATTCAACTGGTTAGCATCCCAAGGAATATTAATTCTGCAGAAAAGCCAACTGGTTAGCACCAGGAATATTAATTATTAATTCAGCTGGTTAGCATCCCAAGGAATATTAATTATTAACTCAACTGGTTAGCATCGCAAGGAATATTAATTCTTCAGAAAAGCCAGCTGGTTAGCACCAGGAATATTAATTATTAATTCAGCTGGTTAGCATCCCAAGGAATATTAATTATTAACTCAACTGGTTAGCATCCCAAGGAGTATTAATTCTGCAGAAAAGCCAACTGGTTAGCACCAGGAATATTAATTACTTATTCAGCTGGTTAGCATCCCAAGGAGTATTAATTCTGCAGAAAAGCCAACTGGTTAGCACCAGGAATATTAATTATTAACTCAGCTCGTTAGCACCCCAAGGAATATTGCTGGGGTGTCTGTGCAGGGACACGAGTGGCACTCGATGGCCCTTGGGTGTCTTTTCCAACTCAGGATATTTCCTGATTCTACAATTCCTACGGGGCTCCCCTTGGCCTGAAGAACTCCTGCCCCAGGCACCATTTGGGCCAGCCCGAGGGCAAGACTTCTCCGTTTTTGAGCTATTACTAATTAGGAGGCATTAATTACCCATTCATTTAGCCCAGGTGGAAAATAGCTGTCACTCTCAGCCTGGGTGACATAATTACATTGCAGCCTTCACTGATTTCTTGCTAAAACTCAGAATCTTTTTGTCCTCCTGGGATCCCAAACTGGGCCTGTTTCAGAGCAGGAACTCATTTCTGGGATGGATTTTTTTTCCCCCCCTCAGACTGAATTTATAACAAGGTCATTAACAATTAATGTACATACAATTATGCACACAAAGTGCCAGTGCCTGCTGGCAGCTCCAGCATTCACTGCTGAGCCTCAGATTGTGTTATCCCTGCCTGCTGCTTCCAAGGATACACAGAGATACCTTGGAAAGCCCTGACTTTCATGGGAGTGATGAATACCTGGCTCCAGGGAGTTGTCTCCTGAAAGCTGCCAGAATTGTTCATATTCTCTTCCCAGTTCCTGCACCTGAAAGACAAATGCCACAAACCTCAGTCCTGCCAGGGAATCCAGTGTTGGCATTTGCTGTCATTAATCCCACCTTTTTCCTTTCCCACAGGCCTTGCCTTATGTGTGTCTCCTCATTGCAATGCTCTTCTTCATCTATGCCATTATTGGCATGCAGGTAAAACATTTCCCTCTCTCATTCTGGCCAAAAGCAGCCTGGGTTTGTTCAGGGTGCAAATGCTTGTTGCCTCCACAGCAGGAGCAGCACTGATTTGGGATGAGGCAAAAAAAGCTCTTCTTGTCTGGTGTCAGGCAAATCAGAAATGAAAAAAAGGCCTCTTTTTCTACTTTAATTGCCAGCTTTTATGTTGAAGTGTCCCCAGTGAGCTGGACAAACCAGCTGTGGGTGTGAGCCTGGATCACATTTCTGCACTGGACATCTGTGAATCCCATGGGAAAAGACCTCCCTTCCCCTGGGCATGGACACATCAAGAGGCTGAGAGGAGGGAGCAGCCCAGGCACTGCACCTTTCTGAGAAGAAATAATCACCTTTTCTTGGCCTGGGATGGAGCTGAACTGCTGGGAAGGACCTGTGTGAATACACAGCACCTTGATCTCGTGTTCCATCTCCACAAGGCATTTTTATCTTCCTTTTCAGCACAGATATTATTCCAGCTTTTGAGAGCTTTTAAACCAGGACAAATTCTTCCCCTGCCTCATTTTCCTGCTCCACTTGCTGTGCTTGGCTGAATCCCCTCTGTTTTCCCTGGCAGGTATTTGGGAACATTGCCTTAGATGATGAAACCTCCATCAATCGGCACAACAACTTCCGGACCTTCCTCCAAGCCCTGATGCTCCTGTTCAGGTGAGGAGAGGATAAAACACCCTCTGCTCTGTGTGTGAACAGCAAAAACATCTTTGTGCAGGTTAACAGTTGAGCTGCTCAGGCTGGAGCATCATTTAAAATAGGCATTTGTGGAAATTCCCCATTCCTGCTTCCTCCTCCTCAGCCCCTCCACAAAGTGTCACCAGAGCTGTGACACCTCCTGGCACCTCAGGCAGAAGCTGGATATACATCAGAACCCCACCCTGGTTTTTGATGGATGGGTTTCCTGTCCTGAAGCTTGGTTTATTTTTCTTTTCTTAAGTGAGAATTGCTTTAATTGGCCATTTTTACACCAGCAGCAGGTTAACAGTTCCTACATTAACCCCACCTCTGCTTCAGAATTCAAGTGTTTCCCTCTGGGCTCATCCTGCCTGGAAATAAAGCATTTTCAAGTGGAAAAACAATCAGTTAAATAACAGATTTTCATTCTGAGACCTGGCAAAACAGGTCCTGCTGCAGCATGGGGCAGCTTGGGGAAGATGTTCTTTATGCAGCTGTGGAGACCCCCCCAGGGAACCCCAGTCCCCTCCAGCCCTGCCAAGGCTCAGCTCTGAGGAGTCTGTGGTGCCTGGAACTGGATGCCTTTCCTGGGATTTGGTTTCCAGGGTTTCTGTGAAGCCCTCTCCAGCTCAGAATAATCACTGGGCTCAGAACTCTGAATTTTAATAAAACTGGGGTAATTATCCAGCCTCGTGGACCCTTCCCAGACCCACAGCAGTGGGATTGAGGGGCAGGATTGGGATGGGGGCTGCTTTCTGCACAATCCCCCACAAAGGGAATGGGCCTGCAGCACCCAGGGCACCCCTGGGGGAATCTCCTGTAATTCAGAGTAACCTGGAAGTTATTCCAGTTTAGATGGAGCAGTGAGTTTTCCCAAGGACCAGGACCAAAGTTTGTGTGCTGGCTGTGGGAATCCAAGGCAAATCAGCATGGAGAGAGGTGGGAATTCAGAGTAAGTGCATGTGGAGAATCCCTGACTTCCAAACCAAGCCTGCACTTTACAGGGACTGCTTTATTTTGAGGACAAAACCCCTGAGACTCCAAAGTTTTTCCTTTTGGCTTTTTCTCTCAACAGCAGAAGTTAGAGAGGGAGGAGGGAATTGATGAAAAACACCCAGGAGACTGTGAGGGAAAAGTCCAACCAGCCCATGCTGGAATTTATCTGCTTGATAAAGGAAATAAGAGATTCCAGTGGAGAAGCCTGGTTTCATTTCCCATTCTCTCCACTGGCTTTAGAACCAGCAAAGGTTCAAAAGGCAACAATCTCAACTCTGTTTACTTAGATTTGCACTGTTTAAATTTTTCTCCACAAGAGCAATAAAGCTTTTAGCCTACCTGAGCCTGTCTGGTTTCTTTTACCCCCTGGGAACAGAGGGAAATGTTCTTCCTCCTTTCTCGTCCATGAGTGGTCCCAGCTCCTCAGTGTAAATACAGCCTCTCCTCCTGGACACAACCTCCCAGCTAATTAATTTGGTTAATTGGGTGCAGTTTTACTGCAGGGTGGCTGTCATGGGGAGGGGTGGATGAACTCAGCCTCTGCCCTGGTGTTGCAGGAGTGCCACGGGGGAAGCCTGGCACGAGATCATGTTGTCCTGCTTGAGCAACAGAGCCTGTGACCCCCTCTCTGGCCTCACCAAAAAGGAATGTGGCAGTGACTTTGCCTATTTCTACTTCGTGTCCTTCATCTTCCTCTGCTCCTTCCTGGTAAGTCAGTCCTGATCCCCCCAAACCCTTCCCTCCCCATCCCTTTGCCTCCTCCTCATCCCAAATTGTAATTTAGACACCACCAAGCCAGCTTTGCTAAACCCCATTTATCCTCCTGCTGATAAAATCCCCACAGAGATCATTTAGTCATTAAAGGGAAAGGGTTTATCTGTCCTCTCACAGGGGGGTCTAATATTTGGAATGAAGCATTAATCGGGTTTGCCTTGATTGCTGTCATCCCTTTGAAGAAGGGCACTGGGGAGGGCAGGGAGACAATGGCCAAGTTCAGCAGCATCTGCTGGGAGCATCACACTCATCTCACAGGACCCCAGGATCTGCTGTGATGGAAGGGACCCACAGGGATCATCATTTGTTTGGCAAACAAATGCAAAAATAACTTTTTTTTTTTTTTTTTCTGCCAGAAAAGCTTCAGACATGGAAACACACAGAGCTGCTGGGCTTGGTTTGTGCCCGTGGCCGTGGTGGGGTTGAGCTTTAGGAGGTGCTGATGCCTTTCTGGGCTACCTGAAAACAGAGGCCAGACAAAATTAAGGGAATAAAAAGCAGTTCTATTTATTGAAGGGCCTTCAGGTGCATTTTGGGCAGATGAAGCTCCCCCCTGGGGCTACACCCAAAAATGGACAGTGGGTTTTCACATTTTTATAAGTTTGGTCCATTTGCATTTTGGGGGTTAATCTTCCAATTACATCTTCAGGTAATGAAGTCATTTACCCCAAATTTCCACCCCACAAAACTCACTTTTATTTACATTTCTTGGGGCCTGAGACAGTGAGGTGTCCTTGATTCACAGATTAAAATCCTCTCTTCTCCTCTCTCCTCTCTCCTCTCTCCTCTCTCCTCTCTCCTCTCTCCTCTCTCCTTTCCTTATTCCANCTCCAGGATTTGAGGAAACATCAATGTTCCAATTCCTCCGAGCCTGTTTTAACAACTCCAGGATTTGAGGAAACATCAATGTTCCAATTCCTCCGAGCCTGTTTTAACAACTCCAGGATTTGAGGAAACATCAATGTTCCAATTCCTCCGAGCCTGTTTTAACAACTCCAGGATTTGAGGAAACATCAATGTTCCAATTCCTCCGAGCCTGTTTTAACAACTCCAGGATTTGAGGAAACATCAATGTTCCAATTCCTCCGAGCCTGTTTTAACAACTCCAGGATTTGAGGAAACATCAATGTTCCAATTCCTCCGAGCCTGTTTTAACAACTCCAGGATTTGAGGAAACATCAATGTTCCAATTCCTCCGAGCCTGTTTTAACAACTCCAGGATTTGAGGAAACATCAATGTTCCAATTCCTCCGAGCCTGTTTTAACAACTCCAGGATTTGAGGTCGGTGTTAAATGTTCCAATTCCCGGAGCGCTGGAGAGGAACCAACCTGGTGTCACTGCAAGGGCGTTTCCTTCACACACACACCCAACGCAGCAACCCCTGCAGCCCAAAAATTAACAGATTAATTGCCTCAATTCCAGCGAGCCTGGCGAAATGGCCGTGGAGAAAAGCCATTTAGCACTTCCAAAAAAGGAGCTTTTGGTTCCTGCATCCCGTCGGGAGATGGGAATCAGATGGGAATCCGCAAACCTCTGGCTGTTGGCAGCACCTGAGGGAGTGGGAGAGGTTCACGCCTCATTCGTGCAGCGGTGGTTTTTTCACTGAGATCCGCCTCGGTGGCTTCCCAAAGGCTGTGCAGGACACCTCGGGCCACGGGAGAGGCTGTGCGGGATCTGAGCCAGGTCCTGCGGGCTCTGATTCCATCATCCCACCCGCTCCCACGGGGAATGATGTGACGTTCCTCAGCGCTGGAGTGCTTTCCCAAAAACACGGGATTTTTTGAAACAGCCTTTCCTCATTAAACACCACATTTTACTCTTGGAAGCCTCCTTGTAACGACATCAAACTCTACGTGGGAATTTTGGCGTTTTGAGTAATATTTGGCTCTTGGACTTGCAGTTGAAACTTGGGAGGAGCAAAATGATCGGTATAAAATGAAATGGGCTGAAGTTTGGAAGTGTTTCGCTCTTAGAGGACTCTGATAAAATATTCCTGATTTATGAGTGGGTTAAAGGAGGGGATGGTTCTCACAAACTGGACATTGAGATCTTTATTTTATGGGGGTTTTTTTTTAATGTTATTTCCTCGAAGACACAGAGGAAGTTGCACACTGGGCTTAGGCAGTGGAGCAGCAGCACAGACCCAGAATTAAGGAATATTTTAAAATTAAGGGAATGGCCCTGCCAGTGATAACTTCTAGAGCAGGACTGGTTTAATAAATTGTTTTTTTGTATTGCTGCACCATAGCCCTGGTGACTGGGTTATTCTCAGCCACAGGTCCCAATAATTCCCTTAATTCCCTATTTGGGAATTTGCCTGTTGGGAGACTCTTCGTTAATTTAAAGCTCTCCTAATTTTGGATCCCTTTTCCTCCCTGTGAGTTCCTCTGCCATGAATCTCCTCTGGATTTGTGATGCTTCCAGCTCATCCAATTTTTCCTTCCCTTTTTTTTTTCCTTCAGCAGGAAGTGTTTGGATAATCAACATCTCAAACTCCCTGCTAGGATGCAATTAAACTGCTTTAAAATCTCACTTAAAATGATTTAGGCCAACTTTAAATGGAAACTTGTTCCGAAGACCTGCATTTTTCTGAACTGTGGGGGATTTTAACTGCTCCAAGCCCACCCCTACTACCAGCCTGAATATTTACTCCACACTTACTACCAGCTTGTAATCTCCAGGCAGATTTTCACCCCCACGAGCTCTGTGACACAGGAAATCCTTTGTGGGGATTTAACAGGCATAAATAGCTTTTCTTTTTCCCTTTTTCCAACCCAATCCTGTCTCTTCCCACTAGAAAATCTCAGTGAGGCTGAAAATTTGGGAGTCCCTGGTTTGCTCCTTAAAAAAAAAAAAAAAGTTTTGGCTCTACATCCATGGGAGGAGGAACACACCTGCAAGGGGAAAACTGGGATCAGTGTGGATTTTTAATGTTTATATTCAGGAACTTTCCACCCAGAAGAGGCACCAGCATTGAGTTTACAGGAAGATTTCTTGCTCTATTAACTCTGAGCAGAGCCTGAGTCACTCAGGGGCCAAACCTTTCCTCTCACGAGCTGTTAGTGCAGAAAATGTCAGATATTAAGATGCTAATTCTATATTTTTTTTCTTCTAAGCCTGTTACCTTTTTGCTTTGCTGGGAAGTTATTGAGTGTGAATAGTTCCACTGAAATCACATTTTCAGAAGTGGGACTGAAATGGTCACAAATCTGAAATCCTTTCATAGTTTAGGCCAGAACAGATCGTTCAAAAACTTGGATTTAAAACCTTTCTGATCTTAGAGGTCTTTTCCAACCCAAATAATTTTATGATTTGATTATTCCACGATTTGAGCTGAATGTGTGGTCACTCACTGATCACTCCTCTCAAGGTCTTTTCCTTGATTATCCCAAGGAAAAGGAAATTACAGTGTTTATCCACTTCCCATAACTTGAGACCCTCGATGAAAGATGCTCCACAATTGTTACATTTTTGTTATACAGAAAATATTTTAAACACAACTTAGTGTGTGTTTTACCCCTACTTCTGATATCACCTTTGGTTTTGTTACAAAATCCAACTCCCTGGAAACTTTTCTGGGGAAAAAACCTTCAGAAGGAAGTAAAAAAGGCAGTTAGGAGCTGTTACCCCAGCTGTGCTACATTCCCTAGGGGTAAGTAGGGGAAAACTGCTGGATTTAGGGGTGGCAAAAGCCTTGAGCTCCCAAAAAAAAGAGGGACTGAGAGAAATGAGAAGCACGGGTTGGTGGGAGTTAATTAATAAAGGAGGGAAAACAGGATTTAAGGATGAACTAGGGAAAAAACCACCTAATTGGATTTCTAGAAGCTTTTATTTGTTCAACGTCTAGACAGTGAGTTCTGTATCTGTTTTATTCCTCTCCCAGTGCACCCCCCATGGAGATACTGGGAATGTCCCTCTGGCCGTCCCGTTGCCATCAGTTGTCCCCCAGAGCATTTGGGAGGAGCTGCAGCTGCTCCCAAGGGAGCTCGCAGCTCTCTGGGATAAGAGGATGCTGAGGAAAAGCAGATTTAAACAAGAAGCTGTGGCTGCTCCATCCCTGGCATGGTCCAAGGCCAGGCTGGACAGGGCTTGGAGCAGCCTGGGACAGTGGGAGGTGTCCCTGCCCATGGCAGGGGTGGCACTGGATGGGCTTTAAGGTCCTTCCACCCCAAACCATTCTGGAATTCTCTGAACCTGGGAGAGGATCCCTGTTTGTCCTTATTTTGTGCCACGATCTCCCAGTGCAAAGCATCTGTTGGTTTTCCAGCCTTCCATGGATTCTTGGAGAGCTCAGGGAAAGGTGCAGATGTTTTTTCCACGTCCTGGTTTTCCAAAATCCTTCTGAAATTGTAAAGGGAAGTATAAACTCGGTGCCTCAGTTAAACCAAGACCTTTGAAAAGCCATGATTAGGCCTGGAGCCAAGACTTGGCACAGTTCCATTTGCTCTCCCTCTGAATTTGTAGTTTGGAGTTGATTGGGGAAGGCTTTGAATAGACCTTAATTCTTCACATCCCCAAAAAGCAGCAACATTGAAGGAGTTCTCCCAGAATATTCCAGCCTTCTTTACAGAATGCACCAAAATAAACACAGGGAGGCCAAATCATCCCTCTTTTCTTTGGAGGTAATTTGGAAGTTCTGCTCTTTTCACCTATGAGTTGGTTACTCACAAAAGAGTGAGAAATCTGATCCTGCTCTTTAATTAGCTGGAATTATTGTTGGGAGTTAATGAGAGTGACCATAAAGATTCCATCAGCTGCCTCATTTCTCCTACTGCTTAGGAAAGCTGGATTTTCCCAGTGCCAAAGCCCAACACAGCCCTGGAGGTGACACTTCCTGCTCTCCCAGGAAATTCCTCACTGCCCAGGAATGGCCCTGCTGGGGTGACAGTGGCAGGGAAATGTTCCCAAGCTTTTCAAGCAGCTAATTTGAATCCTGGGAATAATCCATCGAGGAGCTGTCATAAAAATCCCAGGAATACTCCATTAAAGAGGCTCTTTGTGGGCTGCAGGCTCCAGGTGTTGGGCAGCAGAGTGTGGAGCCTGATGTTTAGGCACAGAAAATTAAAACATGAGTGGGAAAGGAAACCAAAGGTTTGGGAAGCCTTGCACATGGCACTGAAGATTTCCCAGAGGAAAATCCAAGGACATAAAGCTGGGTGAGCAGCTGGAAGTTCTCTCTGTGTGTTGAAGTGGCTCCTTCCTTTCCAGACTAACCTTTCTTTTCAGCATGTTTTGCCCTTCCAGCTTCTCCTGTTTACCTGTGGAAAAGCAGATTCTTCCCTCTTTGCCTTGGGAAAAGCTAAATTCCTGTTGGATTTTGCTGTCACAACCTCTGGTGTTTCCTTGGGAAAAGCCCAATTCCTGTTGGATTTTGCTGTCACAACCTCTGGTGTTTCCTTGGGAAAAGCCCAATTCCTGTTGGATTTTGCTGTCACAACCTCTGGTGTTTCCTTTCCAGTTGCCGCATTCATTATAAGGATATGTACAATTTGTTACGTGTAATTGCTCCACCCCTGGGCTTAGGAAAGAAGTGCCCTCATAGGGTGGCCTACAAGGTTTGGAATTTCAGAGGTTCCCTCCAGCATTTCCAGTCTTGGTTCTGTTTCCTTTTATCCCCTTTTCCCTCCCCCGAGTGCAAATGCAACCAGTAGAGAAAAGCAACTGTAACGTGACCAATCCCTTGCCTGATAAAAGGAATGACTGACTGAGTGCCCTCCTTTTTCCTCCATGCATCCCTTCCCTGTCTCCTCCCACCCCCCAGCTGGCTGGGGACAGGCAGTTTGATGGGACAGGGAACCCTCCAGCTTCCATCCTGCCAGCTCCAGAGTGGAAGTGCTGGGGAAAAGCATCCCAGCACCCCAGCACTTCAATATATTCCAGAGAGAAATGGCATCCCAAGGTTTCCAGGGAGCAGCAAGTTTGGTTTGGCTTTGCAGCATTGTTGAGTGATCAACTTTCCCTTTCCTGAGCTGGAAAGTCACTGGATGTGGGCAGAGATGAGGGATGAGCTTTTCACAGTGCCACAGTTTGCCTGGGAGTTAAGTGATGTCCCTAAGTTGTGGTGGACACCCAGGGAAAGCTCCTGCTCATGGCACAGGGAGGGTTTGCTGTGCTTGGGAGCCCAGGTGGGGGATTTGGGACAGAAATTGCCAAGAAATCAGCATAGGATGGGCTTCAGTGGGGATCCAGTTCCAGGCAGGGCATTTCTTGGAGAAAAGAGGATGAAGGAGAAGGATGGAAGAGCCAGCCCAGAGCTTCCTTTTCTCCTCCACTCCAGCCCAGGTGTTTCCCACACCTGACTGAGGATTAAGAGCTCAGAGGCTTGGCAGAGGAAGAGGAGACCCCACAGCCCAGCCCAGGAGCAGGAAGGAGCCAGGGGAGGACATTGGCTCCAGTTCCCATTTGTGTCTCTCAATCAGCTCAGAGCTGGCAAAGCTGGGTGGGATTTCATCTGCAGCAGTTCCCAGGGACAGGAATAGATGTTTTGTGCTGGGTGAGTTCTCTCCTTCTCCTCCCCCTCCTCCATCAAAGCTTTATGCAGGAATTGAGATCTATGTCAGGACATTGGGCTGGTGGGAAGGTTCCTATTCAGAAAAGTGGGTTTATGTGGGTGCTCAGGTTTTCCCTGCTGCTATAGAGGAGATGATAACATTATCTTGCTTTTCCAGGGGTTAAACTTTAATTAGTAACATCCTTGGGTCTCCTCAGATGCCAGGCAGCACAGATTGAGAATAAGGAGGCAGCTCATTGGGAAAACAAAAGGAGATTGTCACAGTCCTGCTCCCAGTTCCAACAGGCACGAAAAGGTGAAGCAGGAACTTCGTGCTGGTTTGCACCCCATGTTTTTCAGGCCAGGATTTTATCCAGCACTGTGTGCTGAAGGGAGGTGCCCTCCTGGGCTGCTCTCAGGGCCTCTTCCCAAATCTCTGCAATTCCCAGTTGAGGCTGGCTTGGTGAAAGACAAGCCCCACCAAAACTGAGGGAGGAACAGGACCCTTTGGCAGCACCTGCCAGGGCTGGGCTCTGCTTTTGCTGGAGCAGGAATTTGCAGAACCCCAGCCTTAGCTTGGAGTGGGAGCAGTCCCTCAGCAAACCCCCAGGACTGGCTTCTCCCTGGTCCCATCACCCAAACCCAGAGTGCTGCTCCCTGGAAAGGAAAGCTGGCTGTGTTCTCCCAGCCCTGGCCCAGAACTCTGCCCCCCAGCTCTCCCTGGCATGGTGACCTGTCTGGTTTGGGGGGGTGACAGGGGAACAACCAGCCCCCACCCTGCCAAGAGCCAGCCAGACCCAGCCCCGCCACCCCTCTCCCCCGGGGGATATCGAGGATTCCCCAAGGGGACACTGAGCATTCCTCAAGGGGACACTGAGCATTCCCCAGGGGACATTGAACATTCTCCAGGGGACATTGAGCATCCCCAGGGGACATTGACCATCCCCAGGGACATCAAGCATTTCCCAAGGGGACACGGAGCATTCCCCAAGGGGACATCAAGTGTTCCTCAAGGGGATATTCAGCATCCCCAGGGGACACTGAGCATTCCCCAGAGCCACCCCTGCAGGAGGAGGAGACGTTGGGTGCTGAAACACAGCAAGGGAAGCGGAGTCACCTTTCCCCTGCCCCAACTCCTGAGTTTGGTTTTGTTCCCCAGAGAAATCTGATTAACCAGATCTCTGTTTTCTTGTCTGCTTTCCCTTCTCTCTCTCTCTCCCTCTCCTCCTTTTCATTTACTCCACTGTGTTGCCTTTTCCCCCACCCCTTGCCCGTTTTCCCTGCCTCAATCCCGGTTGGATTTCTGTGTCCTGGTGCTTTTGCCTCCATCCCTGTGGTGCCAGCGGGCGCATCAGTTACACAGACATGTATGAGATGCTGAGACACATGTCCCCACCTCTAGGCCTTGGGAAGAAATGCCCAGCTCGTGTTGCCTATAAGGTAGAAAATCTCCCCAGGAGCTCCTGCCCAACCACCAGCTTTTTGTGCCGTGGCTGCAGTGGGGTTTCTGTGCCATTGGTGTTGTTCTTCTGGACTTTTCTGGTGCTTTCTCTGCTTTCCGAGCAAGATTTTGGATCTTCTGATTTTTTTTAATTTTTTTTTTTTAATTTAGATACACATATATAATTTTTTGGGTGACTTTTTTTCTGGTCGTTGAAACTCTGGCACATCAGTTTGTCTATCTAAGTATGTCTCTGCTCTCTCTCTCTGTGTTCCTCTCTCTTTTCTCTCATTCAGCTTCCCTTTAGGTTAATTTGGGGAGGGATGGTGCTAATGAGCAAATTACTCCCCATTAGGTCCCCATTTTTCTTCCTGGAGCTCTTTGTCTCACTAACTCTTCAGTACAATGTTGTTTTTACCTCCTCTTAATTAGATTGGAGTAATTAGAGTAGGCAGTACTGTAGGAGTGAGCAAGCAATTAAACAGAGACAACACCAGAAGGGCTCCTTAAACACCCTCGTGGAAGAAATTACTTCAACAGAAAACATTTAGGGCAGGGAGATGGAGAAATCACTCAACTTATTGTTGATTTGGCAAAACTTTTTAATTGAGCCACCAAAATGAATTCTATCCCGAAGGCTGCTGCCTGGGTGGGAATTCAGATGGAAATGGAGCAGACCCAGTTGAGGCCAGGCTGCCCTCCCAAAAACTGCCAGGGTACTTGGAAACTTCCATTTTCAGGGTGATTCCTTGGAAGTTTTACCACTGAACCTCACAGATTTAAAAGGAGAGGTTGCTCAGAACCCTTTATCACTGGTGTGGTTGAGAATCCATCAAGCCCAACAGGATTTTTTGGCTGTTGGTGCCATTCCAGCACCCCCAAACCCCAAAACTCAGTTCAATGAGTTCAGTTCCCTCCTGTGCTGTGGGATTTTTCACTGAGACCAAATAAACCCAAGATTTTTGTGAAGAGGCTCAACCTAGACTCAAACCTGGGTCTGATTCAGGTAGGGCACGTAGCAGAAAGAAGAAATTCTGATAAATCTTCCTACAAGATCCTTCCTCAGCATGCCTGGATTTAAAATAAAAGGAAAATGAAACAGCCTTAAATCTCTCCTGTTATGTGGCTTTGCTGTATTTGATTTGTTTCTAGTCACCATAACGGAGCTTGAGGAACCCAACTAGATCAAAATTCCAGGTCTCAGCTCTTTCAGACACCAATTATCCACAGAAATCCAAGGATTTGCCACCTGTGAGCTTCCATTGGTTTCACAGGGATGTGTCCTGCTGAAAGGAGGTGTTTGCAGGTGGGCAACCAGATCTGCTCTGTGGCTGGACCAGAAGGATAAAACTATTTTTTTTTTCCCCTAAACCTGTAGAATTCAAAAAGGAAGAAAACAAAAGGGGATGAGGAGATCATGTGTTAAAATAGGCATTTTAAATAAGGCTCTGGGCTGGTTTTCAGAGTAGACTTTGTGCCCACAGGCACTTCCCCAGCCTGGCTTTTCCCTGAGAATTTCCTGGTACCTCCTTTAATTTGTCTGTCCCTACAGAACAAACCCACAGAACCTGGGTACATAGGAATGGCTTCTTTTTTATAACCCAGACTCCAGATTTTTTAAAGGCATCATTAATTTTCCCCCATGTCTGAAGAAAACCTCTGGATTGCATCTGTGTGTCACCAGCACAGGCAGAGATGGCTTCAACCAGCTCCAGCTTAGGCTGAACATCAGATTTCTCTGAGTTTGGAGATGATCACATTCATTTTCCCCCTTATCAAAGAGCCCTGAACTATGAAATGTGGATTTAAGACAAGATCAGAATTTTCCCCATGGATTAAAGCTGCAGTTTGGGCTGATCCCTCACCCAGTCATTGCTGATAAATTAAACCCTCGTGGTTTAGGACTGGTTTTTGCTCCTTTCCTCCTCCACTTCTCCATGCAGCATCCATGGATCAGTGCTGGGCATCTTCCCCATGAATGTGATGGGATGAGGCATCCCCTGCCCTGCTCCTGCAGGTGCAGCTCAGCCAGTGCCAACAGCAGCCAGGGCTTTGTCTCTGCCCTGTTTTCACCCTCTCCCTCTGATTTTTAAACCCCCTGACTGTTCTGTCCAGCAAAAGCTCTTTTGCCCCACACATCCCCCCTTTTTCTTTCCATGTTTATTTTCCCCAGTCTTCCTCAGAGGTTTTGTGTATTTTCCCCATGTCTTTGTTGCCTTCTCAGTACATCCACACTGGTTTTTTGTTTGGATTTCCCCTCTTTGCAGCCTCCTTGGCTGCTGTCCTTCCTTTCTGCTGTTTTCTGGTTCCCCTTTCTCAACTGTTCTCCTTGGTCAGCCTGACCAGCCTCTGCAGTTCCTGTCTGCTTGGCTTTGCTGCTTCCCAGAGGGGCATGAGGTGCATGCCTGGGATCCTCGGGCACCAGGAGAGCTCCATCCTGCACTGGGCTGGGGGAAAAAGGCTGGAGAATCCCAAATTCCTGTGTTCAGTTCTGGGCCACTCACCGCCAGAAGGGCATTGAGGGGCTGGAGCAATTCCAGGGCTGGGGAAGGGGCTGGAGCCCCAGGAGAGGCTGAGGGAGCTGGGAAAGGGGCTCAGCCTGGAGAAAAGGAGGCTCAGGGGGGAACTTGTGGCTCTGCACAACTCCCTGGCAGGAGGGGCAGTGAGGGGGGGTCGGGCTCTGCTGCCAGGGAACAGGGACAGGAGGAGAGGGAACGGCCTCAGGCTGGGCCAGGGGAGGCTCAGGGTGGATAGGAGGAAAAATTTCTACCCTGGAAGGGTTGTCCAGCCCTGGAAGAGGCAGCCCAGGGCAGTGGTGGAATCACCATGCCTGAAGGGATTTAAAACCCTGCCGATGAGGGTCTGGCACGTGGGGACATGGGTCAGTGGTGGCCTTGCAGTGCTGGGTCAGTGTTTGGACTCGATGATCTTGGAGGTCTTCTCCATCCCAAATGATTCTGTGATTCCATCAGTTTGAAAGTCTTTTCTATCCCGCCAGATGAAAAGAAGGAAGAAAACCTCTCTGACTTCTCTCTGGTGCCTTAGGGTTTGCTCATTGTCCTTGCCCATGGCAGGGGATGGAAGTGGATGAGCTCTGAGGTCCCTTCCAACCCAAACCATCCTGGGATTCTGTGATTCCTGGGACCATCTCAGAGCTGAGCTGCTCCACCAGGATGCAGCAAGAGGGAGGAAGGCCACGGAGAGCCCCTCCAAAGCCAGCAGAAGAGTTAAACCAGAATAGAATCATTCCAACTAGGTCGGGGTGAATTATTCATAGCCAATAATTTATTCACCAAACTCGACCTCATTTCCCACAGCAGCGCTCTGTTGTCCCGAATTATTCTTGTCTGGGGATCATTCCCAGAGCAGTTCCTGTCCCAGGGGCTGACGGGGTGCTCTTAATAATTCAAATCCGTCGGGGTGCCAGTAGTTTTCCAGGCATTTATGTGCTTCTCTTCCTGCTACCTCTGGATAAATGTGGGAAGAGCATTTAGGCTGCAGCAACTTTTTCTGGGCCAGCCAGGGAGCCAGCGAGACACCTTTGATCCTGGGATGAATTTTCCCCCTCTTCCTCCAACATTTCCCTTGCCCTTCGGAACGTTGTCCGAGCAATTCCTGAGCGGAGCTGAAAGGGAATTTATTCCTGCCGCGGAGCTTTGGTTCCTCGTTAGCGCTGCCTTTGTTAATTGGCAATTAACAAAGGGGCCGCCTCCTGACCGCGCCCGGACCCCGCGCACCCCCTCCCGACCCCGCCTCTAATCAGCCCCTCGTTATCAGCACGCCGTTAATTAGGAGACTCGGGAGACAACGGCGCGGCTGCTGCCTCAGGGGCCCGCTCCTGCAGGAGCATTAATGAGTGCAAATCCTGCTAATTAAATCCCGGGGCTGCGGGAGGGATCCCCACGCGCGGCCGGGGAACCGGAGCGGGGACTCCACCTGCTGCCCCTGCAGGGGAGCGGGGCAGGAACAGGAACAGGGGCTGGGAAATCCTTCCCTGCCGCTCACCTGGGAAGGATTTCCACCTTTTTTTCCCCTCCCGCTGCCTGTTGGAATGAAGTCCTTTACTGGGACGGGGAAATTGTGAGGCTGTGTCAAAATCGTTATTCTGTTATCGGTCTTACAGCAGAAAGAGTGAAACAGTAAAGATGTGAATTCCATAGCATCAAATGCTGGCTATTTCTTAATTACAAAGCATTATAAAAGTTCTTTAACTTACCAAGAGATGCTATAAAAGCTTCTTAGTGAAGCTCTCGCCAATCATTAATATTTACCCCACGTGGGTCTATTACAAAGCACTTATTCTCAATAATTTTGCTCTATAACTTTGTAGTGTTATATTGTTGCATTTGAAAATCTTCTCACTTAACGAACACATGTTCTGTCTATTCAAGGCACCTGTCTTATGCTAATTCTAAAAGTTTTTCTTCAAGCTCCAGACTATTCTTTGTGTTTTTGCAACTTTACTTTTGCAACATATCAGATCTGTTCCTGAAGCTGAAGCTCCAACTTCAATTCTTGTTTAATGACATGGTCTCTACCCCACGGTTCCTTCGTGTCTGCACGTTTTCTCTCAAGGCTACCACACGGATGAGCAAAACTATCCGAGTTTTGAATTTGGCTCTGAAAATTCCCTGCAAACCCATTCCTTACAGCTGCCCATCGTTAATTCACCTGAGCACCCCTGGGTTGTGGTCCCGAGTGATGCGTGTTCTTTATCAGAGCAGGGGAGGAGTTGCAGGCTCCTAAAATTTCCTTCTGGGCTCCAGAAAGATGGAAAATTATCCAAAATAGATATGGGTTTTTTTTCTGTTTGGTTCCGTTATTTTTGTTGTCGTTGGGATTTTTTGGTTGGTTGTTGTTTTGTTTGCATTCCCTTTTGCCTTTCTCTTTTCCTTTTCCCTTTCCCTCTCAAATTTTTTCATCCTGTTCCAAACCATGAGCCACTGCTCTGACACAGCCTTGAAACCACAACTTCAGGCAGAAGAAACAGCAAAAAATGAGGGGAAAGTAATTTTTAAAAAACTGAGTACACTCTAAACAACTCGTTCAGTTTATTTTTTTTTTTAACCTATGTTCTTGTCCTTAGTCTATGAGAAAATTTGAGATTTTTCTCTTCTAGCCTGGTTCAGGATGAAAATCAAAAGTTCTTGATGAATTTTTCAAGGGGAAATTTTGGGTCAAGCAGAATATTTTGAGTTTGAGAAATGTTCCCAATTTCAACTGGATTCCTTTTAAATGGATCTTCTAGAAATGGAGAAGAATTAAATACAGATAAAATTAGAAAGTAGCCAGGAATGGCTTGAAATGTCATGCTCTGCACAAGGAGATATTTTTACATATAAGGTTATTTTGTAATATTTAAAGGAAAAAGATTAATATAACTTTTGGGTTGCAGTTTCAGCCTTTCAGCTGCATTTCTGGCCTTGGGAAAATGCACCAGACAACGTACTGGGGTCAGATCCCTCCTGGCTGTGCCAGTGTCTGGCTGATTCCTTGGCTCCTCTGGGTGCCCAGGGTGATTTGGGATATTGATTTGGGATGTGGGGTGAGCAATGTCTCACCCAACCCCTCCCTCACCACCCCAGCCATGGTGGCAAAGCTCTTTTGGATCAAAGATGACTCAATTTTTTTCTTCCAACTGCTCCATCCTCAGCAGGAGCTCTCCAGAAATGCCAGATATTCATTTAGGAACAGATTTTCCCAAGCCAGGGGCTTCCAAGAAAGGAATTTTCACTTCTTTTGGGAGGGATTTTGGGTAGCTTTAGCTGAGGCCTGTTGGCCTTGGCTGTGGTGGCTTCTGAGGCATTTCTGTCTCATTTAATGGGATTTTTTTGGCCAAGAAAGGGGCAGCTTGCAGCTCACCTGGGCAGGGCAAGAACTCCTCAACTGCTGCCCAAAGGGAGGTGAATCCCAGTTTGTCACCCTGAGGGGACACAGGGACACATCCCATCACAGCCTCCCTGCCCTGCCTCCTGGAGCCGCCCATCCCTGATGGAGGAGCAACTCAAATCCCTTTTCCTGCTCCTTGCTGCGTTCCCAGATTGGGAATTCCAATGACCAGGGGGTATCTGAGTGTCCTGTTTGACCAGTTTGTGTGTTGGGATGGAGAAAATGGCACTGGAGAGGGAAATGAAGGGAGATGGGGTAGGGAGAGCCTCTTCCAGGTGCAGCAAAATGTGGGTTTTGATCAGCCAGCCTTCCTAAGAGTGTGAATCCCCTTGGAAAATCTTCCCCTAAATCCTTTGTCCCTGGCTAAAATGGAGGAGGAGAGCACTGCTCTGTAGAGCTGTGGTGTGGCCTCTGATCTGCATCTATATCCCTTGGGAATTCAGCCTGGAAAAGTCATCAGCTGGGGAGACCTGGGCTGTGCCAGCCACCAAGTGCAAAGCTTTGGTGGTGGTTTCTGTGAGGATCGAGCTCTCCTGTGGGGAATTATTCCTCATGTGCCTGTTCTTCACTTCCATGCATCTTCTTTCTCTCTCCATCCCTCAACTCCCTCCCACATCCTGGGACTGTGAGTGCTAACTGTGGACTGTCCTCGATGGTTTCTTTGTAGCTTTTTGTGTGCTGAGGGCAGAAGCAGAATTAAATCCTGTTTCAAATGGGATGAGAGCCTCTCACCAGGCTTCTTTTGGGAGAGCTCTGTGGGATTGCAGTGCAGTGCTGGCAAATCACTCGTTAAACCTCAAAAGTTCCACCCCAGACCCACTCCTGTGCCAAGAATTTCAGCTCAGCACACAAAAAGTTCCTTCCTGTTTGTATTCTGGGTATTTTGGGGGTTCAGAGAGGGGCAGGGGAGGGTGGGGGGAGGTCTCCTGGCCCCACTCACAGCCAGCCCTGTCTGTCCCCAGCGCCTGGTGAGGATGAACATGCCCATCTCTCCCGAGGATTTAACCGTGCACTTCACCTCCACGCTGATGGCCCTGATCCGCACGGCCCTGGAGATCAAACTGGCCTCAGGTGAGAGGGCTGGGGTGGCTGGTGCACCTGGGGATCA
>VZTR01008899.1:141101-164086 GCA_013400775.1 Chaetops frenatus
GGTGAGAGGGGGTGGGTGGCTGGCTCGCCTGGACATCAAACTGGCCTCAGGTGAGAGGGATGGAATGGCTGGGTCACCTGGAGATCAAACTCAGGTGAGAGGGATGGAATGGCTGGGTCACCTGGAGATCAAACTGGCCTCAGGTGAGAGGGGTGGGGTGGCTGGGTGACCTGGAGATCAAACTGGCCTCAGGTGAGAGGGGTGGGGTGGCTGGGTCACTTGGAGATCAAACTGGCCTAAGGTGAGAGGGGTGGGGTGGCTGGGTCACCTGGAGATCAAACTCAGGTGAGAGGGATGGAATGGCTGGGTCACTTGGAGATCAAACTCAGGTTAGGGGAACTGATGGCTGGGTCACCTGGAGGTCAAATTGACCTCAGATGAGAGGGATGGGATGGCTGGGTCACCTGGAGATCAAACTCACCTCAGATGAGGGGAACTGATGGCTGAGGGGGTGGCTGGGTCACCTGGGGGACACAGCAAAGTCATCAAGGGCAGCTGAGCGTTTTGGGATCCTCTGTGACCGTGGCAACCCCCACAGGGATTAGGGAAGCTGAAGGCGCCTCTGGGCATGGATTTCATTATGCTGCAGATTTCCTGTACATGGAAAAAAAATCTAAAGCACCAGTAAGAGACCAGTGCCCTGCCTGGCCTCTTCCAGAGGTTTTTCCCAGCTCTGGGAGCCTCCAGCCTGTGCCTTGCAGGATGGGAGAGCAGTTTGTGCCATCTGAGCTCCAGAAAACCCACAGAAGAAAGGAAATGAGAGTTTTCTGAGAGCACTCGTGGCTCAAAGCCCAGCTCCTGACCCCAGGATCAGCTCAGTTGGTCAGAGCAAGGTGCCAGAAACTCCAACCAAGGTGACAGATTGATCCCTGCATTGGCTGTTCACTCGAGAGCTGGATTCCATGATCCCTGTAGCTCCCATCCACTCCAGAGTGCTCAGTGAAATCTGTGAGCTTGGTGTCCTCCCAAAACCATGGAAATTCTGCCCCAGGTGGAATCCTTTTTTCCCACTGCCTTCCCACGCCAACACCTGAGTGCGAGGGAGCCTGGGGAGAGGCCACAGGGGTCCTGAGCATCCCTGTGCCTGTGGGGTGGCAGTGGAATGTGGGAAACTTTGCCCATCTCAGTTGAGAACCCTGGCAGGAGAAGGCCTGGGCATGTCCTGGTTGCTCTAGATGAGACACGAGAGTTTCCACACCTCTGTTCTGTGCTATTCCATCTCTTCCTCCGCAGCTGCTCCAGGCTGGCAGCCAGGCAGGAACTCCAGTGCCCTGGAGCACATTCCTGCTTGAGATACAATGTAATTATTGAGCTCGTTAATCAGGCGTTTAAGGGACTCCCAATTAAACTTTGCTGTGTAATGAAACACATTGGCCTCTTCTCCTGGGTCGTTACCCCATTTCATCAGCCTGGCTGGGGTGACAATCAAGCCGTGCCCGCCCCAAGCACTCCTACACCTCATTTAAAGTTAACAGGAGCTAACAAGGCTCTCAGGAGCAGAGGGCAGGGCAGGGTTAGGCTGTTGTGCTTTCCTAAGCAGTTTTAGGCCAGTGCAACCTCTCCGAGTTCATCTCCTCCCTCCTGTGCTGCTTAAACTTTGCCTTCGAGGCTTCGGGGAGGCCTTGCTGGAAGAAGACAAAATTTTGAGGTGCCCGAGGCTCTCCAAGGAGTGGGATCAAGACGAGGATCAGGCACTTGTTTCTCAGGATGCATTCAGGACTTCCTGTGACTTTAAGGGCCAGAACTTTATTTCAGGAATAACTCCTAGATAAGGATGCTGAGAGTTTGTTGAATTTTCAGTTTCTTGTTACCTGTCAGCCTTTGTCAACTCGAAAAGCTCTCTCCATCCTTTTGAAAACTGGAAGGGAGCCAGGGAGGAGAGCTCAGCTGATACCCTGGATTTTCTTTTTGTGGTTTAGATCTGCTCTGGGGTGTGAGGTTCTGACCTGTTTTGTTGTTACGAGCTGCCTTTGAATAGGTTTCATGTGCTGCATTTAATTGAGTCTTTAGTGAGCCTAACAGCCCCTTAATAAACCTCCCTAATGAGTTCCCATGTGGGAGTTGAAACCACGGTGTAACAGAGTACCCAAAGCCTCCTCCCCTTACTCTGCTCTTAGGAAAATAATCTGTGTCATTCAGATGAACTCTTTAATTACCAGCTGAGCAGGGAATTCAGCTGGGAGCCAGCCTGGGGCTCACCCAGCCTTTAATCTCTTTCCATGTGTGGATTTAGGCCTGGCTTTGGCCCCTGGAATGGAGCTGCGGGCTCTGCTCTGCCTTGGGACAGAACCCTGTGTTCTTGTGTCATTGCCAGGGATTTGGGGAAGAGTTGGTGGCAGAGGGTTTGTGATCCATCAGGATATTGCTCAGTGGAGGGTGAACCTGCCCATGGCAGAGGGGTTGGATTAGAGGATGTTTCAGGTGTTTTCCAGCCCAAACCAGTCTGTGATTCTGTGATTCATGTCCAGGTCCTTTGCATCCCACCTGGGCAGTGCTGCTGCCTCCATGGGCACTCCCCAAAGGAAGACGCACCTACAGTCACAGGGAATAAGCCTGAGCTCAAATTTAAGTCCCAGGTGACTGCTCAGGGTCCCTTGGCTGTGGGTCTGGTGGTCCTGTTGAGTTCCTGCCCTTCCTGCACTGAGAATTCCTGGATTCCCTGGGCAGGGAAGGGCTGTGCTGGCTCACCCTTCCCAAGGAATGGGAAGGGGGGATGCAAACAGTGGGATGTGCTGCCAGGACAGGGATTTTCACTGCCCTCCCTTTCCCCTCCTGGCTGCAGGTGGTGTGAAGCAGCACCAGTGTGATGCTGAGCTGAGGAAGGAGATCTCCCTGGTCTGGCCCAACCTGTCCCAGAAAACTCTGGATTTGCTGGTGCCTCCTCACAAACGTAAGTGGTTCAAGCACTGGGTCCATCCCAGACACCCAGGAACCCCAGATGAGGTTTCTCCCTCCTTTTCTGCTCTGTCCAACCCCAGTTTAGGTTTCTCCCTCCTGGTTTGCTCTATCCAACCCCAATTTAGGTTTCCCCCTCCTTGTCTGCTCTGTCCAACCCCAGATGATGTTTCCCACTCCTTGTATGCTCCATCTGGGTCACCTGGAGGGTGCAGCAAAGACAATGAGGGCAGCTCAGCTCCTTGGCAGCCTCTGGGCTGCCCTGGCTGTGTCACACAGGATTAGGGAAGCTGAGCTCACCTCTAGGCATGGACTTCCTTGTGCTGCAGGAGATTTCCTGTGCATGGAAAAACCCAGATCCCAAACAGTGCCCAGAAGAGACCAATGCCCTGCGTGGCCTCTTCCAAAGCTTTTCCCCAGCTCTGGCAGCTTCCAGCCTGTGCCTTGCAGGATGGGAGAGCAGTTTGTGCCATCTGAGCTCCAGAAAAGGGGGAGAAGAAAAATTAAATCTTGCTGAGAACTTCCAGAATCAGATGTGAGGTCTTTGGGGGCTGAAGGCCTTTGTGGTACTTGGTCCTGAGCAAATGAGAAGTTTGCTGTTATCTTGATTAGCTCTGGATTCCTGATTAATGAGAAGCAGTGCAGAGTAATAAAGGCACTGTTAATTAAGAAGATGGCGTTGTTAATTAAGAAAAAGGAGCTGAGGAGGTGCAAATCAGTGGGTAGTGACTGCTGAAGACTTCCTCTCCCCTCTTCCCTTGATGCCTGTGGATCCACTGCTTTCTCTGCTCCATGGTAAATTCTCTCAGTGCTGGGCAGGGAAGGGCTGTCCTGTGGCTCTGAAAGTGAAAAAAACTATCTGGAAAAATGAAATATTTGTGAAATGTCTATTAGCCCATTTACCCATTCAAAGAAGCAGGAGTAAGGCTGCTTTGTGGATAAAGGGTTGGCTGTGGGTCTGGGATGAATTTCTTTCCTCTCTCAGCAATGCTGACAATAGCACTGAGTTTTCCTGCCTGGTTTTTCCAACACAATCCCTGTGTTTGCCACAGAGAGCTCCAAACCAAGGCGAGGCAGCAACAGGCAAAGAGCTGAAAAATCTGTTGTAACCTTTCCTTTGTCTTTTTTTTTTTTTTCTTTCCCTTACTTTTCTGTGTCTGTTTTGCCTCATTATCCTCATGTTGCTTCTTCCCTCTCCCTGTTTCTCACACCCATTTGCTGTTCTTTCTTACTCCCGTTTTCTCCTCATCCTTGGAATGTCTCTGCTGTGTTTTGCCCATGCTCTGGCAGCTGATGAAATGACTGTGGGGAAGGTCTATGCAGCCCTGATGATATTTGATTTCTACAAGCAGAATAAGAACAGCAGGGAGCAAGTCCAGCCCCCTGGGGGCCTGTGCCAGGTAAAAAAGTTTGTTTTTCTGTCCTTCCTCTTGGGCAGCTTTAACAAGAATCACCAGCAGGATTCATCCAAAAGGTCTGGCTGCTCTTCCAGACAGGGTTTAAAAATGCTGGCTCAAAAATGGAAACCTCTTCTGAAAGTCTCTCTCCAAAAATATTTCAAAATCATTGCAGTTGCCTTTTCTAGGAGATCCAGAAAGATCTTCTGCAAAAAAAGGGCAACTGATCTTTGAAAGTCTAAGTCCTGTGTTTAAAAGGGGCCTAGGGCTTGGGGAACACCAAAAGATTTCCTTAGGAGACCAAGGAATTATTGAAAGCTGCTGATAGTTTGGCTGATCTATTATAGCTGGTAGTTTGGCTATAGTAGGCTTAAGTTATTTTTGAAAATAGGAATTATTCCAAGTCACCTTGGCTCTAACAGGTTTGAAGGTTTTTACAAATTCCAGAAAACATTTTCACACAGCTGGCATTGAAAAGCCAATCCTTCCCAGTAGGACAAACACCTGTTGTTTTTAGGATGAGCATCCACATGGATGGCTACAACAAATCCATCCAGAGCCATTGGAATTGCAGAGCCCCTCTGGCCACATCCCTGTGGGAATTCCCTGCTGTGCTCTGGTGACTGGGAGAGCATTCAGAGGGAAGGGGGATGGAAGCAGGACTTGGGAGAGCATTTAGAGGGAAAAGGGATAGAATGAGGACTTGGGAGAGCATTTAGAGGGAAAAGGGATAGAATGAGGACTTGGGAGAGCATTTAGAGGGAAAAGGGATAGAATGAGAACTTGGGAGAGCATTTAGAGGGAAGGGGGATGGAGGAAGGACTTGGGAGAGCATTTAGAGGGAAAGGGGATGGAGGAAGGACTTGGGAGATCATTTAGAGGGAAAGGGGATGGAGGAAGGACTTGGGAGAGCATTTAGAGGGAAGGGGGATGGCAGCAGAACTTGACCAGTGCCAGGTGTCCCTCAGAGCCTCTCCCAGCTGTGCCCAGGCCGGGGTGGCCTTTCTGCTGTCCTAGCGTGGCCAAGTGGACTTTCCCTGGACTGGGAGAAGCCCTGCAGCCCCCCCCAGCTCTGACACCCTCCCCTTGTGCTTGGCAGCCCGGGCCAGTGTCCCTGTTCCACCCCTTGAAGGCCACCCTGGAGCAGAGCCAGCCCGCGGCCTTCAGCAACGCCAAGGCCTTCCTGCGCCAGAAGAGCTCGGCCTCCCTCAACAACGGCGGAGCCTTGTGAGTGTCCCTGACTGTTGGGGCATTGGGGGGTGGACGGTGGACTCTGAAACCCTCCCAAAGTGTCTCCTTTCCTCCACAACCCCCCCCAAAGTGTCTCCTCTCAAGAAGCTGCTCGGGTGGGCACACAGTCACTCTCATCCGCTCGCACACACCGCAGACAGCTCAGTGAACGGAGGACAGGAAGGGTCTTTGTACAGAATTCCAGTGAGGTTTATTGCTCCTTACGCCAAAGGGATCCAGGGACAGAAGGACAGGGAACTATTGTGGTGCTCAGGGTTAAGTATGGGGGTCCCAGGCCAATAGTCAGTGGGCACAGAGGTGGTTTGAGGGTCAGACAGAGAGCACTGACCTATTGGGAACCTGAGAGTGGATGGGCAGGGTATTACAGCAAATGAGAAAACAGGGAAAGAAAAAATCTCTACAGCTAAGGACAAATATGAACAATTAGAGGTGGGCAAAGCCCAGGCCAATGGAAAGAATAAAACTGGATAAATTAACATACTGCTGCAGAGCACCACGGGGGAAACCTTTTCTCTCACCATAAGTGCAGAAGCATTCCCAGAGCCTGGGGTAGATCTTTCCAGGGTATTGCCCTGGGAGTTCCCTTTATAACCTCAAAGGCCTCCACACCTGACCTCCCCCCAGAGCCACCACACTCTCAGGGTCACCCCATCCACCCCTGCTGCTCCCCAGGCTCTGGGGACACTGAGGCCAGCAGCCCTTTGTCACCATGGCTGGGACAATTCCTGCTGGTGGCTCTGCTCCCACTGCAGTTATCCCTGTGGTAGCGTTGGGATATCAATGTTTCCTTCATGAATCCTCACTGGAGAGCTTCCTGTTGGGAGTTTGCTCCCAGGAATTTGTTGCAAAACAACTGAGCAAACCCCACCACCATCCCAGCAATGAGTTTTTGGGTGGCCAAAGATCCTTGGGAATAAATTAATCCCTCGAGCTCGTGGCAGTGGGTAACAGCAAGTGCTTAACACAACACTGTCTCTTTGGGGAAAAAAATCCCTCCATGGAGAGCTTTCCAAACAGTCTTAGTGACAATGATCCCTAATCAAGTCTCTATTTCCTGCTCTCCAGGTGATTTTCCTCTGGATCCTGAGTGCTATGGATTTTCAGTGACAGACAGATGAGGTTTAAACATCCCAAACAATCCTGATGGGGAAACCAACACCAGACTAGATAGCTGGTGAAGGGACTTCAGCCTGGCTGAGGTGTTTGACTAGTGTCCAGCTGGTCTTGCACACAAAATTGGCCTGAACTCCTAAATTCTTCATTTTCCATCAGGAATTAAGTGGCAGAAGTTGTTTTCCTAATTACTGGAAAAAAAAATTATGGCTGGTTGGATTTTCTAATTTTCATGGGATTTTCAGGCTCTACAGGGAAAAAACCCAGGGACCTCAGAGCTTCACCAGCCACTGTGCCCATCCTGCAACTGATTTTCACAAGTGAAACCCCAAAGGGTGCCCGAGTTGGGTTTGCCAAATTCAGCCAAATCTCTTTGCAAAAGAATAAATCTTTTTCCCTCTTTTCCTTCGGACAGGCCACCCCCGGAGGGAGGGATCAAAGAGTCCAGTTCCTGGGGGACCCAGCGCACCCAGGATGTGTTTTATGAAACCAGGAGCCCAGCTTTTGAGAGAGGCCACTCCGAGGAGATCCCCATTGAGAGGGTGAGCAAATGGGGGGAAGGTGGGAAAGGGGAGCTGCAGATTTTGGAGCTGCGGGAGAGCTTGAGAAATTGAAGAAAATCCTCAGAAAAACAAGGGAAGACAGAGTGAGATGCAGGAGATTTTAGAGCCATGGTGGGATTTCAGAAGCTTTAGAAAGTGTTTAGAGAAAACAGGTGAAGCCATGGGGCCTGCATTAGCAGAAGATGTGTCCCTTGAGGCAAGGATTGTTCTGCCTCTTGTTTGCTTGAGCACTCTGGAGAAACCCCAAACCTGGCAGCTCCCACAGCCTGATCTGGACGGGCTTTTCCTGGAATTCTGTCTTGCTGCCATAGATTACCTCAGGCTCTCTCTTCCCGTTGTCCCAGCTCAGATGAGGCATTTCCCAGGTCACAGCTGGGGCTTGTGGCTGCTGGAAGAGCTCATCCCACTGCTTGTGGGATGTCCTTGCTGAGCACAGAGTGACCTGAGCACTCCACAGCTCTGCAGTTGCTCCCTTTCCCACATCAGCCTCTCTTCCCAGACAAATCAAACTTCAGGAAGTTGATGGTGGCTTCAAAGCTGATGATCTTGCTACTGAAACCATTCCATGTTTTGAGCAGGTGGTGGAAATGAAGGAGATCAGCCCCACAGTTGCCAATGGAGAGCCCCAGCCAGGCCTGGAGAGCCAGGGCCGGGCGGCGTCCATGCCACGCCTGGCTGCTGAAACCCAGGTGAGACAGGGGGATTGGACAGGTGGTGGGACACTGAGAGTGGGCCAAGAGCTCAGCGTCTTCTCTCTGCTTCTCGTGTTGGAAGTGGCTTAGGAATATTGGTTTTAAAAGGTGTGCAGACAGGAATCCAGCCCTTGTGCTGGAATGGCCAGGATTCCCTGCAGGGTGTGGCCGGGATTCCCTGCAGGGTGTGGCCGGGATTCCCTGCAGGGTGTGGCCGGGATTCCCTGCAGGGTGTAGCAGCTATTCCTGTGCAGTCACAGCACTGTCCCCAGTTTTACTCCTCCCTGCCTGCAGCACAAAGCAGCTCTGGGTGATCCCTCTGGCTGGGTCACTACTTGGGGTCCCCCAAGAGTGTCTGGGTCACTATTTGGGGACAAGGCCACTTGAAGACTGCATTCCTGGAAAGCACGTTTCCCATTAGCTGTGTGCTGTCTGTGCAGCCAGCCAAGCCATGTTCCTGTGCCCTATCCTAAAAAAAAGCTGGAGATGTGCTGTGACACACTTGGATGGATGCAACAGGGACTACCAGGGAGCTGTGCCTGGAAGCTGCACTGGGACACTGAGCACATTCCCTGTTTTTTCCTGTCCTGTGACCTTGGCCAGCAATTCAGTATTGACAATTTCCCTCGTTGATTTAAAAGAAACCTCCTGACTAGAGTTGACTTTTCACAGCAAATTGTGGGTGCTGCTTAGTGTATAGGATGTCACTGATCATTTCTGGCCATTTCACACATTCGTTGCTGTTTGTCCCCAACGCTGCCCAGCCACCATCCTCGCTCCTGTGTCACAATGTGTCACCATTCACGTCCTGCCTCATTCCCAGGGCCTGATTCACACAGCCAGGAGGGAGCAGCCTGGCTTTGGCCTCTGTTTCCGTGGCTCTCCGTGGGGAGCAGAAAGTGAGGGATCTGCTGCACCCTGAAGTGAAACCCTGTGTTGTGCACACACAGGAACAGCTCCAACAGAGGGGACTGTTGTGCCAACGTGCTGGGGCTGCCCCTCACCAGCCAGAGCATTTTCCACCTGGCTCCAGAAACTGCAGCCTTTGTGTGAGCCCTGGGATTATTGGAATTATCGGGAGTGCTCCTCACCATGATTAATAAAAGCAACAGCCCACAAAGCAAAGCCATTCTCCTTCCCTTCCCTTCCCAAAAAGTGTCCTTTATCCTGGAGCACAGGTAGCCTCTTTCCTTCCTTGGGAGTGCAGCTGGCAGAGCCTTGCCTTGGGAAACTCCTGTCCGTGGCAGAGAGGTATTTGCAGGAGTGTCCCTGACAGGAGCATGGCTTGTGTCCCCAGGGTGTCACTGCCCCTCGTGCCACACCTGGTTGTGAATCAGGCCCGGAATCTCAGATCTAACCTCATTTAATAATACAATGTTCGGTGGTTGTAGCTTGGGTGAATAACTGATGTCCTTTCTGTGTGTGTCTCCCCCCACCCTCCCTCTCACGTGCTGCTCTGCCCTTCCCCAAATTTTGAGTTCTTTCTAACTCTTATTTGCAACGCTTTCTGTTCCTGGACGTCTCCCTTTCTGTTTGCATCTCTCTTTTTATGTTCCACTTATTAAAAAAAAAACAACCCTCCTCCTGTGTTTCCACCCTCCCTCTTTGCTGTCCTGCCCTCATCACCTCCTTCCCTGGTCGTCATCGTGTCTGCTGCACATCTGATGTCTGACACTGGCTGTACTGTGGGGCTGCTTCCAATAATGTCCCTCACCTTGTCCGAATTGTTTGCAGAGGAGCAAAGCACGGTCACCTGGGAGTTACCTGGCAGTATGTAGTTCGCACTAAATTGTATCCTATTAAATCCATCTATGAACTAATTAACCTACCTTTAACCCTTTGACTTTTCTCCCCTCTCATCTGGAGTCGCTCCGGGCGCAGCCGCTCTCTCTCTGTTCCCACTTCTCCGCCCTTCCCTCGCTCCGTGGTTGCACGCTGCTCGCTCCGGTAGCAGGGCTTGGCTGGGTGGTTTGCTTTTCTTGATTTGTTTGTTTTCATGCCTCGTTGCTCAGGAATTTAGGCAGTGAAAACAGTCGGGTTGGTAATAAAGAAGCAATTAGAAGCTCTCTGCAGGGGTGCGTGCTGTCTCCCGAGGCTTTTTGGGAGCCTGTGCCTGCCCTAATAAGAACATTGCCAGGATTTATGCAAAAGGGATTTCATTGCTTTGCCACAGAGTCGTGTCAGTGAAACTTTAAGCATAGAAGCAGGACCAAAGCCCAAAGAGAAAAGTTAATTTCTTGTCGATCTACCTGTTTGTTTGGGGTTGTTGTTTTGTGGTGTTTGTTGTTTTTTTTTTTTTTTTTTTCTTTTTTTTTTTTTGGTTGGGAATTTGCTGTTGCTTTCTTCCTGGCAGCTGCTGTATGGATTTTGAAAGTTCTGGATGTGTTTTTAGTGGGAAGTAGATTCACTTCCCATATTTTTGCCCATCAGATCATCCAGTTTAAAACCCCCTTGTCTTTCCCCAGCTGCAGGCTCAGCACTAAGCAAGGATAGACATGAAGCTCCTGAGTATAATTTTTTTCCCACACAAACTTGGGCCACAAGAGGTGACACAAAAGGAGCACAACGTGGTCCTGCTGATGGAATTGGTGCTTCCAGGGATGCATAGGGCTGTGCTGGCCTCCCTCATCCCAGCCTTGTGCCTCTGATAAACCTTCCAGCACCAGGATCCCAACTGCCCTTCAGTGGGGAGCAGTAAAGTGTGGGTAACTGCCCAGATCGTGCCTTTACACCCAAGATAATCTGTCCTCAAAGGGAGGGAGAGTGGGTTTTCCTCTCAAAATGAAGAGCAGAGCTGTGAAACAATTGTGTTTGCCTTGGGTAAATATCATGGGGAAGCAGAGATCTGGATTTCAGGATAAGCAAACAAAAGAGAGCAGACAGGAAAAATAATACAGAGCTCTTAGGAAAGGTTACAGTGAGCAGAGTAAATGTTCTGCTGGAGCTGTTGTTGGAGGCACTTATTGGATTGGGAATTCAAACAAGTATAAGGCTGAAGGACTGGGCAGCATCCTGAATTTCCTATGGGGCTGGAGCTCCATGCCCTGAGATCTCTCCTCTGACACATGGCTCGGATGTAGTGACAGACCCAGGGAAGCATCCAGAGGGTGGATGATTTGTTGTCTCCACACAGAGCCAGCCAGAGACCAGCAGAGAAGGAAATGTGGGAATTGTCCTCATTTTCTGAGCTTTATCCCTGGGCAGAGAGGAGGCAGAGGCTGTGAGAGGAGCTGTCCTGCAGGACACTTGTCTGGGATTCTGCAGAAACTTTGTAAGGTTTTGTATCTGAAGGGGAAGGGAGCAGGGTCTGGAGCTGCCACTGGCACAGGGCAATGCTGGACTGCTCTCAGGTGTTTGCACACAAATGTTTTTAAACCAGCAATAGCCAACCCAGGGACTCCCTTCTGGAGGTGTCCTGGTGGGATTGCAGGATGCACACAATACCCTTGCCCTAGGCAAAGGGCCTCGGGGAGTAATGGTGAGACAAGAGAGGTTTAAATGTTTGATGGGAGTTGTCTTCAGCTGCAGGGAGACAGAAGGAATTTCCCAATGGCTTGGCCTGTACCTTGCCCTGATTCCTGATTTTTCTCCCTATCCATGTGGTGCTCAGCAATGCTACCTGCTTTCCTCTTTGGAGCTGCTTTGGGAGGCAGGCCCTGGAGCACCTGTGGGTGCTGCTGGTGCTGGAGAATTCCCTTTGTGAGGTGCTTGGCTGCTGCTCTGCCCCATGTCCCTGCTGAGCTCCCCGCTGTGTGTGCTGTGCAGTGCTGCCTGTGCTCAGCTCCCGTGGTCCCTATGGATTGGCACTGGGAGATCACATTCGCTCCCCAAATCTCCCACTCAATCCACACCCCACAGATCCTCCTGCCCATTCTGGTTGTCTCCAACAAACCATTTCTCTCTTTCCCCTCCTTGCCCCTTTCTCTCTGGCCGTTTAACCCCTCCATGCTGGGAGCCAGGCAGCCGAGCGGGGCCCGGCGCCGTCCCTCACCCCGCTCCGTGTCCCTCCCTGTTCCCTGCAGCCCATCCCGGACACCAGCCCCATGAAGCGCTCAGTCTCCACGCTGACCCCGCAGCGCCCTCACCCCATGCACCTCTACGAGTATTCCTTGGAGAGGATGCCCCCAGAGCAAGGCCACCACCACCACCACCACCGCTGCCACCGGCGGAAAGAGAAGAAGCAGAAGTCCTTGGATAGGGCCGCCCATCACTTGGCTGATGGACAGGCTGGTGAGTGCTTTGCCGGCGAGGATTCGTCCCTGGGAGGTCAGGGAGGAGATGTACGTCCCTTGTCCTCCTCCTTTCAGCTGGGATTTGGGGTCCTGTCCGCGTGGAAGGACCTCCCCACCCCACCCACGCTGCTGATCCCCTACCCAACGCTGTCCTTTCAGTAGCCCAGTCTGGAGAGTCTTCTTCCAAGGACAAGAAGCAGGAGCGTGGCCGCTCTCAGGAGAGGAAGCAGCACTCCTCCTCCTCATCCGAAAAGCAGCGCTTCTACTCCTGCGACCGCTACGGCAGCCGGGACCGTGCCCAGCCCAAATCTGCTGACCAGAGCAGGCCCACCTCCCCCAACGGGGGCCCAGAGCACGGCCCACACAGACAGGTGAGGACAGGCAGCGTTGGGAAACAGCCCTCAGGCCTGCCAGGGATTTGGGGACTTTTTCAGTCTTTTGGTTATATTAGAGGAGGTGGAAAGGGGGAGGAAGGCCAGGCAGTTGCAGATAAAGTCGTTAAGGTCCTGCTTGGGGCCTCACACTGAGGTTGGAAAAATCCTCCAAGTCCAACCTGTGCCCAGTCCCACCTTATCACCAGCCCACAGCACTGAGGTCCATGTCCAGGCCTTCCTTGGACACCTCCAATGATGGGGACGCCAAACCTCCCTGTGCAGCCCCTTCCAATGCCTGACCCCCCTTTCCATGAAGAAATTCCTCCTGGTGTCCAACTTGAACCTCCCCTGACACAACTTGAGGCTGTTTTCCTCTTGTCCTATTTCCTCTTACATGGGAGAAGAGCCTGACCCCCACCTGGCTCCACCCTTCTGTCAGGGAGTCGTAGAAACGAAAAAGTTCCCCCCCAGAGCCTCCTTTTCTACAGGCTACAATTTAGTTCTCCTTTTTTTTTTTTTTTTTTTGCAATTGTGAAGTGCCCAGGCCCTTGGGAAAAGCTGGGCAGCTTCCCCTGGATGTTGGAATGTTGCTGATTACTGGGAGAGCCAAGCAGGGCAGAAGGAGCAGTGACTGACTGCCTGATGGCTTGATAGGAAAGAAAAAGTGCTCTTTTAAAAATTAAAGGTCTGATCTCAAAATGTTAGATCAGGAAGGGCTGAGGGATTGTTCAATGCGCTTAGGTCCTGCCTTGGGAGAATGTAAACAGAAATGTGAAGACAGAGGCCCTTTCCTCTCACTCGTGGCATTTTTGTAAATTACTGCAGCTTAGTTCACTCTCACATGGCATTATTAGTAACCCTGGAAGCTGTCAGGCCCTTCTACCACTCCAAAATCAAATCTGTAATATTAAAGAGGAGAAGGTGAAAGCATTTCTGTTAAAGAGACTTGTTAAAACCTGTCCAAAAAGCTTTTGGTTGTTATTTTTTTTCAGAAATTGGCTATTTAACCCAAAGGCATTTCATTCCCAACCTGCAAAAAACAGTCCCCCAGATCCTCCTTCCATGTGGAATCCATAATAATAATACAACCCATAATCTAGTTTTGGCCACAGAAATAGATTCACAGAATCCTAAAATGGTTTGATTTGGAGGGGATCTTAGAGCTCATCTCATTCCAACACCCTGCCGTGGGCAGGGACACCTCCCACGAGCTCAGCACTCAAAACTGTGGGGTGGAATTCTGCACAAACCCATCCTAAAGCTAAATCGTAAAAAAACCCAACACTAATTTGTAAAAAACCCCCAATAATTCAGGTTTCTGAGCTGCTCCCAGGTCAGGTAAGGCGCATGTCAAGCCCTGTATGCTGTGGGTGCCTCCCCTGGGCAGTGTCCCCTCTGTTGGAGCCGTGTGCCCGTTTGCGTCCTACTGATGCTCTGCCCCTCTCTGTTCCTACTTCTCCCAGACTTGAACTCTCCAGCTCTTCACATCTCATGTTGAATTATCTCTCGAGAGCCTCCCCACCCCGACCGTGCTTGTCTAAACTCTCTCTTTTTTTTTGCTTTTCTTTCCTCTTGTGACTCGTCTCTGCCTTCTGTTGCTTCTCCTTCTGTTTGATACCTGCCTGCCTTTGTGTTTGTCTGGCGTTTCCCTTTTTTTATTTTTTGATTTGCTCTGTTCCAATTTTGATGTAGGGCAGTGGTTCAGTTAATGGGAGCCCCTTGCTGTCGACATCTGGTGCTAGTACCCCCTGCCGGGGTCGGAGGCAGCTCCCACAGACTCCACTGACCCCACGCCCCAGCATCACTTACAAGACCGCTAACTCCTCGCCCGTGCACTTCACCACTTTCCAAACCCCCACGTTCTCCCCGGGCCGCCTGAGCCGCGGGCTGTCCGAGCACAACGCGCTGCTGCGGGGGGAGCAGCAGCCGGCCCCGCCTGCCGTGGCCCGCATCGGCTCCGACCCCTACCTGGGCCACCGCGACGCCGCCGCTGACGCCGCCGCCAGCCCCCCGCGCGCCGCGCCCGACGACACGCTCACCTTCGAGGAGGCCGTGGCCACCAACTCGGGCCGCTCCTCAAGGACTTCCTACGTCTCCTCCCTGACCTCGCAGTCGCACCAAATCCGCCGGGTGCCCAACGGGTACCACTACACGCTGGGGCTCAACACGGGCCCCGGCACCAGAGGACGCAGTTACTACCACGAAGCCGACGAGGATGACTGGTGCTAGCGGCTCGGCGGAACCCTGAGAGGGGTGCGTGCTTAATAAGGATGAGTTTTATCATCTTGGAGGGCTGGGAGCTCCCACGGGGACCCGGGGCCGGAGGCGGTCGGCAGGGCAGCCCCGAGAACTGCTCGGCGCCCGGGGTTGGAGATGCCCCCGCAGCCTCTCTCTCCTCTGTTCTTTAGTTTTTCCTTTTTGATTTGTTGTTTTTTTGCACTAGACAGATGGAGGAAGAAGGCTCCCTCCTTCTGGGGAAGGCAGCTGGAGGAGCACATCCCTCTCTGCCCCCTCCCCACTGCCTTGTCTAGTCCCGAGCCACACACCAGGCACCAACCCGGCCGCGGACGTGAGGAGCCGGGAGAAGAGCAATCCTCACCTTCCACGGTGGAAAAGCAGAACTGTGGGTCCTTCTCAAGATTGGCGCAGTTTTATTGGGCTATTTCTTAATTAATTTACCATCATAATGCCCCCCCCTGCCAGGGCGGGAGCCGGGGGTTGCAAAGGGACTCGCGCGAACGACGCTCGCCCCCCGCGTTTTGTCTCGCTGAGCACTGAGAAGGAAGAGATGCACCCAAGAAACTGGGAGAGGAGAAACACAGCCCAGAACAAAGGACAGTCCTTTGGGACTTGATGTTCAGCCACTGCAATCCTTTAGGGCAGAGCTGGTGCCACCCCCCGAGCTGACCCCGCTGTGACACCGCTGCCCTGGGGGTCTCTAATGTCACTCACCACATCGGGCCCTTCACACTGACACACGGTAAAGCCACAAGAGAGCTCCTTTGTAAGGACTGTTTCCTTGCTGCTGAGACTTTTCAATCCATCCCTCTCTCCTGTTGACTGCAACACGCCCTCACTGTTTTGTCTTGTTTACAATATAAGCTTGATTTAGCAAAAAACAACTTAAAAAAAAAAAAAAGTCCACACAAAAAAAAAAACCAAACCCAAACAAAGAGGAAAAAAAAGCATAGGGGTGAGAAGAAGAAATGTTATTGGTTTTATATCAAGCTATTAGATAGAACTTTAACTTTTCATTGTGTGCATTTTTGTAAATTGTACAGTAAAAAAAAACAAAACAAAACAAAAAAATTTCCTCTTTCTGTAGAGAATTAGTCCAATTGTCATTCCAGGTCCCACCGTTTCTACCGAATGCTCCAGTTGTTCACTACTAAGTGCCTAACCTTTGAAATCTTTCACAGTGACGATGCAACCTCTTGCTTCGAGGCATCAGAGCTTGGGCGAGCGTGGGGAGGGCAGAGGGGGCGGGGGCTGAGTGGCCACAGCCTCGGAGGGGCCCTGGGGTCACCACGCCCCAGAGACTGCACCCCAGGCTGGCAGCATCCAGTGGGGAAGGCAAACGTGCTTTTTGGCGTTGGTTTGGGTTTCGTTGGCCTTTTATTTTTTTATTTTTAATTTTTTTTTTTTTAGAATATATAAATATATATATGTATAGATATACTTTTATGGGTGGGAGGGGAGTGATTGCAGCAAAGAAAGCCGGCCTTGTCTCGTTGCCCAGTGGAAGAAATGCAGGTGGGAAAGGGCAGAACCTGCAGGGATGCTCCTGCAGGAGAAGCAGCATCTCCCACAGGCCGGCTGAGAGAGCTCTGGCCCTGCATCACTGGCGTGGAGGGCAGCTGGAGTGAGTTGTTTTTAATGCCTGATAAGAGAAGGTAAAAAAAAAATGATAATAATAATAATAATCCAAACCTCTAACTCTGATTCTCAGGGATGAGATTTCTGCGTTCTTTGCAACGACTCTTGTGTTGGCTGGTTTCTTTCTTTTGTGCCCGTGTGGATTCCTGCACTGTGAGCCTGGGAAAGGGGTAAACACGTTGTGCTGCTGAGAGGGAGCCTGGGGGCAAAGCTCGGCCAGGACCTCGTGCCCAGGGCTCTGCTGAGCCCTTGTAGGGCTGGTTCGGGGCACAGGGCAGCCAGAGGACATGGAGAGGTTAAAAGGAGAAAGGGTGGGAGGTGCCAAGCACATCCCTAAAAACTAGGAAAGAGGATAGGGTCGGAGAGGTGAATTTTTTCAGAGGATCTACCAAGCCCCGGACCTGTGGAACTTCTCCAGGTGCAGCAGTGGTGTGGGATGGGTGGAAATCCCGCTGGCCCTGGTGATCTGGTCTGACCCTGGGGTGCTTGGAGGGGATCAGGTGCCACCAAAACGCTCAGGAGGTCTCTCATGCTCTCAGCAAAGTCTGTCAGCCTCAGGCAGGAGCACTCTGCTCTAGGGTGGTTCTTCACATCTCCTGTAGCTCTTCCCTCGAGGAAACTCAACCCGGTTTTGTTCCCTCCGGTGTTTTGTTTTAATTTTCATTCTGTTCAGTAGCAATCTCTGGCCGATCTCATCCCTGGATTCTGCTAAAGGGTAACTCCTGTCTGTATTTCTGTCTCTGTACTCGTGTGCACTCGGAATAAAGGCAGTGTGGTAGCCAGAGGTCCCGGCTGGCATTCCTGGCATTCCCAAACAGAGGGCTATGCAACCAGATGACACGTCCGGACACACACCCACCCCACCACTCAAAGACCTTCATCCATCTGTAGCTTTAGCTGCTGGATTTTCCTGTTTCAGGCTTCAGCACGATTGTGACCAAATGTTTTATACGTTTTCCTGAAATGAAGGCACAAACAAACACTTCATTTGAAATTTTCCAAGGGAACGTTCCTATTTTACTCCAGGAAGTCGAGGGGAAGGGACACCACCATCTCTCTGCCCGTGCATGCAAACACTGTACCCACACTGGAAAGCAACAGAGATGTCTTTCTGTATAGAATATTTCTGTCTTTTCCCCCTTTTCCTCTCCCATTTTCCATCCCAAACCCTCCCAGCCCTGCACCAACACAGCCTTGGGTCCAGCCCAATTCTTAGGCAGAACACGAAGAAGATTCTCAAGTTGTCCAAATCCTCCACCCGCCTCGTAGGGGTCGATGACAGTGACAGACAAGCCTGACCACAATGATCCATAACCCCTTCCTGACATTTTTTTACAGCCTCTCTGCTGTCTCTCCATCTTTCCAAGAATCCTCATAGTGAGTTGCCAAACTTGAATTGCACCGATCAGTTTTCTGCATCCAGAACCAGTCTCGTAGTGGCTGTACTTTGAATAAGTAATGTTTGCATGTAATATATATACATATATACATATCTATAAAAAGTATGTGCATGGAAAATGTTTATCTTCGTACTTTTTTGATACAATGTATTCATCAGTTGTTAATTTTTAATTATATTTGATATAAATTTGGGGGTTTGTTGCAAAACTTTATATTTAAAAAAACAGTGTGAAAAACGATCAAAGTTCCAACCATGCAACACAAGCGGAACTTTACCCAAAAAAAAACCAAAAAAAAAAAACCCACGGGGAAGAAAAAAAAATTGAAAAAAAAAAAAAAAAGGTTCTGTGATTGCCTAGTTTGCTGCCTGAGTAATATTTATCAGCCAAACTTTGAATTCTGCAGTTGTTTCTACAATTCCATTTTGTATGAAGCAAAGTCCTTGAATTAAAATAAAAACTTAGCAAAAAAAAAAAAACCAAACCCAAGCTGAGCAATTCCCAGACGGTGTGTGCGGTGTGCCTGCTGAGGGGGAGGGCCAGCTCCGAGGGCCTGCCCACCTCCAGGAGTGACAGCCCGGGAGAAACTCCATCCCCAAATGGGATTTTGCAAGGAATTGGCTGTGTCTGTGGGGTGTTGTTTTGTTTTTGTTTTTTTTCCACAGAGGCTTCACAGATGCTCGGTTTGAGTAGGGAGCTGTTTGGAAATTTGTGATGTGGATCCAGCATGGAGATGGCAGAGTCCAACAGGCAGCAGAACTGTAAAGTTGAGGGTTAAAACCCCCCAGCAGCCATTGATTCCTGCCAGGTTTTTAACAGGGGGCTGTTCCTCCTGTAAAACACTGGCACAGGTTGCCCAGAGGAGCTGTGGATGCCCCATTCCTGGAAACACTCAAGGTCAGGTTGGATGTGGCTCTGAACAAGCTGAAGATGCCCAGAAGGGTTGGACTCAAGGGCCTTTAAGGGTCCCTTCCAACCCAGACCGTTTTATGTGCTGGCTCCCTTTGGCCCTAACCCTGATTAAAGCCTAACCCTGCTCCCAGCAGGTGCTCCTGGGGCTCCCTCAGGCAGCCCTGAAATCAGCACTGTGGGCTTGGATTGCTGTCAGGAGTCTGTCAGTGTCCAGGCCCTGCTGTAGCACCTGGAGAAAACAGGATTAATCACAATATTACTCCCAGAATTAATTGCAAGTTGGTACTTCCACGACTTGCACTGAGCAGAAAAACCCAAGGGCTGTCGGAATGAGGAAAGAACTTCTCATTTCTTTGGATAACTGGAGAATCCCCCTCATTCCTTTCCAGAGGCACAAATCCATTGTGTTCCTCCTCCATCAGGGTCTCCTGGTGTCACACAACACGAAAGACTCTCCAGAATTTCTTGGCTGCTGTAGAGCACTTTATTTTGAGCACAAGGTCTTGACCCTTCTTCTCTCTTGTTGCATCTTTTCTGTGATGAGACCCACCCAAGGTCCCACCTGAGATCTGGTGTGGAATGAAAGGAGAAGCTCCTCAGCTCCCTGATCTCCAGGTCAGGCTGGAGCTTGGGAAGGAGATGCTTTGCTTGAGGTCACACAAGTTCGTGGTCATCAAGGTTTGGGGCAGGAGAACATTCCTTGGCTTGCAGTGTGGTCTCTGTGGGGTTTGGACTTTTTGGGGCTGGATGATACTGAAGAGAAGGATTTTTATTAAGTTTGTTTGATATCCCAAACAAACATGAATTGGAGATTTCTGAGCAGGGTACAAGGGAAGGTTTGAAGTGCAGGATTTGAGGATCTGTGTGGATCAGTGTCCACCCCGACCTCCGAGGGGACCCCCCAGGATTTGTCCCACCACAACCTCCTGGGGAGCTGGAATCTGCCTGGGGGACCAGCTGAGCAACCTCTCCCCTTCACAGAGACCTCCAAACCCACTTTACAACCCCCTAAGTGTTTTAAAACCTGAAAAGCCTTTTGGTGACTTTCTGCCCCTTTAAAGTATATTTCTTTTCCCTTTCTTTCTCCTTATTCCAGTTGGATTCTTTGGGTCCAAGGCAGCAATGAACCCATCAGCTTCTCCAGGGCCTGCCTGAGCCCTGGCTGAGGGAGCTGGAACAGGCAGGATCCCTGATCCCACACTCAGAGTATCTCCCACATCCGAGATGCTGCAGCTGGAACCTCCGGGTTTGAATTCAGCTGAATCCCAAAAATGGCTTTATTTTTGTTCCTCATCCCATTCTGGGTGAAACGTTTTGCTGTCAGGGGTTTGTTTGCACAAGGTCTCTTCCCCCCAGGGGCACATCTTGCTAGCAGAGACCACACGATTTCCATTCCCTTCATTCCCTGTGGATAAAACCTGGATCAGCTTTTCCAAGGCCAGCACCTCACGCCTGGTTGTGCCATTAGGGGGTAGCATTTTCAGGCTTTTTCTACTTTCTAGGGAAACAGAAAAAAAAGAAAAAAGGCTGATTCAACAGGCTTGAGGGTCATTCCCTGCAATATTTGTTTTAGGATGCAGAAAACTCAGGGTGAGACACTGAGCACACCTGAGTTCAAGGTGCTCAGGTAATTTGGCTTTTTTTAATTCCCTGGAGCATGAAAAGCTGGGATCATCTGGCTGATTCCTCATTCCAGCCACGTTTCAGACAGCACCTACAGACTCCCACATCATCTCCAAGGTGACAGATTACTCATCCCAGTGTATTTCATCGCTCTTTATCAATCCTGAGCAGATCTCCTGACATTTTCCAGGCTGTGAAAACACCATTTTCAGAAAGTGCCTGATCGTGATAACAAACCTCAACTCAGTGCTGTCAGTCAGCACATTCCAAAACATTTTGCAGATGAGGCAAATTTTGCAGCTTTATGTGATTTTTTAAAAAAGTCACTTGAGACCTTAGAAAGGGACTAAATTGCCCAGGGTCACCCAGCAAGTGAGGAGAAGGTTAAGGTTGCTCTGCTTCCTTCCTGTTTGAAGTCACTGGCAGGTGCAGGATTTTTTTTTTTTTTTTTTTTTTNGCAGAGCTGTTAATTCAAAGCCAACAGTGTCAATAACCGCAGTTTCTTCATTTTAGCCTCAGCTCCACTTTCTGTCATCGCTCTGAAACAGAATATCCCAGCCCTGGCTTTGTCTGTGACTGTTTTATTATTTCTCGGGTTCTGGCAGCCTTTTTTTTCCGCCCAGCACGGCACAAACGGAGGAGGAGGAGGAAGAGGAGGAGGAGGAGGCGTGGTCCTTGTCCAGCTACTCCTGCACAAAAGGCTGACACACCCACAGGGGTGGAAACCCGAATTTTCTCACCGGGGGCTGAAGGAGCGGCGTGGATGTGGTTGTGTCACTGTAGTGGTTTTACGTCGCTTCTTCACACCTATTATAGGTGAATAATTTTAGTGTAGTGGTTCAGGTACTCTGGTCTAACACGAATGTGTTTACTCATTTTTGTGGTGAGATAAGGATTCAGAGAAATGGAAAGCAGGCTTAAACATGCAAAGGTAAATAGATCATTTATGAACAGAACTAAAAAGAAAATAATAGGAAACAAAAAAACTTTCAGATATATCCCCTTCTTCATTTTTTCTTGATTTTATCAAGATTTTTTCTCACTAACAACATAAAGGAACAAATTTAGAGAGAAACTCTAAAGGAAACTAAACTCAAAGTTCCTTCTCTTAAGATGTGAAGATCACAGAGATGTATTCTTTTTCTTAGTGGTCAGACAGTTTATCTATCTCAGAACTGGCCATTAATTGGCTCTTTAGGAGTGTAGGAAACAGTTAAGTTCCTTATGGGTAAAAATCACCTTTTTTAACCCATGGCAGTCACTGGATACAGCAAATGAGAGAGAGGGTGGTTAAAAAGAAGACGCTGAGCTGGGAGACACAACTGTGGCACAGCAATCCTGGGAATTTGATGGGGTTTTTCCTCCTCGTGGATTGGAGAGTGTCTGAAAGACCTGGTTAAAAATTCACCTAAAAAAGACCTGTTCCTGCAGGTGATGCACCTGAAGCAGGCCCGGTGGGATGTGCAAGGAGCAGAGGGCGGAGTCGCACGGGTCCCTCAGCAGGGGTGGGCTGCGCTGCTGGGACACACGGCCACATCCCGGGGATCAGCGGCATTCCCGAAGGAAAGGCAAACCCCTGTCACCTGTTCTTGACAAATAAAGTCCTCTCCATGGCAAAGCAAAGGCTCCTGGGGTGTCTCTGACCGGCATTTCCCTGGCAAAGGGGAAGTGCCTGGGAAGGGGCAGAGGGGGGGTGGGCACAGCACCTTTTGCGCCGAGCTCGGCTCGTGTCTCCAGCAGCCATCGGGATTTCAGGTGAGGATTCCAGAATCCCTCTTTTCCCAGTGCCACGGTGTGCCATTCACCTGAGCAAAATGCCAGCTGGGTGTCACTCCTGAGCATCTCCTGCTCCCTGGCAGGGATGTCCAGCTGGAGTTTGGCTGTCTCTTGCTGAAAGTTCCCAATTTTTTTGTGTCTCTGCGTGATTGCTGCAGGGAAAATATTACCATGGATTGGGAATGAGCCTGCCTCCCCCATGGGCCTGAGCCAAACCCCCCCCAGGACATCTGTGAGCACCCAGGGCTTTGTCACAGGTGTGGGGCACAGCGTGGCTCCAGTTGCAGGCTCTGTGCCACTGGTGATACTGGAGAGCCGAGCAGGGGGGCTCTGCTGTGGGGCAGCACTGCAGTCTGGGCTGGGGACTGGGGGAAATCACTTTTGGGGTGAGCCTGCGAATACCTCCCGCTGGGCTGGCTCAGATTTACCCCCTGTAATCCCAGGAAGGGGAAGGACTGGCCCAGACCCCAAGGAAAGAGGGGGTTACACCCAGCGCAGCTCTCAGTGGAGAACCGGGGTCCCTCGCCCACCCCAAAATGCCAGGGCAGGAGGCTGCTCTGCCCTGCCCGCTGCAGGAGCAGGGCCGGGTACCCCCACGGGGAGCGGGGCACAGCACCCCGAGAGACGCTTGCAGTGAGTTTTATTTGGGGTGGGAGTGCGGGATGTCTCCTTTCGCTGTGGAGGGCGAGCCAGCACAGGAGGGGGGGTGTCAGCAACCCCTGCAGCAGCCGCGGGTGTGTCCGGGCTCTGTCTGNGGACCCCCAAACTCTTCATCGCCCGTGGGGGGCGCGGGCAGCGCGGCTGATTTTGGGGAGGGGGTGATGTGGGACATTGAGCCCGGTGCTCCCCGCGGTGCGGGGCAGGGCGGGGGCCGGGGGCGG
>VZTR01008899.1:164226-182222 GCA_013400775.1 Chaetops frenatus
GGGTCCCGGGGGGCTCAGCGGGGCGGGCAGGGATGGATGCAGGCGGTCCCCGACGGGATGCGCTGGGAGCCGGCACCGCGCAGCGGCGAGCGGGGAAAGGGGAGAGGGGCTCGGCCGGGACCCCCGGGATTCTGCGGGGATGCGGCGGCGGTTCCTGGCTATGGGGGTGGAGGGGATCCGCCCCCCCCAGGTGTCCCGGCTCACCAGTGCTCTGGGGACAAAAAGTGCTTCGCCCACGGCGAGGGGCGTCCCCCGTGAGCTGCTGCTGGGGGCCGGCAGGGACGGACCCTTTCGCGGTGTCCCTGTGGCACAGGGGTGCCTGGAGCGGGGTGTGGGACCCTCTCCCTGCGGGACACAGCAGCCGGCTTTGCTGCGGTTTGTGCGAGGCTTCTTGGATCTCTCACATCATAGAATCACGGAATCCTAAACTGGTTTGGGCTGGAAGAGAGCTTAAAGCTCAACTTGGTCCGTCCCTGCCATGGGCAGGGACACCTCCCACTGTCCCAGGCTGCTCCAGCCTGGCCTTGGGCACTGCCAGGGCTCCAGGGGCAGCCACAGCTTCTCTGGGCACCCTGTGCCAGGGCCTGCCCTTCCTCACCTTTGAGCAGCACCCAGCTGTGGGGCTTTTCCCTTTGCTCACTGCTGCCCAGGCTGGGGAAGGTCCTGAACTCAGGAAGGGTTTTAGGTTTTATTGCAGACCCAGCTGGTGAGTTGGGCACAGTCCTCCAAACTGGGCTTTGGCTTAAACCAAGACACTTCTTTGGGGCTGCAGCTCTTGTTCCCCAGCCTGTCCCTGCTGATGGAGCAGCTCTGCTCCAGACAAGGCCTGTGTGTGCTGCTCCCACTGTCCCAGGCTGCTCCAGCCTGGCCTTGGGCACTGCCAGGGCTCCAGGGGCAGCCTCAGCTTCTCTGGGCACCCTGTGCCAGGGCCTGCCCCCCCTCCCAGGGAACAATTCCTGCCCAAAATCCCATCCATCCCTGCCCTCTGGCACTGGGAAGCCATTCCCTGTGTCCTGTCCCTCCATCCCTTGTCCCCAGACCCTCTCCAGCTCTCCTGGAGCCCCTTCAGGCCCTGGCAGGGGCTCAGAGCTCTCCCTGGAGCCTTCTCCTCTCCAGGTGAGCACCCCCAGCTCTCCCAGCCTGGCTCCAGAGCAGCTCCAGCCCTGGGAGCAGCTCCGTGGCCTCCTCTGGTTCTTTTTATGCCGAGAGCTGCAACAATTCCTAGGAATTTCCCCTGCAGTGCTGTGGGTCTGGGATAGGGGGTGGCACTGGCAGAGTGTTTTGGATTTGGGATGCTGTGGGGTTGGATCAGCCCCAGCTGTCCCTTCCTGTCCTCACAGCCTGGGGGTCTCCAGGGCTTTGCTGAGCTCCTCCCACCATTCCTGGGATGCTCTGGTTAAGAAGGAGGAGAAATTGGGAAGCTCCTTGGTCAGTGGGAGCCCAGTGGCTCCCGAGCTCCTGGGAGATGCTTTTTCCTCACAAAACACCATAAATGACAATTGCAATTCCACTCTGCAAAACACAAAACTCCCCCCAAATCAACCCAGAAAATCCTGTCTGGGAATGAGATCCAAAAAAGGAAAGCGTACGAATAATTTGCCATTAATTAAAGCTGGAGTCATCCAATTAAAATCTGCTTAATTAAGGGATGCATCTGAAAATGCATGGCTTAGTTCCTGCAGATGGCATTTCTTGCTTGAGGGTTTGGGGAAAAATAGGTTTTCAGGAAATTATCCTGCTGGAGGTCTGGGACTCTGAAATGTCGCATCCAGCATTGTGCAAAGTCCTCAAATCTGGGATCTTTTGGGAATGTGCACATGGACTTGGTAAATGAAACACTGAACTGGATAAAAAGATGGAAAATGATATATAAATTGTGATGTCTCAGTGCTGTCTATGTACAGTTGCATGCATTTTATATATATATAAATACATATCTTTATTTTATATTATCTTTGTGTCTGGGCCTGATGCTGATCATCTTAACTGCTTCCAAGTCCAACTTCTTAAAAATCCAGAAATCCCAGATTTGGACTCTTTGTGTCATTTCCTTTTGACCCTCCATTCTATGGAGGGTCATGATGTCCTTAATTAGGCAATTATATGGAATTACCAATTTTTTTCCCCTTGACAAGACCCTAAATTGTGCGTTTAAAGTGGAATAAAGACAGGGGTCACTGCCTGTGCCCCCAGCACAGAGAGCAGCTGGGAGCCTTCCCCTGAGGGCAGGGCATGAAACACCAAACCCTGAGGGCTCTCAGGGAATCCCAAAAAGAGCCCACCAGGATATTTTTACAACCCAGCTTTTATCCCCAAAATCCTTCATGGGCTCCTCTTTGTGCTCCAGAGGGAGGGGGGGGAAAAATCCTGCCTGGGTTTGTGCTTCAGGTTGATTTGAAAGACCTCCTTATCTGAACTCTGGATTTGCTCCTTTTCCAGCTGGTTTCTGCTGGGGGAAAGAGCCTTTTCCCTAAAATCCTCCAGTGCTTTTATCTGGGAATGGGGAGGAGGTGAGTTCCTGCTTTCCCCCAGACAAACACCTTCTCCTGACCCCTTGGGGTTGTTGGTTGTGCCCCCTTTGCTCTGACCTCAGTGCCCCCAGGTGCCCCTGCCTTGGCTGCTTTGGGAATTCCAGCCTGGACGTGGCCCCAAATTTCCTTGGGTGAGTTTGGGGGAGCGGGTGCTGAGCCAGGACTTGGCCCTGCCTTGGGGATGTGGCACAGGGGGGACGTTTTCATGTTGTCCCCCCTGGATGCTGCTGCCCCACCTGGCACCTCCTCCCTCCCGAGGGGACAGGAGACACAACATTTATGGCACAGCCCTAAGAGATGGGACACACTGGGATGCAGGGACACTGAGGGGTGGCTGCAGATCCCTCCTGGCCTGCCAGATACTTTTGGCTGTTGCCGTGGGTTGAAAAAATTAATTTTTTACCTGCAAGGATTTTTAACTTTTAAGGATTTTTTAACTTAACTAAACTGGGCAGTTTAACTTTGCCCAGCTGGAGCTGTTTGCATTGAAAATTCTCTCTTTGTTTTAAGTCTGTCTCGTGCTGGGTTATTTGAAAACTTCCAGCCCAAGCTTCCCAGCTGTTCCCAGGATCCCTGTCTTCAGAATCTGTTGGTATTTCTGGAAGCTGGAGTGCAGAGCTGCTGTCTGGCTGCATCCCCGTGAGATCTTTCCAGATTGGACCAGGTTAAAAACCTTAAACTTCTCCACAAGCCTCATTTCCTAAAACCTCTTTCCTGCTGGATCCAGGCCTTGCTCTGAGCTGGCTCAGGCACTCACAGCCCATGTCCCCTGTGCCAGCACAGAGCACTGAAAGATGCTTTTCTGCACCTGACTAGGTGGAAATCATTCCATATTGTTCCTTCTAAACTCTGGGGTGCTGGGGAATCGTTTCAAGGGTGCTGTTCCTTAGGGGAACATTTTTCCAGAGAAGTGTCAAGGATCATTCTGCAGGTTTGGGATCAGATCAGCTCACCAGGAGCTGAGCTGGAAGGCACAGACATCATTCCCATGGGAAAATGAACAGTCTGGGCTGAATGTCACACCTAAACCTTGCCCAAACACTTCCAGGACCCCCCAGCTCCCAGTGTCCAGCCCAAACCCAGGCTGGGTTTAGGTGGAAGATTCTGGGGGCAGACACAGAATTTGGTGTGAGAAACAGCTCGGAGTGGCTGCCCACAGCTCCTTCCTCTGGGCAGGCTCCCAAAAAGCTCCTCATTTCTTGCAGGAGGAGCCAGCATCTGCTCCTGGTTGAGGTCCTGGCCGTGGGGGTGACGTAACGTCGCTGCCTCCCTGGCTGGGGCAGCTGGAGCTCTTTGTGGATGTTCAGGGTGTGCTGTATTTCTACATTTCTGTGTTTATAGACACATGGCACGGCTCTCCCAGCCAGCCTGGGGCTGGCACTGCCTGTGTGGGCCAGGAATTCTGGCAGGAGCCAAGGAAAGGCCCATTCCCTGGACACTGCAGGCTGTGGGGTCAGTCGCTCCTCAGGGGTTTGGGTGTCTGGGGCTTGTCTGGGAAGGAAAGCTGGGGGATATCAGGGGGTTCTTGGGTGCTGGGCTGGGTCCTCGTGGCCCTGCTGGGTGCAGGATCAGGGCTCAGCTCTGCAGGGAGTGAGGAAGGATCAGAGAAGCACAGAGTCACAGGATCAGTCACAGAATCAATCACAGGATCAGTCACAGGATGACAGAATGATAGAATCAATCACAGAATGACAGAATCAATGACAGAATCAATCACAGAATGACAGAATCAATCACAGAATGATAGAATCAATCACAGAATCAATCACAGAATGATGGAATCAGTCACAGAATGATAGAATCAAACACAGAATGACAGAATCAATCACAGAATGACAGAATCAGTCACAGAATGACAGAATCAATCACAGAATCAACCACAGAATGACAGAGTCAATCACAGAATGACAGAATAAATCACAGAATCAAAGAATCAGAGAATCAGAGAATCACAGAATCAGTCACAGAATGACAGAATCAGTCACAGAATGACAGAATCAGTCACAGAATGACAGAATCAGTCACAGAATGACAGAATCTCAGAATCAATCCCAGAATCAATCCCAGAACATGCCGAGCAGGAAGGGACCCACCAGGATCCCTGCTCCCCGGGGGAAGCTCTGGAATGTGGCCAGGGCTGTGCTGGTGCTGCAGCTCCTTCCAGGCAGGTGGGGAGAGGGGCTCTCCCTGCTTGGCCCTGCCAGAAGGGACAGATTTGAGCACAAAAACCTCATTTCCTTCCCCTAAAAAGAGGCTGCTCACCCAAGCCACCACCCCATTACGGGATTAGTAGGGTTTTTGGCGCTTTGCTCCCTGTTTTCAGACAAAGCCGGCTGCCCAGGCTGGCTGTGCCCCCTTCCTGCCCATCCCTGGCTCTGTGGGATGCCCAGCTCGGGGGGACCGCGGGCTCTGCGCTGCCGGGGGCACTTGGGGACATTGGCAGAGGGAGAGGCTTCCTGGCTGCCGGCTGGTGGCAAAGGGGTTCCGTGTCCCCGCTGTTCCCTCATTGTGCAGAGCCTTCATTTAACCCCCCGAGGAGCGGCCGGCTGAAAAGCTTCGCTCTCTCGGGGTCATCAATTAAAGGGGAAAAAAAATCCAAAACCAACCTTTCCAGGATTTAAGCACCTTCCTCCCGTGCCTTTGCCACTCCAGGAACTCAAAGAGAGCAACAAAGTGGCAAAAATCAGCCTCTGTTTAGCGCACCTCAACCCTGACAGGGCGTTTCTGTGCCGCAATGAAGGCAATTAGTGCGGCACTAATTGCCGGCGCTGCCGGCAGTGTAATTCCTGCGGGGGTTAAAGGCCACCTCAGGTCACACCGAGCTGATCCCGGGGCTGCCGGGGACATCGGGGGACCGGCACGTGGCGGTGGGGACGGGACAGAGGGACACGGCAGGACAGAGGGACACGGCAGGACAGAGGGACACGGCAGGACAGATGTGTTCGGTCAGAGGGACACACTGGGATGGAGGGACACAACTGGACAGAGGGACATGGAGGGATGGAGGGACATGGAGGGATGGAGAGACACAGAAGGACATGGAGGGACATGGCATGACACAGGGACATGGACATGGAGGGATGGAGGGACACAAGACAGAAGGACACAGCAGGACAGAGGGACATGGAGGGATGGAAGGACGTGGCAGGACAGACAGATGTGTTGGGACAGAGGGACACAGTGGGATGGAGGGACACGGTAGGACAGAGGGACTTGGAGAGATGGAGGGACATGGTAGGACAGAGTGACACAGAGGGACATGGAGGGATGGAGGGACACAGCAGGACAGAGTGACACTGGACAGAGGGACACAGCAGGACAGAGGGACACTCCAGGACAGAGGGACACTCCAGGACAGAGGGGCTCAGCAGCCCCTCCATCACAAACCTCCATTCCCTCGGCTTTGCCGTGAGGTTTCAGCGGCTCCCCAGGAAGGATCCCCAGGGTTTGCTGTGGTTCCTTTGCCCTGAGTTCCTTCCCCTCCCCTCCCCGTCCCTGGTGCCTGCTGGGGACAGCAGTGCTGGGAGGGGACACAGAGGCCTGAGGTGACGTGATGGCTCTCAGGGCTGGATGGGATTTTGGGCAGGAATTGTTCCCTGGGAGGGTGGGCAGGCCCTGGCACAGGGTGCCCAGAGAAGCTGTGGCTGCCCCTGGAGCCCTGGCAGTGCCCAAGGCCAGGTTGGACACTGGGGCTGGGAGCAGCCTGGGACAGTGGGAGCTGTCCCTGCCCATGGAACAAGATGAGCTTTAACTTCCCTTCCAACCCAAACCATTTGCCCAGGCTCCCCTGTCTCTCCCTCTATAACAATTAAATGTGTTTATACTGAAGATTAGGAGTACATGAGACAGGTAATTGCTGTTCACAGTGAAAGAGATAAATCTATTTATTACTTTCTCTGCTTCCCTGCTGCTGAACCTTCATTTCTAAGCCACATTTTCCACAGCAGCTCCCACTGGGAGTGGGAAATGCTTGATTAAAGGGGCAGGTTAAACGAGCTGCCATCCACGGAAGGCATCAGCACCCGGGAGTGGAACCTTTCCTTTGACAGAGCTGCGTTATCAGGACTTGTTTGAAGTCCTGGAAAGGATCAATGAAACAGCTGGGCTTTGCCTGTGGAAATGCTGGGCTCTGTTTTGGCAGGGCTGAGGGAGATGTTCTGTAATGAGAGCTATTAAAAGGTCGTTAGAGATGCAGAGGAGTTTTGAAGTTAGATCTCAGTTTCTGGCAGCGACTTTTGTGTGAGCAGATTTTTAATCAACTCCTGTGCTTTTTTTTTTTTTTTTTTTTTTTTTCCGCATTCCTGGAGCTTTGTGGATGTTTCAGTTTTGAGGATGGCAAGGGGAAGGTGGGGTGGGATTCCAGGACAAGGTGTCCATTATGCCATGTGGTCCCCCTTGTCCTGGCTGGTGACATTTCGAGGGGTTTGCAGTTAAAATGAGCTGCAAAGAAAAAGGAGCAAAAGAAAACCAGAGGGTTCACACGCTCTGTGTAGAGTTTGGATGACTCAAAGAGCTTAAAAGTCCCCCAGAGGGTGCTGGGCACTGCCCAGGCTCCCCAGGGAGTGGGCATGGCCAGAGCTCAGGATATTCCATGATTCCACAACCTCCCCATGCACCTGTAGGAAGCAGGAGCCACCCTGTTCCCACTGGGCAGGTCCTGGAAGGTCACAGATGGTGCAGAGGCCTGTGATGGTTCCTTCTTTCTCAGGGAAAAGCTTGAAGCTGCTAGAAAGGCTCTGAGCAAGCCCTTCCTCATGGCTCTTCCTAAAGCAGAGTGCAGGCTCCTGCCCGGGGCACACAGAGCTCTAAATCCATATTAATTCATTCTGTAATGCTTCACTTGTGGTTTTCCTCTCCATATGAAGAGACTTTGGGGAATCCTACAAACCCTACACCTTCTGCAGTAAAAGTGCTGTTAATTTTCTCCCCCAGCTCTTCTGGTTTTAATTGTGACTCCCACGTCAGCACTAACAACCCACATGTTTCAAGTATTTATTGTACACTCGGTCCTGGCCTACCCCAAGGCTGGGTGGTGGAAGAGTTTCAGCTGCTGGCAAAGCTTTAAACCCAGATGAGATGTTTTTCCTAAAGGGAAAGATGTTTTGCCAAATTCAGCCACAACTGTTGGTCTAAAAGTGGGAATTAAGCTGGAGATCTTCTTTGGCCTGTTCTCTGTAGGACACCAGGTCACAGAATCGTGGAATTACAGACTGGTTTGGGTTGGAAAGGGCCTTAAAACTCATCTCATTCCACCCCCTGCCATGGGCAGGGACACCTCCCACTGCCCCAGGCTGCTCCAAGCCCTGTCCAGCCTGGCCTTGGGCACTGCCAGGGATGGAGCAGCTTCTCTGGGCCAGATCACAGTGGTTTGGGTTTTTTTCTGGCTTTAAAATGCATGAGTAGGAGCAGACCCCACACTCAGTCACCATTCTGTCACCATTTTTTGAGTGCTGATTGACAAAAAGTGACCCAAAATGAAAGCAAAGCAGGAAAAATGCTGTGCCTTGGTGTTTATCCCAGGCACACCTACAGGAGGCAGTGCTTAGATGTCATATTTGTGGTTTTATTGTCCTTTAATGATTTAGATTTCATATTTTTCTCTCTTAAATGCACCAGGTGGTCGTGGCTCTTGGTGGGCAGGGCGTGCTGGTGCTCCAGCAGCACGAACTGGTGTTACTGGTGGAGTTCCTGCTGCTCTCTGGAAGTGCTGGGCGGCTAAAAAATCCCATTTTATGGCTGTTGGGATATTGCAAGTGTGATGTGCAGTGGCTGGAGGGGTGGGAGGTGCTCTAGAGATATTTTCAGGGCATAATTCACCTTGGAAGAGACTTCTGGAGATGCTGCAGCTGCTCTGGGCAGCTCTATCCTCATCTGGGGACCTGGACCTGGCTCCAGTGTTGGCCTGTGGGGACAGGAGTGGCAATTCCAGAGCTGTTCCTTTGTGTCTGGGCTCTCACCGCTGAGATTTGCAGTCTGGCTTTGTTGAACTTGGTCTCGAGCCTTGGGGAGAAGGGTCTGGGGTTACGTCAGAGGCTGCAGCTCCCTCCTGGCCAGGGCAAGGAGCCAACTGATACCAGAATGAGCAAAGGAGACAGGGCTGACACACTCCAGGAGGTGCCAGGGCACGGAGACAGCCCCAGACTTTGTCAGATTCGTGGGAATTGCAGCTCCCACCCTCACACAGAAGGGAAGGAGCAGAGTGGGAGGAGGCTGAGCCCCAGCTCTCCAAGGCGTTACAGGGATGCAGGAAGGAGCATCCCAGGCTGTCCCAGCATGTGGGGCTGCTCTGCCTCCTCCTTTCCACCCCGGGACCCCCATCCCTTGCAGCTTCCTGCCTCTCCTGAGCCAGACATGTGCAAACGTGACCGGGAATCCACCCGGGATGGCTTTTCCTCCCCCAGGCTGGTATTTCCTCCCCTCTCCCTCTCCCCCTGCACGGCCCCTCCTCCACGAACCCAGTCAGGCATCGCTGGGTGACCTCGACCCCCCTGCTCCCCTCCCCTCCCCTCCCCTCCNNNCTCCCCTCCCCTCCCCTCCTGCAGAACGGGGAGCATCTGGCAGGCACGTGCTGCCCAGAGTCTCCCTGGCTCTCTTTTGGGATGTGCTCCCTCTCCAGCCTTGGTGTGGTGATGGGGACACCCCTCAAAGGGACCCCACAAAGGAGGCCCGGGCATCCCTGCTCCTTCCAATTGCCTGGGAAGGGTCTGGGGGCTGTGCTGGAAGTTTGGGTGTCACAGAGTGATCTGAGATGGCTCCAACCTGATCCCCTCTTGGTTCCTGGTGTACTCCTGGCTTCCAGGAGTGCTTTTTTGGGGATATTTTGAAGAGGAAACCTTCTAGTTGTGGTTAATCCCCTCCTGATGCCTGCAGCAGCTGGGATCTTCTGTGGGCTGAGCTGCAGAGCAACACAAGGACCCCCAGATGTCCCATTGCCCCTCCTGCTCCTCTCCTGACCATGCAGGGAGGGGAAAAGAGGTTCCTCCTTTCCCCTGGGTGACTCTGAGGTGCTGGGGAGGATTCCTCCATCCAGAGAGCCAAGAGGTCCCTGAGATGTTTCCCATGGCCAAGGGGCAGGGGGAGGATGGGTCAGGAGCTCAGCAATTCCTGTCAGCTGGGAAGGCTCTCCTGGGGCTCTGCTCACCCAGAACCTCTCTGGAGGTGTCTCTGTGGGGGAAGGGGATGAGTTTCTCTCCAGGGTCAGTGCAGGTGTGAATTCCCCGTCTGTGGGGACATCCAGGAGTGAGGTGTTACTGCCAGGGGGAAGGGTTGGGGTTGGGCAGGGCACTGGCCAGACCAGCCTGCTCTTACAATGAATGAGGAGGTGGAAGCTTTCCTCAGGGCTGGGGTGTGCTGGGTGGTCACTGGCATCCTCCTGAGCACGGAGAGGGGCTGGGTGGTTTTCTGGATGGGATCAAAAACTCCTGACTCGAAAAAAAACCCCAACAACAACCAGAAAAACCCCCAAAAGAACCAAAACAACAACAACAAAACCAAACCAAACAAAAAAACCCAAACAAAACCAACCGACTGACCAACCAACCAACCAAACACCCAAAAACAAAACCAAACCAAACAACCCCCCCCAAACTAAAAAACAAAACCTAAAAAACCCCCCAAACCACATACACAAACAGAACACCCAAAGAAAAAAAAGAACCTAAAAGAAGTTTTAAAAGAATAAATAGAAATTGCCTCTGAACTTTTTGCATTCCGATTTTGTGCTTGAACCCTGAGCACTCAGGTTTTCCCGTGCTTTTCTCTGTGGTGGTGAGGCTCAGGAAATTTAATTAAAGAGAGGTTTAGGGCTGTTAATGAGTCTGGCAGCTGGAGCATTGAGTCTCTGTCTGCATCAGTGAGTGGGGAGTGCTCCCAAAATCAGATCTGCAGGGAAGGCCTGGGCTCACCCTGAGGGGCTCCGTGGTTTTTATCCTGGACTGGGCTGGGATTTTCAATGCAGAGGATTCTGTCCACGTTGGAGAACTTTCAATCTGCTCCCCAGCACTTGTGGTTCCCCCTCAGCACGAAGGTGTGTGTGGAGGCCAGGCCTGCTGTGCAGCGTGAGCAGCACAGGGAGAGGGCACGGCTGGGAGTTCACCCTGGGATGACTTCCTGGTCCTAATTAAAACAACTCGTGTGTTGTTATTCTTAATTTGCTGTGTTTGTTTTCCCCCCTTCAGGAACAGTTTGCAGAAGCAGGTTGTGAACATGTCTCTGCTGCAGCTCGGTAGGGGTCGGATCAATGCTGACCCAAGGAAGAATTTTTCATGGAATCCTGGGATGGTTTGGGTGGGAAGGGAGCTTAAAGCTCATCTTGTTCCATGGGCAGGGACAGCTCCCACTGTCCCAGGCTGCTCCCAGCCCCAGTGTCCAACCTGGCCTTGGGCACTGCCAGGGCTCCAGGGGCAGCCACAGCTTCTCTGGGCACCCTGTGCCAGGGCCTGCCCACCCTCCCAGGGAACAATTCCTGCCCAAAATCCCATCCATCCCTGCCCTCTGGCAGTGGGAAGCCATTCCCTGTGTCCTGTCCCTCCGTCCCTTGTCCCCAGTCCCTCTCCAGCTCTCCTGGAGCCCCTTCAGGCCCTGGAAATTGCTCTGAGCTCTCCCTGGAGCCTTCTCCTCTCCAGGTGAGCACCCCCAGCTCTCCCAGCCTGGCTCCAGAGCAGCTCCAGCCCTGGGAGCAGCTCCATGGTTTGCTCTGGATTTGTTCCAGCAGCTCCAGCTCCTTCCTGTGCTGGGACCCCACAGGGAAACCCCAGTAACAGATGGGGGTCTCATGAGAGGGGCACAATCAGCTCCCCTGCTGCTCTGCCCACTCTGCTGGTGATTTTTTGATTTATTTATCCTTTCACCCCTCCTCCTCTCTGAATGCAGTGGGACACGTGGAGCTGCTCACCTCACTCCTGAGCATTTCAAGGATGGCCCAGCTGATTTGCAAGGAGCTGCTCACAATTCCAATTAACACTTGCTCCTGATTTGGGACTTTTTACAGGTCCTGGCCCTGGCTGTGGGGCAGACACAGAGCTCTGTGAGATGGGGAACAATTCCAGACCTGGCTGTGGGGAGCACACAGAGCTCTGTGAGCAGGGGAACAATTCCTGCCCCCAAACCTGGCTGTGGGGCACCCAAAGAGCTCTGGGAGCAGGGAACAATTCCTGCCCCCAAACCTGGCTGTGGGGAGCACACAGAGCTCTGTGAGCAGGGGAACAATTCCTGCCCCCAAACCTGGCTGTGGGGCACACACAGAGCTCTGTGAGCAGGGGAACAATTCCTGCCCCCAAACCTGGCTGTGGGGAGCACACAGAGCTCTGTGAGAAGGGGAACAATTCCTGCCCCCAAACCTGGCTGTGGGGAGCACACAGAGATCCCTGAGCAGGGGAGCAATTCCTGCCCCCAAACCTGGCTATGGGGAGCCCTTTCCCCATGCTCAGCCTCCCCCAGGCCCTCTGCACCCATCACGATGTGAGAACACGAACCCTGCTCCTTTTCACAGCACAGAGTTGCCTTTTCTCAGCTTTAATCTCCCTGAATGTGTTTTTGTTTCATTTTTATATTCCTTCCAGGCTTTTACTGGAATTCCCACACGGCGGAGCGGGTCGGGGATGCTGATTGGAAACAGGATAGGGCTGGAAGTAGCCGAGATAAATGGGCTGATAAATCAGCCAGAGCCTGGCTGGTGTGGGATTGTCCTCACCCCCTTCTCCCTGCTCCAAGGGGGCTTTGAGGCAGCCAGGAATGAGGCACTGCTGGGAATTGCTGCTCCTCAGGGAAAGGAATGGAGCTGGGGAAGGGGCTGGAGCCCCAGGAGAGGCTGAGGGAGCTGGGAAAGGGGCTCAGCCTGGAGAAAAGGGGGATCAGGGGGGACCTTGTGGCTCTGCACAACTCCCTGCCAGGAGGGGCAGTGAGGGGGGGTCGGGCTCTGGGAACAGGGAACAGGGACAGGAGGAGAGGGAACGGCCTCAGGCTGGGCCAGGGGAGGCTCAGGGTGGACAGCAGCAGGAATTTCCTCATGGAAAATGTTGTTAAACATCGGGAAGGGCTGTCCAGGGAGGTGCTGGAGTCCCAATCCCTGGAAGTGGCACTTGGGGACCTGGGTCAGTGGTGGCCTTGGCAGTGCTGGAGGAACAGTTGGACTCAGTGATTTCAGAGGGCTTTTCCAGCCTGAACAATTCCATGATTCCTTGTTTGCTGCTGCTTTACACCCCTGCCCATCCAGGAGAGCTGGCTGCCAGGAATCAAGGGCCAGGAATTACCACAGCATGGAGATGAATGTTTCTTTGCTTGGATAAATGAGTGGATTTTTCTCAGCTCGCACCTAAAAGTGGGCTAAGCCTGGAGAAGAGTGGGTGGATTTTTTTGAAGCCTTAACATTGACAGTTGTCATCTCCAAGACATCCCAGAGCTGCTGGCTCGGAGCTGGCTGCAGGAGCCAGGAGATGACTGGTGGCTGATGTGGTGTTTAAAACCTGAATTCTGTGTCTCTGCAGCTCCTTCTGCAGTGGGGCAGAGCAAAGCCTCACCTCAGGATCCTCAGGATCCCCCACACCCCAGCTGGGGTTTGTCCTCATCATGATCCACAGTTTGCTGCCAAACACCATCACATGGGGCTCCCTGCTCCTCACCCAGGACTGGAAACCCCATTTTCTCTCCTGTGCTTTTTCCCTAGAAAAGAAACTGCTCCTTGCAATCTTTCTAGGACAAGAGGATTGCAGGTTGTGCCAGGGCAGGTTTAGATTGGATTATGAGGAAAAATTCCTTCATGGGAAGGGTTCTGAAGCCCAGGCTGCTCAGGACAGTGGTGGAGTCCCATTCCTGGAGGGATTTAAAAGCTGTGTGGATGTGGCACTTGGGGACAAGGCTTAGTGGTGGCCTTGGCAGTGCTGGGGGGATGGTTGGACTCTGGAGGGTTGGGCAGGCTCTGGAAATGCAGGAATTAGATATTTTAGGGAAGTGTTTGATCTTGTCCCACATCCTGCAGCAGTGTCCTGGTCTCTGGCTGTGGCAGGGAGGGAATGGCTCCAAGGCTTTATAGGTCTGTGATTTAACCTTGTTTTGCCAGATTTGACAGTGAATTATCATAATTCAATATTTAGGGCTGAGCTGACCCCCTGGAGTATTTACTTTGCTGCAGGTTTGATGGGAATGGCACAGCAGTTCAAGCCAACTCCACTTTTTACATTATTTTTCTTTGTTTGCTTCACTTCCAAACCAGGAAAAAAGAAGCAAAGCCATTCCCTCATGTGGTCCTGCTGCTCCCAGAGCACTGGAGTGTGCTGGGAAGGCTGGAACACTGCTCCAGCCCAGCAGGAGAACTGCTGCAGCAATCTCCAGGACATTTAATCTGATGACTGCAAAACAAACTCAGCCTGGTGGGTTTGGAGGAGCCCTGGGAGAGCTGCTCACTGCTCTGGCTGCATAAATCCTGCAGGAACTGCAGGGGTTAGACAGGAAAGTGAGGTTTGTGCCTTAGGAAATACAGGTGTGGGAGCAGGAGCAGCCGTCCTGTGGTGGCTGCAGCACTCCAGACTCTCAGGGAGCTTTGCAGAGTGGCTCTTTTTTTAGGGATATTTTTGGGAGAGCCCAGAGGAGCAGAGCTGTGCAGCAGCAGGAGCTTGTCCATGTCCAAGAGCTCCCGAGCGAGACGTGCAGAGGGATTTTGGAGATTTATATCCAGTGGGATCCCACTTCTTCCACCCTCTCCTTCCTTGGGGCCATGCTCGCTGCAGTCACTGCTGTCACCTGCTCTGTGTTTGTGCCTACACCTCACATCTGTCCTGGGGACACCTGGGCTTCCCTGGCACCTTCCTGGCAGGAGAAGTGCTGGAGCCCAAGGTGAGGGAGCAGGGGGTGCCTTTCCAAGCTGGGGATGCTCGATTGACACAGGGGCAGGGGTTTGCTGGTTTGGGGGTGCTGGGAGGGGCCTGGAGGTGTCACCTCCCCTCCAGCTCCTCCAGGAGGTGACAGTGCTGATGGTTCCAGCAGATTGTCCTGCCCAGCCCAGATCCAGCAGCTTTTCCCTCCTGACCAGGAGCCAGGGAAGGACTGGAGCTGGGCCAGGCCAGGCTCAGGCTGGAGAGCAGGGAAAGGTTCTTCCCCCAGAGGCTGCTGGGCACTGCCCAGGCTCCCCAGGGAATGGGCACGGCCCCGAGGCTGCCACAGCTCCAGGAGCCTTTGGACAGCCAGGGATGCCCGGGGTGGCATCCAAGGCTGTGCAGCTCACAAAGCCCAGCCCCTTTGGGGCACCACCCCCAGGATCCATGGAAAACCCCCCTGCCCCACACTTTGGCATGGCTCTCCTCCTTGCTGGCACTGAGATGCAAAGCCAGGTGGCCAGGATTGCTTTTCACCAGCTGGGAATGGTTTCATGTCTTGGAAAGAGAAGCCTTGAAACCTTCCCCCAGGAGGATTTCTCCCACTGTGATACAGGATATGGCTTAAAAAATAATTCCTGGCACTTTGTGGGGACAATGTGATCTATTTGTTTTTGTTTAGGGAATCCTTCTTTTCCAGTTAGGATGGTTAATTCATGAATTTAGCTTTCCTTCTTATTTTTAAGCATTCCAGGGTGGGTTATAGGTGATGTGCTGCTGTTTTCCAACCCGTGTGTGTCCATAAAGGTGGGAATTCCAAGGGAATTCCTCTTCACTGCTCCAGAGTGTTTGGTTCTGGAGGTAAAAATGAGTACAGCAAAACCTCTTGAAAATGAGGTGCAGCAAAATATTGGCTGCAGAGGTTGTCAGACTTGAGAGAATCCAGAGGATTCTGAGGCACTGGGAGAGGAGATGTGGAATAGAGGAATCCAGAGGAATTCTCTGCTTGGGGATGTTCCTCAGGCCAGCTGCTCCCAGGTAAAGGAACAGGGAATTGAGGGAAGGTGGGCTCAGGACTCTGGAGCTCAGTGGACTTGGTGGAGGCTGAAATAGGTCTGGTAAAACTGGGTCTAATCAGGTGGAAAATTTCCCATCAGGAAGTGGGAGTGAAACTCATGCCCGTTAAAACTGTTGCGTTTCCTGGGGTTTGTGGGGAAAAAAAAAAAAGTGTTTTACTGGGGGAGGGAAGAAATGTCCCATCAGCTCAGGGGCTTAAAAATAACACTGAATTTTCACTTTCAAACAGTTTTGGTTAATTAAAGTAAACTTGCACTGAAAAAAAGGAAACAAGAAAGAGGCAGCTCATCCACAGAGGTGAAACCTTTCATTTCTGGGCTGACTCAAACTGACTCATTTTCCCTTTTTTTTCCCCTTTTCCTTTTTTTTTTTTTTTTTTAACTCAAATATTGAGACAGTTTTCTGTTTGACACACGATTTCTTTCCAGCAATTCCCTTTAACCCTGAGAGCTCCCCCACATCCCAAATCCATCCTTTCCTCAGTCTGGGCTGTTCAGGGAAGTGATGAATCACTAACAAATGTTTTTCCCCGCTCAAAGGCAGAGGGAGGAATGAAGAGCAGATTTTTTTTTTTTTTAATTTTATTTTTTACAAGGCAGAGACAGCCCTGCTGTTCAAACAAGACTTATCAGCTCTGTCTGGGGTTCTCCCCAAATCCACACAATTCCCTGTGCAGAGGCAGTGGGATGGTGGAGCCTGTCTGACCTGGGCCCTTCTCAGCTTCACTTGTGATGAATAATCCAGGCTCAAAAACTGGAGTTTGGAGGGGGAAAAAAGGGGGATCTTCCTCTGGATTCTACTGCATTAAAAATTTGGGGAAATTCTTTAGGTTAATAGAGAAATGGAGAGAAAGGAGAATTGGTTTGAGGTGGGAAATCATTGCTGATGGTGGGATGCTCTGATGCAGCCTTGGAAGCAGAAAATACAGGAATGGGCATGAGCTAGGTTTGGGATAGGAAGTTTTTCAGGGGGAACAAGAGAATTTTGAACCCTGGAGAGAAAATAGGGATGGAGGTGTCCACATCCAGCAAGGGGCTTTGCATAAGGGTTGCTCCATGCCCTCGTGCTGAGCGTGTCCTCCTTGGGATCTCATCCACGCTGGAAGTTGCTGGGAGCTTCTTCAGCCCCACCCATGCTCATCCTCATCCAAGTTTCCAATTGTGGAGCCTCCTCAGCCCAGGATCTGGCCCAGGCAGCTCCAGAGGGCTCAGCCCCTGCTGGGGCTTGGCAAAGTGCTGCCTCCAGCGCCGTTTTTGGGCTTTGGCAGCATCTCTGCACACGAATAAAATCCTGGTTTATGTTTATAAACACCAGGGAGCCTCCTGAGCTCTGGTTCCAGCACTTGTGGGCTCAACCTGAGCTGGTGAAAGGAGTTTACAAGAAGAAATCTTTTGGTTGGGGCTCTCAGTGACTCCCACACCCGGGGGGAAGCAGCAGCCCCTGGCTTGGAGCAGCTTGGCAGGGAATCTGAAGGCTCCCAGGCACCCAAAGATAATTTGGGTGTAAAAATACCGGTGGCAGGGGAGAGGTGGGAGGTGAGGAGCTCTGTCAGAGGAGCGTTTGGGAGTTGAGTCAAGGTTGAAACCACAACAGTTCAATCGTTTGTACAGAAACCTGGCAGCCAGGGGCGTGGAGTGAATCACAAACGTGCACATGTTTTGCCTGGGGTGAAAATCTGAGCACTGCTTGGCTGTGAAATGGCAGCTTGTTAGGCTGGGAAACACTCATTTTTCATTTATTTATTTATTTTTATTATTCTTGGGAGCTGTGTTGGAGGGAGCAGGAGGGAGCACTGCTGGGCAGGCAGCAGACCATGCCCAGGAGCCCAGACAAGGCTGGCACTGGCCACGGGCTCTGTGCCCATGGGCACAGCACAGGAGCATGGCCCTGGCAGCCCCACACCCTACCCTGTGTCCCCTGCATGGCCCCTGGCTTTTGGCCTCCAGCTCTTTTCCCCAGTGCCAGCTCAGGGAAGGGCAGTGCTGGGTATGTTCAGATTTGTCACGTTTGCCCTCTGTTTTTGGGACCTCNNNNCCCCCCGCCCCCCCCAGTGATGTTTTCCAGGTTTTCTCTGCAGGCTGGCAGGAAAACCAAGTTTAAATGTGAAAGCAGCTGCCATCCTGCCCCCCCCCTCAAAGGGATTCTGGATCTCCCATCACCAGCTCTGGGGTTCTGTTGTTAAATGCCCTCAGTTCCCTTCTCTGACCTCTTATCTCCCCTAAGCCTGTGAGTTTGTCTGAGTCCAAGCAGACCTGAGTGGGTCAAGTCCAAGCTTCCCTGCTGCTGCTTTGCTGCAGGCTTGGGATACTTTGATTTCTGCTGGTGTGCACAGACACCCCCAAACCTCCCAGGAATTCACAGAATCACTGGGCTGGAAGAGACCTCCAAGATCATCCAGTCCAACCCAACCCTGACACCTCAACCCAACCCTGGCACCGAGTGCCACATCCAGTCTTGTCTCAAACACACCCAGGGATGGTGACTCCACCACCTCCCCAGGCAGAACCATTCCAATACTTTATCACCCTTTCTGAGGGNTTTTTTCTGGATTTGAAAGGCTCCAAGGTCAGGACCACCAGGA
>VZTR01008903.1:0-20300 GCA_013400775.1 Chaetops frenatus
GCCACTTCAGGCATCACCCTCACCTTCTGTCCAGCTGGTCCCGCAATGCCCGGTTTTCCTGGGGGTCCCTGGAAAGTGGGAGCAGCGTGACAGGGATGTCCCTACTCTAGGGACACCCTGGCCAGGCCGCAGGATGTCACAACCTGTCCCGGTGTCCAGTGGGGTGGGAAAACTCCAGAGCCGTGCTCCTACCTCTTTCCCAATGGGTCCGTCCTGTCCCTGCTCCCCCTGTGAGGTCAGAGAGGGGCAGAATGAGGTGGTGACACTACGGGGTCACCCCCAAGATCGCCACTGCGCCGGGGTACAGGGACTGTGCCCCGCTGCACTCACCGGTGGTCCTGGGTGTCCCGGTGGTCCCTGCTGTCCTGGCATTCCTGGCAGACCCCGCTCCCCCACGGAGCCCCGCTCGCCCTTCAGCCCCTGCAGGGAGGAGGGAGCCGGGAGCATTGGGATCAGCGCAGGCCAGGGATGGGGACCCCACAAACCCCAAATTCCGCAGTGAGGGCTCCAGCCATGGCAGTACTCACCACTCCAGTGAGCCCAGCAGGACCTGGCTGTCCTGGGCTGCCAGGGGGTCCCTGGGGACAAACACAGAGGGGTCACAGGTGATGTCTCCACTCCCTGCACCTCAGGGAGTCTCCACCTTGATCCCCTCATGGGGGGCAGCTCACACTTACGATGAGTCCTGGGGGTCCCTGCCGGCCTTGGGGTCCCATGGGTCCGGGGTCACCCTGAGGAAGGCAAGGAGGAAAGTGGGGGTGGTGACAAGGAAGGTGGGGTGGTGACAAGGGCTGCACAGTGCCCAACCTGCCCAGGGGTCAATCCCACACTCACCTCTGCTCCCGGTCGACCTGTGCTCCCCGGCGGGCCAGGTTTGCCACAGTCACCCTAAAAGGAGGAAGGGATATCATGGGCACAGCACGAATGGATGCTCTGGCCAGGCCGGAGGACCCTGGGGATGTCACCATCCAGTGTCACCATAGCTCACCTTTGGTCCTGGGAGCCCTGGGTGTCCCGTCTTGCCCTTGAAGCCCTAGAGAAAGAAAAGAGTTGGGTGGGGGTGCCAGGGTCCCAGCAGGTGATCCTGACCCTGCATTGTTGGTCCAGGGCCACCATACAGAGCTCAGTGTCCCCAGGAGTATGGGGTGGGACAATTCTGGCTCAGGGGACCCTGGTTCTGGCTGCAGGGATGTGCCAGGCATGGAGCACTAGGGAGGGGTAACAAGGAGGGCTGTCACTCACCGGAGGACCCATCATCCCTGGTGGTCCGGGGGGACCAGGGTCACCCTGGGGAGAAAGAGACACGGCTTGGGGGTGTCCTGGGGGGGTTTCAGGGTGGCTGCCTCCCACCAAAACCTGGGAGAACTCCAGAGCCTTACTCTCAGCCCTGGCTTCCCGTCCTTGCCATCCAGTCCTTCCAGGCCAGCAGGGCCCTGTGGGGACAAGGTGACAGTGCCAGAGGGTGGTTTGCACTGGGGACCTCTGGGGGTCCCTGAGGGACCAGCTCAGGGCACCCCAGGCCATAGGAACAGCTCCCTGGTGAATGGGAACTGATCCCTGGGAATGGGAAGAGGTCCCTTGGGAATGAGAACAGACCCCAGGGAATGAGAACAGATCTCTGGGGAATGGCAGCAACCAGCAACACTACCAGGAGCACCCAAGGGTGACATACTGAGGGGGCCTTACCTGGATTCCTGGGGGCCCAGGGGGGCCGGGGGGTCCTGGCATCCCTGCGGGACCTCGCATGCCCTCGCTGCCCTGCAAGGGCCACAGGGGGTCATGGGCACAGCCAGGGCTGGGCACCAAACCTGGAGGACAAGGGGTGATACCACACAGCCCTTGGCACTCACCTTCTCTGCCACAGGCCCTGGTGGCCCGGCTGGACCAACCTTTCCTGGGAATCCAGGGGGACCCTAAGGAGAAGAGGGGTGTCAAGTTAATGGGGGGCCCCAGTGATGCCTTGGATTTTAACTTTCAAACCCTGCAGTGCTCAGGGTGGGACTCTGCAGGGTTCTGGAGCCTGGGAGCTGCTGCTCCCTCATGTTCACATTGACAGAACAAAGCCTCTCCAGGCTGCTCTCCAAGGACACCCAGACTGTCCTGGGCCCAAAATGTGCAACCCAACATCTTGAGAAGGGGGGGTGAGCTTGGGGAAATGCCATCATTAGCTAAAGTTTTAATTGGAGAATTGATGCTGATCTGCAAATGGAGCAAAGCTCTAAAGGTGTGAGGAACTCGTGACTCGGGGTCCATCTTGGGGTGCATTGTGAGAGCAGCCTCTGGCTCCCCAAGGGGTGCATTTGAAGGCCTTTCAAATAAATACCCACCTTTATTCCCTTCCTCCTGTCTGGTCTGTTTCTAGGGAACCACTTCAGGCACCAGCAGCAGAAGAGCCCAGCCCATAAATCCTGCTCTTTCCCAGTTTATTTTAATGGGATGGCTCTGGGGCTGTTCCCTGCATCTCATCCCACCCATGTCCCCAACCTGCTGTCCCCATCGCTAACCCTGTGGGGACACGGGGACACACAGCCAGGGATGGGCACCAAGCCTTGGAGGCACCTTTCTGGAATTCCCAGTGGGACATACTCATCATTCCCAGTGGGATTTACTCACCGGTGGTCCCGGGAAGCCAGGCTGGCCCTGGAAACCCTGCAGAGAGACAAGAGGTGAGCCAGACCCCACAGCCCCACCCTGCCCCGTGGGGGTCCCAGGGGGTTCTGTCCCCTTTGGCGACACCCACCTGGTCCCCCTTCTCTCCAGCACTTCCCGGGAGGCCCCGCTCACCCCTGGGACCCTGCAGAGAGATGTGATGAGGTGGTGAGAGCACCCCCCGGGACCCCCATGTCCCCTCCCTCCCTTCCCACAGGGTGGGCACCTACCACTGGCCCCAGGGGCCCAGGCAGCCCGTCCATGCCGGGGGGTCCCTGGGAAGGATGGGAATAGGATCAGATGGATGTGGCTGGAAGGATCCCAGCCCTGATGCCCACACAGAGGGGGCACCTGGGGGAGACCCCGGCCCCACTGCCGCTGGATTGGGGCCCCAAGGGACTCACCAGCTCCCCTTTCTCTCCGGGGGGGCCCATGTAGCCTCGCTCGCCTTTGATGCCCTGGGGAAGGAAGGTGACAAGGTGGGACATGGGGCAGGGATGGGATTTGGGGCAGGGATGGGATATGGGGCAGGAATGGGATTTGGGGCATAGAAAGGACGTCGGACTTCAATGGAATATTGGGCACTGGAGGGATTTGAGGCAGGGATGGGATTTGGGACATGGATGGGACATGGGGCATTGATGGGATGTAGGACAGGGATGAGATTTGGGGCACAGATGGGACATGGGCCATAGAACAGGGAAGATGGGGACACAGACAGAGCAGGCTCAGGGTGCAGCTGGTCCTGGCATGGATGAACAGGGAATGTGTGGGATGGGATTGGCTGGACAGGACAGGGATGAGCCCTGCAGGGACATACCACTCTGTGCCCAACTGTGACATGGGGGCATCTCAGTGAGCACCAAGAGGGACACAGGGATCCCCGAGGGGGCTGCCAGAGGCTGCCTGGTCCCCCCAGTACTCACGGGAAGGCCAGGGGGCCCTGTTGCCCCAGGGTAGCCAGGTTGTCCTGGAGGTCCCTGTGCGGGAGGATGATGACACTGAGCCACCTGCAGTGCCCCAGCCAGGTGCCAACCCCCACGGGGCACCAGTGTCTCCCTGTCCCCTCATCCCACAGTGCTCACCGGCTCCCCTTTGGCTCCAGTGAGCCCGGCAGGGCCACGTTCCCCTTGGAGACCCTTTGGGGGCGACAAGAGAGGAGATACAGGGGGGTCTCCTTCAGCCCCTCCCAGGGCTATGCCCACCTGGCAGCAGGACCTGGGCACAGCCCATGGGGTCTGTGACCTGTGCCAGCCTGTTGGGACCCCGGCTGGGCTCCCTCCACCCTTGGCACAGCCATGGGCACTGGGGGCAGTCCCCAGACATGGTGGGGACACTCCAACCCTGGCACTGTGACCATGGGGCCACGGAAAGCCCAGCCCTGGGGGGGCTGCGTGGGGTGCCCAGCTCTGGCTCCAGCCCACGGCTGCAGACTGGTGCCCTCAGTCCTCCCAGGGTGACACAGGGACAGCCTGGAGCCCCACGGTGACCTCCGGGGTGGGTTAGTGGGGTGACGCGGTGCCGAGGTGACAGAGAATGACAGGACACGCTGGCACACCGCAGAGCACGGCCCACAGAGAGTCCCAGAGAGCCCCAGAGAGCCCCTGGGGGGACAGTGACATTAGTGGATGAGGGGACACGAGCAGGAGCACAGGATCTTCCGAGAGCCTCCGGCATAGCCCCACCACCAGCTCCTGTGGGGAGCGAGAAGGGTGGGAGCAGGATGGAGATGGAGATGGAGATGGTGGTGGAGGCTGAGTGACCACAGAGGAGTGACCAGAGGAGGACGAGAAGGATGAGCCCAGGCAGCACTGACCACACAGAGGACCCTCCTGGTCCCCACAAGTGTCCCTGGTGACCACCAGGTGTCACCCCGTGGGAGCTGTGATGTATCACCCAGCCGAGGGGGCAGGTCTCTGGCGCGCCTGGAGCTGCGGAGCTGCACCAGGTCCCGCTGCGCTGAAGGTGACAAGTGCCAGCACCGGGTCCCTGAGCTGAGGAAAATCACCCACAGACCCCGGGTCCGCCGGGACCCCCTGCTTTGGGATGGAGGAGTGGGAATGGCAGGATGGAGATGGAGTGGGAGGGGAGGGGGCAGCTGTGCTGTGGCTGCTCCCGGCGGGGACAGGGGCAAGGGACACAGCCAAACCAAGCAGCAGCGACACAGGGCACAGAGCGGAGCCGTGCTGGGTTCTTACGGGCAGTCCGGGTGCGCCCGGTGTTCCAGGAAAGCCTGGGGGGCCCTGAGGGGAGAAACAGGGAGGTCACAGCCTGGAAAAGGCGCTGGGCTGGGCCCTGGGGGTGCCACAGAGCTCCTACTCCTCCTCCGGGCTGGCAGCACCTTCACCTCCTTCTCCAGCCTTGCCGGGGACATCCGTGCCGTGCCATGTCACACCTGTGCCTCGCCATGGCTGCCTGCCTCTGCCCCTCAGGGCAGAGCACCAGGCCCCTTTGGCAACCTGCTTTTAGGGGCTCCGAGCCCCCCAGAAACCCCCCACCCAAGGCACGGCTACTTACAATGGGTCCGGGTGGTCCTGGGGGTCCCCGCAGTCCTGGTGAGCCCTGGGGAGGGATGGGAGTGCCAGGTGTGACCGCAGAGCTGGGGACAGCCCCGAGGGGCAGCACGGGACATGGCCCAATCCCCCAGGAAGGGCTGGGATGGAGGGAGGGCGTCCGTGGATGGGTTGGAGCTGGCCCACCTGCTCTCCTCTCTCTCCTGGGATTCCTGGGGCACCCGGGAATCCGGGATCACCCCCGCAGTCAGGGCTGTCACCCTGAAGGGAGTGGGGACACATCAGAACCCCGGGGATGGCTCTGCCCACTGCCCATCACCCACCTCCGAGCCCTGCCAAGCCCCTCCAAAGCCCCTACAACCGGGGGACGGTCCTGGATGCTCAGCAAGGACCATCCCTGGGGACCAGGGGGTGGGACCAGGACACCGGTGTCACTCACCCGAGCCTCCTCTGCTCGCGGAAACTGGGCAAAGCACTGGAAAAAACCCCAGAGTCACCCAGCTGCGACAGGACGAGCCTGTCCCCTCCCAGGATCCCCGCTGGGGCTGTGCCCAGGAGCCTGCCTGCACTCCCAGCAGGAGCATTGTCCCCAAAGCGCGTCCACAGTGTCCCCAAAGCATGGCCAGAGCTCTGTCCTTCCCACACAACCCGATTCCCCGGGATCAGGAGCGTCTCTCCACCTTACCCCCGCAGAGCCAGGGGATGTTGGGCACCAAAATTCCCACGCAGAACTGTGGGAACACTCACCCGGGCACAGTTCTCGCTTCCAGGAGCACCGGGCATGCCCCCATCACCCTTGTCCCCCTCCACTCCCCCGGCAGCTTCCAGAGCTGCCTGCAGCTGGGCACAGTCCCCGCAGAGAGTCTGGGGGGAAAGGGGGAGTCAGGGGTGCCCCGAGGGGTCCCCCAGGGCAGGAGGGTAACCCCATCCCCACCCTCTCACCTTCAGCACCTCGATGTTCCTCTCAGCCATGACGGCCAGAGGTCCCTGGAAAAGAGGGAGGGAGGGACTGATGGAAGGAGGGAGGGAGGGAAGGATGGAGGGAGGGATTGTCCCCGCCATGGGTAGGCATGGGGACACTGCCATGGGAATTGTCACCACCTACCAGGTCTCCAGCCGGTCCAGGCAGTCCGGGCAAACCGTTGTGTCCTGGCATTCCCTAAATCCAAGGGGACACCGAGTATTCAAACCCTGCCCTAAAAGATCAGGATCATTCCTGCTCTCCCGCTGCTGCTCCCTTCTCCCATCGCTCACCTGGCGACCAGGGGCACCGGGAGGCCCAGGGGGCCCGGGAGCTCCGGGGGGGCCCTGCAAGACCCCAAAAAACGATCAAAAAGAGGTGAGGGGTGAGGGGAGGTGGGAGGGGCACAGTGGAGGTGGCACCTACCTGCGGGCCAGGCTGGGGCTGCCAGGACATCCCGGTCCATAATCCTGGGGCTCCCTGGGGATGAGAGACAGAGAAGAGAATCCGGGAGGGTGAAATGAGGCCGGGGTGCCCTTGAGGGTGACACAGAGCAGGCCGGGCGACACTCACCGGCATCCCGGTGTAGTTGGGGTCCTGGCGGGGGCTGGAGGGGCAGGAGCACTCCCCGGGGTCTCCCTGTGGGCAGAGGGGGTGAGGGCAGGGTGGGCAGGGGTTGGCACGGGGGGCAGGGCTCCTCCCAAANCAACTCACCTTCTCTCCCCGGGTGCCCTTCTCGCCCTGCCAGAGGAAAGCAGAGATGGGCATTAGGGTGATCCCCGGTGCCCCCCACCCACCGTGGGACACCAGCTGGCCACCCACACCCCTGGCACAGCCCCCTAGCACCCCCTGTACCTACCGGCTGCCCACTAGAGCCGGGGAGCCCCCGCTGCCCCTCGGGGCCCTGCAAGGAAGAGGAGGGTAAGGAAACTCCCTGACTTAACCAGGGCAAAGATGACAGTGGGGTGGCACTGCCCCTCCTGGAGGGCAGGACCTACCGGTGGCCCTGTGACGCTGCTCCCTGGTGGTCCAGGGGGTCCCGTGGCACCTTTGGGGCCCAGAGATCCCTGCAGAGGAAGGACAGCAGGAATGGGGAGCACAGGGGACACCGAGGGCTGGGGGACACTCCCTTACCTTAGCACCTTTCTCTGCTGCCATCCCCGGGGGTCCCTGCGGTCCGGGGGGGCCCTGGGGGCAGGACTGGGTGTTGGTTCTCCCCAGTGAGAGGACAGCACTGTCCTCAGAGCTGCCACCACCCACACACGGGGCTGGCAGGGGTGTGACCCCAGCACTTGCAGGAACAGGGGAATGCCCCATCACCCAGGGCTGGGCACCCCAAAACCCCACTCCAAACCCTACTCACGGGGGGTCCTGGTGGTCCGGTGCTCCCAGGGTCTCCCTGGGAAAAGCAGAGTGTATGAAAGCCACCAGAGCCATCCGTCATGGCATGGCAGGGGACAAGACAAGCACCCCAAAACCCACCTGTCGTCCTGGCTGGCCGATCCCCTGCGGTCCTGGCTCACCCTAGGGACACAGAGGGGCAGTGAAGTGTCCACAGGACCCCCAACCCACCCCCTGCACCCCACTATGGACACAGAGGGGACCCCCAGCCCACCCCCTGCACCCCACTCACCTGCAGCCCCTTCAGCCCAGCGGGGCCCTGCACCCCCGGCAGCCCTGGCTTCCCCTAAAACACAGCAGGGTCACCCCGAGGACACAATGCCACCAGGTGCTGTGGCCGTGGGGAGGGGATACTCACGGGTCTGCCTGGCTGGCCGATGCCCGGCGGGCCCTGGTCCCCTTTGGCCCCGGGTTTTCCCGGGATGCCCACCACGTTCGAGAGGTCCCCGAGCGCAGTGGGGCCGGGCTCGCAGGCGTCCCCCTGCGGGGAGGGGACAGGAGAGGATTGAGGGGTGGGTGACATCACGGTGACGGTACAGGTGCCCAAAATGTGGGGGTCTCACCTTGTCGCCTTTGGGGCCCACTGGTCCCCTGATGCCAGGCTCACCCGACAGCCCTGGGACACCGGCCATGCCCGGCGTGCCCGGGTCCCCGGGGCTGCCAGCGTCGCCCTGGCAAAGAGAGGGGACAAGGCTGGCACGGGGGGGGAGGGAACACGGCTCACGGGAGTCACAGCGCCCTCTGCCACCACCAACCCCACCAGGAGCCACCCCAAGCCCCTCTCACCTTCTGTCCCTTCTCGCCACCGTCGCCGGGTCTGCCCTGGGGGAATGCAGGAATGGGTCAGGCTGGGGCATCCCCCCCAAAACGGGCACGGCGGGCACGGGGGGCACTCACCGCTCTGCCCGGGGGGCCACTCGGGCCCCTTTCTCCCGGTGGGCCCGGCACTGCCACCAATGTCGCTGTCCCTTGGAGGGCTTGCGGGGTGGGAGGGCACTGCCCGCACTGCTCACCCTGCAGAGGGACATCCTGGCTGGAAGATGGCTTTGGGGACCGGGACATGGTGGGAGCGGGGGGCTCACGGCCCCCTGCCCTCCCCATCTCAGCGCTGTCCCATGCCCAGGTTTCAGTTGGGGAGGTGGTGGGGACAGGGCAGGGACAGGGGTGTCCCCAGTGCTGGGATTACCTTCTCTCCTTTGATTCCCTGCACACCTGGATCTCCCTTCTCTCCCGGGATTCCCTGCACCCAGAATCCACAGCACAGGTGAGGCCATGGCCCCAAAACCCAGCTCAGGCACCCCTGAGCCCCCAGACCCCTCTTGCACCCCTGGGCTCCCCACTCTGAGCCCCTGCAGTGTCCCCACTCACCGGTCTGCCTGTGGGTCCCACATGGCCACTGTCCCCCTAAAACCAAGCAGGGACAGGGCCAGGATCAGAATTAGGGTCAGGATCAGCCAAACTGGCTGATGAACCCGACCCCATGGCATGATCCAGCCATTCCCGCTCCTTCCAGCAATGTGAAAAGGAGTGGAGGTGACTCACCTTCTCACCCTTGATGCCAGCCAGCCCGGAGAGCCCCATTTCTCCCTGCTGGACACCCACAGGGTCACTCACCCGGCACCCACAGCACCACAGGGTGTCCCCCCAGCACGGGAGAGGGGGGTCCAGCCCCGATACTCACTGCTTCCCCCTTGAACCCCTCAGCAGGGCCACGGCGCAGCGCAGCGAGGACATGGAGATCGCAGGACAGGCACGAGTCCCCCTGGAGGGGCAGGAGGGGACAGCTCAGGGGGTGCACAGTGGCCAAGCAAGGGGTGATGCTGATGCCTAAAGTTTTAAGGTTTTTTTCCTGTTCTGCTTTAGTGTGTGGCTCTCAGCTCCATATTCAGTGTCACTGAGCTCTCCTCACAGGGCAGTCAGACACAACAATTCTCTCCAGGCCAAGATTCAAGGACAATCCTTCCCAACCTCAGCCCCAAAAGCACCAACAATGTAAAAAAGAAGAGGCCAAGCAAGGAGGATGGAACTTCATCATTCCAAGTGATTAATTGGACAGTTCACCTCAAGATGCAAATGGAGCATCACTTACAAAAGTGTGAAACCCCGTGGGCAAAGCCCCTTTTCTGTGTCCATCCTGAGGCCCATCCTGGCAGGGGCTGCAGCCGGGCTCTGCCATTGCCAGGGTGGGGTCTTGGAAGGCCTTGCAATAAATCCCTGCTTTATTCCTCTCATTTTGTCTGACCTCTGCTCCAGGTCAAACTGATAAGGCATCAGGATGGAGGTCACACACTCACCTTCTCCCCTTTCATCCCCTGGATTCCAGGATCTCCCTGGGAAGGAAAAGCAGGAGCTGGGCAGTGCTCGGTGTCCCTCAGCTCCTGCTGGGGACAAGCCAGCTCACCCCGTGTCACCTACCCTGTCCCCTTTGGGTCCTGTGGGGCCAGGTGTGTCCTGGGAGGGGGAAACAGAGGGAACATCAGGGATGCTGAGAGGAGACAGCTCTGCTCTCCACCCTGGGCTCAGACTCACCGAGACCCCGTCCTTGCCGGGCGCTCCACGCTCTCCACGGGGTCCTGGCTTGCCGGGAGTTCCGACAGCACCAAGCATCCCCTCGGGGACAGTGGGACACACCTCACATGGTTCACCCTGCCCGGTGGGAGCAGTGAAACAGAGCCCATCCTGGGTGACCCCCAGGATGCCCCAGACAGCCCCAAGGCCGGGGAATATGCCCATGGCTACCCTGGGCCACCCAGTCACTGCGCTCACCTTGTCTCCTTTCGGCCCCAGGACACCGGGGGGACCCTGTGAGAGGAAAGTGGGGGCAGTGAGGCTGTCAGGGAGGCCACGGTGTGTCCCATCAGTGCCACCCACACCTCAGCTGGCCACCAGCCCCCTCACAGGATGATCCCGAGCAAGGCTCCTGGTTTTCTCAAACCCTCTCAGCTCCCGAGCTTGGCTCCCGCCACCTCTCTGGCCAAGCCGCCCTGACCCTGAGCCAAGAAACCCAGCCCTGACCCCGGCTTTGGCTCCCGGCTCCCACTACTCACGGGTGTCCCAGGCGATCCTCCGGGTCCAGGAGCTCCCGGGCTGCCCTGGAGCCAGAGATGGGAAAACTCAGCTCAGCAAAGGGAAACACCACAGTCCTGGGCCCCCTGTGACACCCTTGTCCCCCCGGGGGGGTTTCCTTTCCCCCAAGCCAGGCCTTTGGGCCATCCAGCTGGGGCTTGAGCAGTTGATGGCTCCTCCAGCCAGCACTGGTTCTATCGTGCTGGATCCAGCTCCAGGTGGGATTCCCAGCAATCCCCCCCTGCCCTGCCAGGCTGGCTCTGGGCATGGGGGGGCAGCAGGGACCCCTTTCCTTCCACTCACCTTCTCTCCTTTCGGACCTGTGGGGCCACCGGGGTCACCCTGAAAGGGACAAGGGTGGTGTTAGCCCTGCTCAGGTGCCCTGGTCTCTCAAGATGGTAGGGAGTGAGACACCTATGCTTTGGTATGCTTCAAGATAGATTTATTACTACAAGTTATCAGGAGTTAGAGAACTCCCTCACAGAGGCTACTAGAACTCAGCCATTACAGAAGTCAGTGGGATTGTCAGCTACAAGGTCTTTTAAAGGTTCCATAGCCAATAGATAATTAACACGTACATATATTTTCATTTTCACACCAATAGTTAATCACTTTTTTTTTACCGCATTTCCGTCACATTGCAGCATTTTTCATCCAACTAAGTGCTGTACCAGATATCCCTGTTACTTTTACCCTACCCTACCACACCCTAAACTTTTTACCTTATTCTATAACTACTTCTATACCTAAACTTCACACCTCAAACCCTTCTAGTGTCTAACTTAACACACTTTTTCCTAAACTACAGACTAAGATCTTTGTTATAAGTCACTAAATTAGGAAGTTTTTCCCATGGCCTTAAGTTGAATCCAGTGCACATTTCAAAATCAGAGCAAACTGGCCCAAGGTCTTGAAGGTTTTTTGGGCCTGGGATTCTGACACTGGTCAGCCAGCACCAGCTGTGGGGTGGCACCTTGCCCCTCCCATGGCAATGCCCACCATGGGGACACCACCTTGGCGCAGGGGTCCTCACCGGCTTCCCTGGAAAGCCAATCCCTGGAGAGCCTGGCTTGCCTGGGGGTCCCGGTTCACCAGCCAGCCCCTCAGGTCCCACGAGGCCGGGGTCACCCTGGAGGACAATGAGGGGGGTGTCAGTGCTGGCAGTGCCACCAGGTGCCCATCTCCCACACCCAAACCCCCAGGTACCTTCTGGCCCTTAGGCCCCACCACGCAGATCTCTCCAGGCCGGCCCTGCCAGGTGGGGACTGGGATGTGATGGGTCCTGTGGCTGGACTCCCCTGTCCAGGGGGTGCCCAGGGGATGTCCAGGGGGTGCCCAGGTACCACCCAGCACTACTCACATCACGCCCTGGGCGCCCTGGCTTGCCCTGCAGTCCCCCGTCACCCTTCTCACCCTTCTGGCCCTGCAAGACAGACAGATGTCACCTGTGTTGTCACCCGTGGTGTCACCCAAGCTACCCAGGTTGGCACTGGCAGGTCCTGCCACCTCTGCCACCATCCCAGGTGTCCCTGCTGTGATGCCAGGACCCACAGGTGTGCAGGGCTCACCTTCTGCCCATCAGTGCCAGCCGGCCCTGGGAGTCCCTGCATGGGAACAAAGGGACAAAGTGGGTGCCCAGGTGGGCTCGTGCAGTGTCCCCTCCTGCTCCTTTCATGCCCACACAGAGCTGGACCCTCAGGGCTGGATACCCCCCAGCCCAGCCCAGGGCAGGGGGACCCCCAGAGTGTCCCCAAGCCGTGTCCCCACACGGCGTGTCACTTACCACCTGCCCACGCTGCCCCTTCTCGCCCCGCGGACCCTCTGCGCACTGGGAGGAGGAGGAGGAGGAGGTGAGAGGGGAAGCAGAGATGAGGAGAGGGATTTGGGGAAGGTTTGGGGAGGGGTCTCACCTGCACGGGGCCACCGGGGTGGGTGCGCACGCAGTCCATGCCCTGCGGAGGCGGGGAGGTGGCTTAGGTACAAGGGTGGAGTGTTTGGGGACAGGAGCACCCCCAGGGACTGGGACCCCGGTGTGGTGGGCACCCTGCAGGGAGCGGCCCCTCAGCAGAACCAGGGACAGGGACATCAGGGACAGGGACGCCAGGGACAGGGACGCCAGGGACACTCACACGGTCACCCTTGTCCCCTTTGCCACCCGGTGTGCCAGGGAGGCCGCGCTCACCCTTGGTGCCCTGCAAGAGAGGGAGGGTGGGTGACAAATGGGCACAGGGTGTCCTCACGTCCCCCTGTGTGCCCACAGCTCCTGACAGGGATGCTCTGGCACAGCATTCCCACATACCCGCTGGAGCTCTGGGTGTCCTGAGGGGTTACAAACTTACCTTTGGACCTGGGGGACCCAGGGTGACCTGTGGAGACAGGAGAAGGGTGTCTCCCAAGGGCATGGTGGCTTAAAACAGCAGTAGCAGAGCCCTGAGCCTGCCATGGCCCCCCATCCTCCTAACACCCTGTCCCCAAGTGCCACCATGGGCCTTGAGGGGTCCCAAACACCCACCGCCCCCCTGCCATCCCCCCACACCCCCAGCCAGCAGTTGCTGTAGGAATGGGGCCACATCTGGAAGGGATCAAAGCCCTTCCCTGCAGCCAGATGTTGCAGGGCCCTGGGCCAGGAGGAGCTTTGGGGTCGTGGGGGGCTGGTGACAGCACCCAGGTGGCTTTTGCCACCCCCAGCTCACAGCCCAGCCTGGCCAGCTTGGGATCCCCACATCCAGTGCCACACTCACATTTCCCGATGCCATCTGGGGTGAGCAGGGAGGGCACTGGAAAAGACAAGGATGGCAGCTTGGAGCAGATCCACGCATTGCCCATAGCACCCCAAAACGCCCCAGCACCCCAAACCCTGCAGCATCCCAAAACCCCACAGTCACTGCCCCACTCCCCTGGGCACCCCACACCTGCATGGATCCCCCAGCAGCATCTCCCCCCAGCCCTGTAGCACCCTGGGCCCAGGGAATTCCTGGATGGAGAAGGGAAGAGCCTGGAGTTTCCTCCCTGGGGAGGTGAGGAGCTGCTGGCCCGGCTCTCACTGTGCATTTGTGGCTTGGCCACGGCTCTGCCAGGCCAAACCACCCTCTCCAGGCTGCTCCCACGGGATTGGGGACAGGCAGGACGTGGCTGTGTCCCCACGGCCCCCAGCCCTGATCTGCACCCCTGGCAGGATCCGAGCCCTGGGACACAGCAATGAATCCCCGTGGTGGGATGAGGAATCCCAGAGATACTCAGGGATGAGGAACAGGAGCGCTGGAGACGTTTCCCAGCTCTGGCAAGGCTCCGGAGATGCTTGGAGGGAACAAAGAGGCCCTTGGCCACGGCTGGGATGGCTCCAGCAGCAGCACAGAGTGAGTGGGGCCTCAATTCCTGCTGGGGGAGCAGAGCAGCTGCTTTTCCCAGCGTCCCTGCAGCGCTGGAAGCTGCCGGGAGTTGCCAAATGTGGCAGCGACGGAGCCAGCCTGAGTCTGGGACAGCGGGCGGCGCCGTGGGATGGCACCGGTGGGGCTGGGCGTGCCAGGACCGGTACAGCCGGGCTGGGACACCTTCACCTTCTCCTTGGGATCGTCCCTCAGGCTGGTCCTTCCCGAGGTTCTGCCCAGTTCCTGTGGGGAGGGAAGAGCAGGTGGGTGGTACCTGCCTGGATTATCCCACCCCTGGCTGCTCCCTCGGGTTCTCCTGCCCGGCCACCCATGGATGATGCAGCGGTGGCACCACAGGAGCCCTTCCCTCCCTCATTCCCGCCGGTCACCGGAACCTCCCTCCCGGGCCTGGCACAGGGTGGAAAAAGAGAGGCAGGGATTTTCCAGGGGCTAGATCACCGTGGCTGTACCGGGCACCCGGCGGGGCCGCTGAGCTGCTGCCCACCCTGTGCCGGGATGGGGACAGGGATGGGGCTGGAAATGGGGACTGGGTTGGGGACGGGTGTGGGGATGGGGTCGGGGACAGGATGGGGACCCGAGGTGGGGATGGAGATGGGGACAGGGACTGAGATGGAGCCGGGGGTTGGGAATGGAGACCGGGATGGGGCCGGGGTGGCGCTGCCGGAGCTCACGGTGCCCAGCGGCTCCTCCAGGCAAAAGCAGCGGGTGAACACCCGGCCCTCGGGCTGCGGCACCATCTCGATGAGGTTGCTGCTCTGCATCAGCTCCGCTTGCCGGCGGGTCTTGGGCGCTTCCGTCTGGCACTGCAGGGAGACCGCGGGGTCGTGGGGGGGCTGCCGGGGAACGATCGGGGCCGTGGGGACAGGCACAGCGAGGAGGTGACACACAGGGGACAGACGTGCCCTCACTGCCCCTCCCCTGTGGGGAAAACCAGGAGCGTGCACAGGGCAGTACCAGGCTCTGGCCGGGACTGGGGTGGGCACTCAGGGGCACTCACCCCTCTGTCCGAGATCTCGCAGCACCCCTCCTGCCTGGCCAGCTCGGCGTCACAGTAGATCTGGGCTTGCTGGATGTCAAACTGCGGCGGGACGCGGGTGATAGGTCAGGGGTGACCCTGGGCCCCGGGAGGAGCTGCCCTCACCCCGTGGGCACTCACCCGGACGGGGGTGCCACGCACGGCGTCCAGCCCCAGGAAGGTGTTGCCCTCTGGGTCCAGCGCCCGGTATGGTGCCAGCGGCTTGGAGGAGATGGAGGCACAGTCCAGATGCACGGACACGGCGTGGCCCTGCACGGCCACCACCACCTTGTGCCACCGCCCGTCGAATAGAGATGCCACGGCCTTGCCCGTGAAGACGGCGCTGACAAAGGTGGCACCCAACGCCCTGGCCTGGAACTCTAGGCTTTTCTCGGGGCCGTGCACAGACAGGGAGAGCTGGGCACAGAGGGGACAGTGCCACGCTCAAGGACGGCTCCTGGCTGCCCCCTGGCACTTCCCACTGCATTTGCAGGATGTACCTGGGGGTATCCCTGCTGGTCGGTGACTTGGAACAGGTACCAGTGCTCCCCGGTGCTGTTCTTCTTCAGCAGCAAGGTGAGGACCAGGGTGAAGGTGGGGGGCAGCCCCTGGGGGAACACCTGCCTGTGGGGACAGGTGTTGGCATGGCCGGAGCCTGTGGGGTGCTCTGGGGACAGAGCTGTCACCAAGGCTGGTGGCACACATCCACAGGGCACTTTCAGGTGGCAGCATCACCCCAATAGCCCCCTGTGGGTCCTGCCATGATCTGTCCCCACCGGTGGCACCCCAGATGCCATTGTGGTGGATTCAGCCCCACTTGCCTGCCCCGCACTGTCTACACAAAAAATGCCCCTGCTGGGGCAGCTGCAGCACCCAGGCCTGTGCACTTATCCCAAAATTTTTTCCGTGGGAAGCCAGGAAATGCATCCATCATCCCCAAGGCATCTGTGGCAGCCTTTCCCCAGCTCGCCCACAGCCCATTAAACCACTGGAAATATTTCCTCCAGGCTCTGCTCCGCTCCTGGCCTTGGCTCCACACCCATGACCTTCTAAGCCACTGCTCTGGAGCTGGACCAAGGGATGGGAACTGAGACAAGGCCAGCAGTCCCCTCTGCTCTCCGTGGGGCACAGGGACACCCTGACTGGGCACTGAGGCCGGTGGGCACCCATAGGAACTCCCAGCCAGGGTACCAGGGCTGTCGCCATGTCCAGACTCCCCAAGGCTGAATCTGGAATGCCACAAGCCCCGGGCCAAGAACAACACCAGCCCGGAGAATCCACCATCCATCCCAAAGCCATCCAAGGATTTGGCTGCCCAGGCTGGCTCTCCTCACCCTCTGCAGAGCCCCATGCCCAGCACAGCTCTTTGCCAGCCCCAGGGGGATGTGGGGACAAACCGCAGCTGTTTCCTGCAGGAACAGCTCCCAAGGGTGTGGATCTGCTTCCACTCTGCCACGCTGCAGCGTCCCTGCCAGCCCTGGCACCACGGGCACCAGAGACTGAGGGGACATGGGCCAGTCCCCATGTGCCACCCCAGCAGCCCCCTCACCCAGAAGTGCCTGCTCAGAGCTGAGAAGCCTCTGGAGCTCTGTAGAGGCACTTGAGCCTAGAAAGAGAACTCCCAGGGCAATGCTGGGAAGAATCTGCCATAGCCTTAGGGAATGCAGTTACAGTGAGAGAAATGCTTCCCCCGTGGTGCTCTGCAGCAGGATGTTAAGTTACTTCAATTGGCCTGGGCATTGCTCACCTCTAACTGTTCATATCTATCCTTATCTCTAGAGATTTCTTCTTTCCCTGTTTTCTTGTTTGTTGTGACACTCTCACCATCCACTCTCAGGTTCTCAACAGGTCAGTGCCCTCTGCCCTCCCCTTGTGCCACCTCTGTGCCTGTGCCCCCCCACAATTGAAGCTGTGCACCACCCTGAGTGTCTGTCTTCTGTCCCTGGTCCCTTTGGCATATGGAGCAATAAACCTTGGCTGCAATTGCACACAGAAGGCCCTTCCTGCTTTCCATCTGCTGAGCTATCTGGGGGGGTGGGGGTGTGGAGGAGAGGGGCTGTCTGAGAGCCCACCCGAGCGCCTTCCCCACTGGAGATGCTTTAGGGGGGGTTGTGGGGCCCACTGTCCACCCCCCCAACGCAGCTACAGAGCTCAGTCTGCCAAGAGCAGCCACGGAGCAGCCGCAGAGCCCTGCTTGTGCAAGGTTTGGCCAGCACCCAGCAGAGCCGTGGCAGCCCGGGGTTTACTTTCGAGGAGGAAGGTGTTAGGACAGCCCCAGGGTGCCCTGTGCCTCCACGGGTGACACGGAGCTGCCTGGCATCCCTGGCACAAGCTGAGGGCAAAGCCCACCCAGCTTCACCCAGGCTCCAACATTGCAATGCAGGGGAAGGTGCCTGGAGAACCTTTGGGTCACCTGAGGGTCACTCAGGGCCACCCCACGGGCCACCCAAGGCCACCTCATGGTCACCCAGGGCCACTCACTGCGTGGGCTGGACCAGGGGCACGGTGCCCAAGCGCAGCACTGCCGGGCCCCGGGGCTTGCGGATCTTCTTGATGGATGAGATCTTCAGCAGCTCGAACCTTTTAATCAGGTTAAAACCTGCAGGACAGAGCTGGGGACGTGAGAGCTGGCCCTGGGACAGGTGACAGTCCCCAGGCAGGACACACAGCCAATCCCAGGGGTGTGTTCACACAGTGACAGGGTCTTTCCTTACCTGTGACATTCTCATATTTGTCCCCAACCAGATCCTCGTCCCAGAGCCGTGGGCACAGCTCCCCTGCGAGGCAAACCAGCACATCACTGTCACTGCAGTGTCCCCAGGCACGGTGGGACAAGCAGGGCAGGACCACAGAGCTCCCCAAGTTCAGGAGGTTCTCGGGGTGCTGCCAGGAGCCAGCCCCAGCCCCCCGAGGCACAGACCAAGCAAACCCCGGTCCCACGGCAGCGCTGGCTCCCGGGAGCCGGGAGGAGTGGAGCGGGAACGTTCCCGGAGCAGTTTGGAGGAGACCGAGCTGGCCCTGCTGCCTCCCACAGGTGAAATGCTTTTCCCAGCTCCGGCGTGTGCTGCCTCCAGACAGTCCTGTGGCTGAAATCAGCACCAGGAGGCTCGGACGGGTGCCAGGGACACCCACAGCGCCACCCTGTCCGTTCCTGTCCCATCCCGGTGACAGCTCAGAGCTGGTGGCTCCCGGGACAGACGGGAGGGTCCAGCCGGAGGGTGAGGGGCAGGAAATGCCCTGTCAGGCGCTGTCACGGGGGTGCTGCTGCTGTTTGCAAGAATAAATCACGGCTGCAGCAGCTCCAACCCACCTCCAGATGCACCAGATGTTGGGAGGTGCGAGATAAAGGAGTAAACAAGGGGGTAGGGAGAGACAGATTTGTTTTGTCTCGTGGCAGACTGGCCCTGGAGCGGGGATGGGCATCAGAGATTCTCCCACCTCCTCCTTGGATGTTCCTGGAAGGTCTCTGAGCTCCCCAGCCCTGCCCACCTCTGCCCAAGAGCCTGGCACCACAGTGCCATGTCCCGTAGGCTGACCACAGGGCCAGCAGTGGCATGGGGGCATGCCCTGGCCCTGGGGACCCCAGACACAGCCACAGCAGTGGGAATTGTGAATGTCACAGCTGGGGTCACAGTCCCCTCCCGCCGGCGCTGACATCACCCTCAGCAGGGCAGGAGACAAAAAGCGGAGCAAAAATCACCCCAGTGCGATCCCTTTGAAGCCTCTCCCAGCCCTGCTGCTGATCCCAAGGGAAAATCTAGCCTGTCCAAGCCTCTGTCCCTCAGGAAAGGTCGGGACACGCGAGGTCACACCATGCCGGGCGGCAGGAGAGGGTGCCAGTGACAGGGGGCAAACCCGGGCCACCCGGGCCGAGCCACCGCTCCACCCCCACCGAGCCTGATGCAACCACGGCGAAGCTTCCAGTGGCTCCTCCCCAGGAGCCCGGAGCTCATCCCACACCGGAGCCCACCCGCAGGCCGGGGACACCCCGGCAAAGCTGGGCTCGGCCATTGTCGCCCTGTCCCCAGCTGCACATGGACACCCCCCAGCCCTCCAGTGTCGTGTGGATCATGGCCAAACCTCTTCCTGACTCGCAGGTGCAGGCCAAACCTCCCTCGAGAGCTCTGTGCATCCTCACCCTGCCCGGAGTGGTCCTGGCTCTCCTGCCCGGCCGCTCCCGCCCAGACCCGGCTCCTTCCGCGCTGCCGGACGCTGCTGCCTTGAAGGCCAGCTGGCACCGAGTGTCCCCTGGCCGGAGAGTGGCCAAGTCCCATCCCTCCCTCATGGCCAGGGCTGTGGGGGCAGTGTCGGGGTGTCCCGGGCTCACTCGGCTCGGCTCTGCCTGGCCCCCTGCCCTCGCGGGATGCTGAGCTCAGTGCGCAGCCACCGCTCCAGTCCTGGCACGTGGGGACCTGGCACAGCTCACAGTGACTCTGGCCACCTCTGTATGGTCATCCCGGGGTCTGACCCAGCCCTCTTCGCTGGGACAGCCAAAGAGGGAGGTGGCTCCCAAGCCCTCGCTCCCAGTGGTCCTTACCTTCTGCTGGTGGCAGCTCCTTCCCCTGGCAAGCACTGAGGAGCCCGGTGAGTGCCAGGGCCCAGAGACCCATCATGGTGCCCGTGGCAGAGGCTCAGGGCCCACACGGCTGCCTGCAAGGGAGACACCCCGGGCAGCAGTGGGATGGGCACCTGGTGGCCACCAGCACATGGTGGGCACCGGCCCATGTGCTTGCCCACACAGCAAAGCCACCAGCATGGAGCAGTGCTGACCCTCCTAGCCATGGCTCAGTGACATTTCGGGGGTCAGTGTGGCCCCCATCCATATTCCTCATGCCCACCCCAAATCTCAGCATCCCAGCATCCCTGGGTGCCAAACTCCAGCACCCGGATTTACTCCAAACATCAGGAAATGCCGTGACTGAGATTCCCCAGATTGGAACCGGGCACCTCCTGCCTGCACCAGGAAGGTCTGGCTGCCTCCCGTTTTGTCTCCCTGTCCAGTGTGGATCCTGGGGTATCCCTGCGGGTCACCCCGACCTGGCCTCCCTCCTGCTTCCTGCCACGAGGCAAGCTCGGGTTGCAGGCAGGGAGCCGGGGCCGGGACAGACCGGACACTGCTGCCAGAGCGGGACGTGCATCCCTGTTCTTCATCTCACGCACGGCACCCGGTACCCCCGGCAGCGGGGTCACCTCTGCCCTGCCTGCTCGGGGCTCTCTCGCACCCCCAGCTCCTGCCAGACCCCCAGCCCCCCACCCCAAACCACAACCAGCCCCCAAACCACAACCCCTTCACAGGTTGTCCCCTC
>VZTR01008909.1:0-45865 GCA_013400775.1 Chaetops frenatus
AAAATATTAAAATAATTTCTATATTTGTATAAATAATATATTTTTTCTCTGTAGGTTTATATACTTATATTTATATAAGAAACTATATATACACTTTCATTGTATAAATGTGTAATGTAAATATATAATTACCTCTGAGCCTGCTGCTCCTCTGTCCCTGGGATTGTTTATCAGGTTATTTCATTGCTCTTCTTTTCAACATTTATGTGTAAGTAACTGACGAGCAAATTGCCATACACAGGTACACACAGAAACACGCCAGCCCTGCACAAGCAGCACATCTGTAGGTGATCAGGCTCACCAATTGGCAGTGCCCCATGTATTTGCTTTTTCCTGCTGCTGCTGGGCTCGGCCAGCACCCTGTCGGGGTGGGGCACTGCCACCACCCTGTCAAGGCCCCCCTCAGCCACCCTTGGCATTTGAGCCACTTTGGCTGGATGGGAGCTGAATTGCTGGTGGAGAAAAACGGTTGTTAAGGACTAGAAAACACTGATTTATATAAAATACAAATCTGCAGAGAGGGGGAGAGAGACATCATATGTGTGTGCCCTAAAGTACTGAGAACCCAGCATTTGCCATGAGAGCAGTGGCGTTAACAGGACCACTGGCAGGTTTGCACCAGGGTGGCTTTCCACAAGGAGCTGGTGCTGGTTTCTTGTGACAATACTGTCCAGAATTTGGCTCTGTTTTTCCTGATCTTTTGGTGCAGTTTTGGCAGGCTTGACAGAAAGCAGGTGTGGAGGATTGAGTAGAGGTGGTTTACTGTGTAGGGCGGCTGTCAACAGAGCCCACCCAGCTCCTGCTCTTTCCATGCCCTAGGATTGAACACCAGCACTCTGGAATAGCACACCCATCCATGAGTGGTGTCCACCCTGCTCTGTTGCTGCAAACTGAACAGCTCTTCCAGCTTGAAGCTGGAATCTCATTCTTGTGCTTGGTCTGTGATGATCCTGCCCCTATAGCCCATCCATTGCCAGGGTTAGTGGGGCTTGCAGATGTCTGAGGGCTGGATGATTTTGTAGAAGCTTCTCTGTGCATTTGGGCTTTGGGATGTTAATATACAGTGACTGCAGATTTCCAACTGTAGCCTGTTTTTCTGTACCTTTAGTATCTACTTCGTGGTAAGCAATGGGTCACCTGGGAGCCAGGTGGCCCCAGGGCAGCCATGTGGCCCATCCAGCAGCCTGCCTTCAACAACCATGAGAGGTCTTTGGAGAAAAACCCTGTGAAGTGTGTTTTCCAACACTTCTTCTTTTAATACTTACAAAGAGTGTCCCTCATCAGCAAATCCAGAAAAGGCTGCTGACACGTGCTGCAGCGGGGCAGCCATCAGCTTTGCTACTACGGATATCTTGTCTCAGGACATGATAGTCACACCATAAAATCCTGGTCCCTGCTGGAGGACAAGGGAGGGGATGTACAATAAAAACTGCTCTGTGGCTCTCTTTTCATTAACTGTAAATTTAGAATTAGACAAAACCCCATTTCATCTGAAGTGAAAACAAGAAGCCAGCACTACTACATCAAGAGATGAACAAAAGTGGATTATATTTTCCCATCTGGAACGATACTGCAGCCCAACCAAACACTACGCAGAAGATATAAAATAAACTTGACATCATAAAGCCTGACAACAACCCACTACATTATGAGTTTACCTGTGTGATATCAGCCAAATCTCTTTTGGTGTGGACAGGTTTCTGATCCAAACCAGATCTCCTACAAGGCAGTTGCAGATGCTCCTCTTCTCCAAACTAGTACAAAACGCATAAAAATGGTACACAAGAAGAGTCTGAACTGCAGCAAAGGATCTGGCCTCTGAAGCAAGAATGGGAAGATAGGAGTGCCAATTCACTAAGGTGCTATGTACCTCAATGCAAAGCGGATTTTGCTCCTAATAACTTAGAGAGTGGCATGAAAGGCATTCAGGTTTCACTACTGGAGTACCCCTGTCCTGTGCAGCAGTAGACTCTGACCCCACCAGTCTCCATCTACCATGCCGCATACCACCAGCTGCCCAGGCCATGGTGGGACTCTGAGAAAGCAGCCATTATCCCCACCATCTCTCCATCTTCCCCTGCATATTCTGCTTTCAGCTGCTAATGGAGATGGAGGAACAACTCCAAGTGCGGAGCCACCAGTTGTATTTGCCACTGGCTGCAGTTGGAGTGCATGTTTGTTTATCCCCTTCTCTCTTCACTAGTGTGCAATAGCTCTTCCCAGAAGAAGCATCTGTTCTTCATTTAAAGCCAGTGTTAAGCTACTTTGCTACAGGACTGATGGAGCAAGAAAGAGGTTAAACTTGATTTATCCAAGTTTGGAGAGAGTCTCACTACACAGCTTGTCTATAGCACCTATTGATTATTGGGCCTCCTCTGTTCAGAAGAATTATGTGGATCAAGGGACTGAAATACACATGATAGGGAACAGCAGTTCCCTGCTCAGTCCAAATTTGGCTTTTCATATGAGCCCTTATAAGGTTGTGAACTGAAAACCCCAGAAAAGGTCTAAAGAACTGTATGCTATTAGAATAAGGCTACATCTCCATATGGATCAGGCACAAAGGAATTACAGCTACATGCTGGATACTTCAAACCAAGAAACAAGGTTACCTGGACTGAAAATCCAGTGGCCCCTCCATCTCTGGTGGGCTGGATGGGGGTCTACACTCCTGCTGCCATCACCACTCTTCAGTATTGCTCCTCTCTCTCTGATGGACCAGGGTTTGGATATGTTATTAATTTTCATTAATTTTTCCAAAACCAACTATTTTTATTAAAAAAAAAAAAANTGCCTGTTTTAATTAGGCCTCCTGACAGCAAGCTCTATTTGCTGAAACATTGCAATAAAGTACACGATGCTGTGCTGGCTGCACTGCTTCTGCCCAGGTTGGCTGCTCCACAGGGCCATGGTTATCACCAGATCATCCAGAACTGGACAAGACAGCCCTGTGCAGCTCCCTGCTGCAGAGTGAGGACACTGCCTCACTTGACCAGCACAGATGATGCAGGCAGCAAATTAGCACTAACGGCCCTCAGTTCTGTGAGAACTGCTCCATCCTCACCAGGTGAGCGGCCCACAGCTTTGGCATTGGTAATAGAACTGATACAGAGGGTCATAAGAAATGGAAAAGTTGTGCTTGTGCCATTTGTTTTACTTTCCTTACCTAATTAAGAAAGGAGGAAGAGAAGAAAGAAGGAACATGTCACTTCTTGGATTCACCCAGCTTAGAAGCAATGGGCATATGCAGAAGTTGAGTGTCACATTTTACAAGCCCTGCTGTCTGGGCTCCCTCTGTGTGTGCCTTAATTAGGTGGCTGGCAGTGTTAAAATTTAGGCATACACGTGTGCACACAATAGGCAGCATAAATACCTAAACATTTCAGCCTCAACGTAATGGTATGATTATTACCTGGCAGGAGTAAGAATGCAATCTCTTCCTCCACCCCTCCTGTTCACAGCCCCTGAATTACATTCTCAAACACACTCTTTGAGATCATACTGACCTGTCACATTTTGATCTGGCTCCTGAACCGGTCCAGAAAGGTTTGCAACCTCTGAGTAGCTGCACTAAGAGTGACTGTGCTGTACACCTCAGCACTTCAGAGGAGTTCAGGTGTGATTTCTGTCTGCAAGCTAAGACATTCCATGCTCAGGTATCACCTGTACCCTTCTCTTCCAATTATAACCAACTCTTCTGTCAGTTATCCTGCAACACATCATGCAGCAGAGCTTCTGTGATCCGTCCTGGGAAAATGTGAGTTTGTGCTGCCTACAAAGATGATCATGTAAAAGCTGTGCTTCACAGTGACCTCACTCCTCCTGGCTTTTACCATCCAGGTCAACCTAGTGTTTAACCCCCTTGTGTTAAAGGGTGTTTGGAAATGAAGGGACTACTTTATGGAGAGTGCAGGGATATTATTCACATCCAGTATTTAGTATGGAGACAATTCATTGCAAATGTCTCACAGCTGATCCAGGCACTTCTCCTCTATCAGACTCTCTCCAGAGAAAAAGACTTGCTAAGGTCTTCCAATGATTTCTAACTTCAGGCAGCTTGGAGGCCCCCTCAGTGCAGTTTGGCTTGTGCTCACCTCTGCAGGAGCATAGGAAGACCACCTGTCCCCACCCACAGTGAGAAAACTGATCAGAGACATTTAATTGATTTCCCTGAAAGCTGGGAAGGGGATGGGAAAAAAAACTTGCAGGGCTACAGTGAACACTGCTGAATGTGAGCTAGTCAGCCTTCCCAGGAAAACTTGGATTTATCCAATTGCTGTGCTCCCAGAGTTGCACAAAAGCCAGATTTCTCTGTAGTACCCTGGTAGGTGTCCCCACTCCCTGGCTGTCCATGTGCTGGGTGCTGCTGCCCTGCATGGCCCCTCCAAGCTGCACTGCAGGCAGGACCCACCTCCCGCAGCCAAAATCCCTCCAGCTGGTCCCGAGGTACACAGGCCTGGCTTTCTGTTTGCTCTGTGCATGTGTGAACAGGCCTCGCCTGGAGCCTGCGGGCACGGAGCCGGTGTAAATGAAAGCGTAAACACGGCCATTCTCATTAAAGGATGTGCCGAGTGAGGTGTGCTGCGGCTTATGCAATCCTGCTTTGAACAACTGTGACGAATTCATAGGATTCTCATAAATCTTGATTGTTTCACTTTCATTGAGGGTTTTTATTATCCCTTTTTAAATTTTGTTTGCTTTTTTTTTTTTTTTTTCTCCCTCCATTAATCATTCTCTTGTTCTGAAGTTCCTCTCTCCAGTGAGGGAGAATTAAAAATCTCTGCTTGGCAGAGCCAGTGAACCTCACCAGCTGCATACTAACAAGGATGAGGATGGCTCTCAAGCAACATGTGGGCAAAGAAAGGATGCATCCCCTTGATCCAGCCTTCCAAGAAAGCTTGGATACTCTTTGTCAGCAGTGCAGCTATCTGGAGTAACCTGGTCCTAATCCTTGTCTCACTGTTGTGAGCTTTGTGACATTTGGTCACCTATGCCATCCTCTGGCTGCTGCAGTCCTGCAGTCGACCATGGTTTTTGTGTATGATCTATCCCCCAGCCACCTTGATCATTTCTAAATGGGCCAGTACCTTGAAACACTTTCTGAAGAAACCATTGTTCTTAGTTACTACAGCAGGAAAAGAAGAGGTGGTGGGGGGAGGCAGAGGGAATCAGAGGAGCCCACTGTGACACTGGGAGCCATCCAAAGGGAAGAAGAAGAGTGTGACAGGCCCTGAAGTAACCCACAAAGGAGATGGACCTGAAGGGATGCTGGAGCAAAACCATGGGGTGAAGTTGCAACTGTGCCAGCACTGAAGCCCAGAGGGTTTTGTTTCAAAAAGGCAAGTTGTGTGGTTGTATCTAAAATCCCCTTATTCATGGGGCTTGACTTCCATTACAAAACAGTCTTGGAGGAGAGAAGCCTCCAAAGTGTGACCTACTGGACTGAACAGCCGAAATGCCAATACAAATAATATTCTATAACCTTTTATAAAGGCAGCTGCCTCAGTATTAGGATCTGAGGTTGTCAACTTTCTTAGCTGACAAACAAACAGTTTTATTTATGAACCTGCTTTACTAGTACATATGTGGTAACCTGTAGTCCTGGTCAAATGCTCAGCTGGTGAAAACCTTTGAGGAAGGAGCATGAAGCTGGAGACCTGCAGAAACCCATTATCCCTTATGGTAACGAGGCACCCTCAGGTCTGGGGGCAAAGCTGCAAGGGGGCATGTGGACCACAGCCAGCCCTGGGGCGAGGATCCCAGCCCCACTCTGTGCACAGCTCCAGGGGCCAGTAGTGTCAGGCCCCTCCTCAATTACCAGGTGCCACAGGGATGTGAGGACTGGCAGCGTGCAGGGAGGTCATCCTGGGGCATATCAGAGGAGATGCTGAACACTAAACTCATGAAAGCTTTGCCTCCAGTGCCCTCCAAAAACTGAACAAAAAGCCAGCAGGTTTGGGCTCCAAGCAGCAGCGACCTCACAGCCTCTGACCACACAGTGCATCACTGCTGCAGTGGCCTTCATAGGTCCATTGTCTCAGAATGATGTAGCCTGATCATCTTTCTGATAGTAGCTAGGTGGTTAATTACCTAAAGGTTGCAGCCTGAAGTCTTATTTTTCATATGTGGCTTAGTAATCAAATCACTCCTGTTGCTATTACATAATGTAAGTAAGAGCTACTTGATTTTAAAGGAATAGTCAAATTTGGCAGACAGTTCAGAGTAATTTCATTTTATATTGAAGCCTAATGATAAGAGATTGCACAGAAACCAGAAGGCAGCTGCCTGGAATAGTCTAAAATAATCATGTGGTAACCAACAACTATTATTATTGTATTACTGCTTATAATTCCCAAATGGGGAATTAAATTTCTGTAATAGATATGGCTTTTAACAAAAACAAAAATAAAAGTATTTGCTTTTCCTGTCAAGGAAAACTCTTTTAGGAAATGATACCACTGAATGTACATTTCCCAGGGGGGGTGGGGCGAGAGGGGGAAGGAAAAATCCCCAGCCCTGCAAGATTCTTTTGCACAGGGCTTCTCCTTTCCACAGATTACACTGTAGGATTGTCTCAGGTTTCTGCTAAAGGGCAGGCAGAAAGATAGATTTATTATTTTAGAGATAAAAATGAGCTAATTAGATTTTTGAGCTATAATACACATTCTCTGCAACTGCATTTAGGTTGAAATTTAGCATTCACTTGCCAAAAAATGACAGTCCCTTTTCCCCACAAGACAATGAGCCTGGGTTCTCCATTTCTGCCTCCTAACGTGTCTGACCAGGAACACTATGGCAAATTACAGGGCTGGTGTATAGGAACATAGGATCACGTTTCAGGCTCTAGGAGCTTAATATTGGCTAGTACATTTTTGATCTTAATTTTAATAGGCTTTTACTTCTGCATATCAGTTTATATGGGAAGGCTGGCTCAGACATAACCTGGTCTCCTGGCTGGACCTAAAAGTAACTCAAACAATCAATGCATCTTTAATTTGAAATGCTTGATGACTAATCTCTTGTTTTCTTTAATTAATGATCTACAGTTAATCATTATTAATGGTAAATTGTCTATTTCAGCATCGATAGGAAGAGTTCCTATGGGAAAATGTTCCCCTACAGCTTTAATTTAAATATGCATTTTCACATCACACTTGCCATATCCTTACCTTTATGCTATCGCATGATTACTGGTCCATTAACTAATCACATTTGACAACTTGTTTATTGAGGGGAGCAACTATTTTACATCTCTTGCCTGGGAAAGAAGAAGCTCTAACAAACAATTATTCAGCAGCTGCAATCATGGAGCATTGAATTAATTGCTGCGAAGCTCTCAAGAAGATCTTGATAAAAAATCCAAGAAAATGTTGTTTGACAGAATGCATGAATGAGAGTGTCAGGAGGGACTCAGGCTTGGTAAGCTGCAGCCCTGCTCCAGGGAGCACTCCATGAGGACCTTGATACACTGCACTTGGAGGAGGAGGAGGAGGCTGTGGAAAAGATAGTTTTCTTGTTTGTTCTTTTAAGTTTTGTTTATCAAAACCAGAACTTACACATATAATTTGACTATAGGATCAGGATGCTGCTAAAACAGGACAAAAAGCCTGAGCACAATGAGGTCTATAAAGGCTGACACGTGGATATCTCGTATGTGTAACCTCCTTGGATGACTTCTCCTGCCATACAAATAATTAACCCAAAGGGTACCATGAGGCTTAATGATTATAAAGCACTTTAGAACTTTCTCCCAATGGGAGCTGCTGTGATTGCACTGGAGTGGGATAAAAAGCAGAACAAGGCATGTGGGGATTTAGACTCTGGACCTGGCTCGGCAAAATTGTCTTGGTGCACCTTGGTGCTGGGGAAAGGCAGCAGTGCCAGTGCCATTCACTCCCTGACACATGTCCAGGAGGGCATCAGGACAGTTTGTATCTTGAGTGTGCAAGATTGATGCTTTGTTGGGACTAGAGCATTGTAGAAAATAGTGGGATCACTGCTAAAGCTTGATGACTGAAGACATCAGCTGGAAAGGGGTTTCTGATCTCTCCAGCTCCTTTGTGACTGCTGCTCCTTTAAGAGCATGAGGAGGATCAGAGTGTCTCACATGAGACTGTCCCAAACTCTGCTCCATGGACAAGTCACAGCCTGCAACACACTGGCCAATCTCAAGTCATGCTTCCTTCTTTCAGCTGCTGTAACCTTGAGTGCTTTGCAAGTCAGCTGAGATGAAATATGTTTCTTCCAGATAAGACTAATTCCTACAGTGACACTGGAAAGGGAAGGAGAGCTTAAAGATTCAAAATTCTCTGTAGTAAAGGGCTTCAAAAGTGAAGTAGGAGGACTAAACAATATCTTCTCTGAATATATTCTGTCACTATAAAAAGCTGATAAAGTTGCCCAGTAAGCTGAAGGGCAGTGATAATGTCAGGTGGCTTGTTAGAAAACATCCTGATTGGGCTTTTTGGTCACATCTCACTAGTAACACAGTCAGCTTTTCAGAAATGTCTTGTTCTGACATTAAAAGTTGCTAACAGTTTGCTGGCACCATCTCTCTAGAAATGGGGAGAAATAGAATCCTTTTCCCTTTCCTGCATGCCCCAAGTTCAGAGGGTCTGTGAGGATGGCAGTATTGAAGTCACTTATGAATATGGCACTATTTTGCCAAACCCAGCACCCCTATAGGACTAACGCCTCAAAAAGTGCGATGGAGACTTCTGTCACAATGGCTCATATTTAAAAGTGAGGGGCAGAGAAGCTGTGGCCCCACCCTTGCCTCTTGTTTAATACCAGTGAGAACCCAAATTGAATTTATACACTTGTATATACCCTGATTCAAATAATTGTTTCTGCAGCAAGCCCTTGGCTCTCTTTAGTGCTTCAACATAAGACAGATGGGGCCTAACTAAATAATTGGCTCTATCTTCTCCTTTTCTCTTTTTTTTTTTCCAGGTATGGTTGACAGAATTTGCCCTGCCAAAGGATATGCAGAAAAAAGCAAGTAAACAAATTGTTGCTGAGGTTTGTATTAATCATTCTAGTAACCTGTAGAGTAGCTGAAGACCGTTGTATTCTGGCTTATCCTTACAGAAAATATAAATAACAGGTTACACATTAATGCTTGGAAATCACTAACTTTACTGGCCAAGGAATTATACAATTATTTTAAATGAATGAACAGAAAAGTATACATCAGGCTGTAGGCTCAAGTGGCTATTGCATGAGCTGGGTTAAACCTGAGGTGTTCCCAAGGCAGTAGACCTTTATCCTTCTTTAGGATAATGATCAAGCAAATGTGTAAGAATATTTCTAATGAGATCATGAGTAAAATGTGATATATTATTAGACACACAAATGAACACTTATTAAAATAATAGAAAAATCCTGATATATTAAACTCATGGTGTATTAAATCCGATTTGACCTGGAGCCATGTGTGGAATATCATTATTAGGATTTGTCCTTAATAAAAGGCTTTCCATTTAGTTAATAAAATTTGAGACTTTACTAATTTTGAGCAAAGTTTCTTCCATGCTCGAAGAGCTGGTCTGCCCCAGGACAGGTGGCCCATGCTGTGTGATGAAGCAATTTGAAGAGTGTTCTCATCCTCTACATCCAGTCCCTGCGTCTGGATTCAGAAGAATGGCAGGGTTGCCACAGGCCCTCTATTTTCCTACCAGCCAAATACACAGGCTAAGAATCTGTCAGCTCAGTGTTTCAGCAACTGACACTGCAGCTGATCCATCCACATCATGGGAAGGTCAGTTAAATCGCTCCCAGTTTATTTCAAAATCTCTCAACCCCTGCGTATAGATGAGGGACTGAAGAGTAATGACCACTCAAAATCAAAGGAAGTAAAGCAGCTGCTGCTCTCTTAAAAACAAATGCTGTGAGGACAAAGCAGCTCGCTTGTGCCAGCCAGGCAGTTATAACAATTTTTTCTGCTCTTGAGAAATTCATAAGTGAGATGTTAAGCTCACCATACCAGCACTAAGATCTTCTCTTGCCTAAGCTACATCTTTATTTAGGCACATGCCACTCTGACCACAGAGTGATGGAAATATTTTTATTTGGTTTTTGCTAATGCAGAATGAGTAGCTAAAACAGAGGAAATATTAATGAACATATTCTGTTCTTGTAAATCAAGAGTGCCCCGGAGCGAGTAGTGTGTGTTCAGCTCTGGGCACCCAGCTCAAGAAAGATATCGTCAAAATACATGTGGGATTTTGAAACAGACACTCATTAGAAAATGGAAAATATAATCCAAACAAAGGTGGAAAAGACTGGGACTATTTTCCTGTAGGGTGAAAATACTTAATCGACAGTATTTGTATTTTGGAACCACTTTTATAGTCCGTGACAGAAAAAGGCATGTGATGAACACTTGCTGAACCTTTCCTTCTAAGCAAAAGAAAATACACAAATTTTAAAGCTTGGAAAGAAAACTTGTGTGGCACAGCATCAAGCTGCAAGTGCTACAAGACAGCAGTGATGCCAAAAATTAAGTAAATTTAAGAATATAATTTTTTACTTTTAACTGCCACTCTGAATTCATGTCCAGACAGAGACATAAAGTGAAACTTTGACAGACTAAAAGGCTTCCCACGTCTGCATATTAAAAAGCCTGTAATTACTATGGGCTGGGAAGAAGCTGTGTATGAAATTACTTTCTTCTGCAAGTATTCCTGTATCACCACCTAACCCTGGACAAGAGCCAAAAAAACCCCTTCAGGTGAAACAATGTATATTATAAATAATATCCATTTGTAACTATTTTGCAAGAAGTTCATAGAAATGTAAAGAAATACCATAACAGAATAAGAGACACATCACTAGTTATTATAAATTTTCTCCCTTTGGAGAGTTACATGAAAAACATTTAGAAAGCTATCTTGATATAAAAATCTTGAAAGATTGTTCTTTCCTCATAAAAAGCGATTTATTTTGATGTCTCACAAACTGGGGGGGTTTTTTGTGAGTATATAATGCATATATGGAACAATTACAGTTTAACCATTTGCTAATGGTTATATGACGAGATCATCATAGCTTATATTCCCATGATTCCTTAAAGTAAACTGCAGCAGCTTTAGCTGCAGGACAATTTTCATTAAATCACTCAGCTGCACTGTTTTGCCTTGCAATTGTCAATCCCACTTTGTTTCATGGACTCCTATTCCAAAATTAAAATGTCTAGCAATTCCTTTTGCATTTATTACAGTAATTTTATAGCTGGGTCAAAAGAACACTACTTGAGCAGCTCAGTTAGCTCTAAATTAGCAGTGCCACATCCAGCTCTAGCTGGTGAGGCGGATAAGAGCTCCCCTTCAGCACAAGGCTGCCTGTGAAAGGAAAACAATTAATGGATGGATTAATTAATTAATTAATGGATGTCAGTGGCTCATTTGTGAAGCCACCTTACAAAGCAGAGAGCTAGATGTAAATCTGCTTCTTGGCATGTTTTCCTGCATGACTATGAGAGAAGCAAGATGAAACCTAAAACAGGATGTTTTGTTTTGGCGCATTTGTGGAAAAAAAGTGCATCTCAGATAACATTTCCAACTTTATCTACTCACACAGGGTGGGGTCCGTTGGATTCATTGGATGGCAGATAGCACTGATTTAACTAAAAGCCAGTTAAATGGCTTTTTCTCCCTTCCTCCAGGTCAGGAAACTGAGGCTGATACTGTTCGTTGTTGTCAGTATGAGCCTACAGGGGCACGTTCATGGCAGGCCCAAGGGAAAAGTAGCTACCTATGAGCTCTCTGATTTTACAGCAGGCATCACCCATGGTTTATACAGTGGAGTAAAGCTTAATGTAGTTCCAGGTTGAAGAAAATTACACCAAAAACCTTTTATTCTAGAAATGCTCTAAATTTCACTTGCATATTTTAACAGAAATAAGATGCTAGCAGCAAAATAAGAAGATTTCTGTTCCAACATTTCACAATACATTAGTGTCCAAATCTCCATTTTTCTATTAAGGCAGTCTGCATTAATTAGAAAGCAACACTGAATACTATGGCAGTATTTCCAAATACATACAAGCCACCATAAAATAACTATTAGTATTATTACCATGGGGAAAAAAAATCACAATACTAGTAAAAATGTAAACATTTGAAGGTAATGCCTTTAAAACCACAGAAAGTACCATCTACCATTCCAAGACCAAGTAAACAGCTGAAGACATTAGGTAAACATAAGAAGTTAATAAATAAAGTATTTGTTCAGTCAATATTTCAAGAGTTCATCTTCTGTGAAATTTATATTCAAGTTTGAAGTAGCAATTACTTTCAAGTTGTACTTCCTTAAAAGAAGAGTTCAGGCTGACTCCTGTCTCTGCCCCACCTCAAGACAGCATCTGATCACTTAATTCTGGTTTTAAGCAGCATTAATTCATCCCAGCAGAGAACAAGCAGGTGCAGTTTTCAGAGCAGGCCCAACATGTTCCTCAGAGAAGTCTCTAATCCCATGCACAGTTCAGCAGGTGCCACCAACGCCCTCCCTGTGCTACACTGCATCGTTTGAGCCATTCATCCAGGGAGAAGTGTTTCTCAATGGAATTCCCTGCCAGGCAGCAGCATTCCAACTTGCCTACACAAACGTGAACACAGAGGAACGGGACACAAGGGCTGGGAGAAGCCATAGGCCTTCTGCTCTCCTCCAAGCCTCATCCCAGCAGGAGGCTGCCTAATGACTTCTTGATCACTGATATTTCAAGTCATGCAATTAAAGAATCCTCATGATCAAACAGCCACTAAGATGGTGAAACATTACAGTGTCTTCTACTGCCTGGGAGCAGCAACTCCTTCAGGGGCACTGACTTTCTTTTATAGCTGAGCTCTGTGTTTCCTGGTAGCCTGCAGGTTTGATTGGTTAAACCACTTTGCCTTACAGAAGATGCAAAGGCAAGAACAGCAATACAGAAGGGGGGGGAAAAAGGAAAGATGAAGTAACAATAAATACTAAAACCTGAAGTCAACTCTTTCTTCATAATAGGGATTATATAGTTCTGAAGCAGATTAACAGAATAATTAATGGCCTTGTTGGCTTAGTGGTGGTCACTGCAATATCATAAACTGGCCCACATGAGTCTAATTTAAGGACAGATACAAAATAGTAACACAGCTTCATGGAGAATAGGTCTTGAACAACAGGTTGTTCAAGGTTCAACAACTTTACTCTTTGATACATTAAGCTTGGCTTGCAAAGACACCTGCATTCAAGTGTTACCAAAAAGAACCCTGAGTAACCTTCTGAAAACAAGATGAACATGTAATTTTCTTTAAAATACCATAATAATATTTTCAAGATACAGTATTAATAGGGATTCAGCAAGAAATATAGCTGTTTGCCATCTTGCTCAATGCTTTAAAGACTCTGGGATAAAAGGGACAGAAATTCAATGGCCTGCCTGTTTGCTTTTCCCCACCCCCTACCCGTGTCACTGATGTAATAAAAACTTATCACCTCTCTCTACAAACCTTGCCTTGCATTCAATTTTAAAAATCAATGATCTGGAATAAACTGTAAAAATCACTTGCAATAAATTTGCAAAGGACGTGTAGACTGCTGGAGTAGTAAAGAATGAGGACAGGTCACTTACACAGAGCAATCTGGATCACTTCATGAGCAGTATTTTAATGCTGGTAAAATACAATCTGTATTTCCAAGAGGATATAAGGTAGGATAATAAGAAGATGATGTACCACATTCTTGAGAAAGACTCTGAAGAGGACTTGGCCCATAAAAGTCAGCATCCAAGGCAATGCTTCCACAAAAAAAAAAAAAAAAAAGGATAATGGAATTTTTGAGGAAAGACAGAGAGGGAGATATTCATCAGAGTAAAAGGATCGCATTATGGCTCTATACAGTCCTGATGGATCACTATTGACATGTGGCATCTAATTCAGATGTCACCTTTACAAATATTTCTATACATGAGAAATACAGAAAAGAACATGAAGATTAATTAGTCTTGGATAACATTCACTGCCATAGGAATGTTAAGGAATTCAGTACGTCTCATCAGAGAAAAGGTTAAAAGGGACATAATCATGATTTATAACTACACACAAGCAATTAGAAAAGCTGATACTACAGAGATCAATATAAGCAATCAAATGCATAAAAAGACCAAAATAACTTAAGGTGGAGCTAGAAATGCAAATGGAAAATCAAGTGAAAAATGTACCTGGGGTAATTAAGTATTGCAACAGGAGGTATGAGTGAATTCTCATCACTTGAAGACTTCAAATTAATATTAAACGCCTTGTTAAAATATGTATGTTCAGTTCAAAACAAAGCCACTGAATTTAATAGAGAAACTGCTTGTTGAAATTCAATGGCCTGTTGAATTTAAAAATAAATCCTCATTATGGTACCTTCTTTCCTTATATATTTATGACATTTATTTTTAAATACAACTACAAAATGAAAGTGGGTTACCAAGAAAAGGTGTTTTTTTCTTTCCGAGCACAAAAACAATTAAGGCTAGATTTAAAGCTAAATAAATTGCAGCTGTATTTTGGAAAATATGCTTTCCCCTCCCCCCAGTCCCCCCATTTTTCCCATTTCTTGTTCAGAGTTGTACAGTCCACTTAGTCGACTGTCTGATTTACATAATCATGTAGTTATTCTTCAGTTTTTCTGTTCCTATTTATAAACCATTCACAAACCATCCACTTAAGTAACAGCATGATTTATTATAAGAATGATTATGGTTATTTCAGAGGGAAAATGGAATGTGATTAAATGAAGAATGAACACGGACATTCTAGAACAAAGGGCTTTAATCCTGCAAAAGGATTTGTAAATGAAACCTGCCTTTCAACCCCATCCCAAATGAACTACTGAAGGAATTCAGCAGATGCCTTTACAGCTGTGCAGCCAAGAGCTTAGCTGAAGACAAAAAATTAGATAAAAAAACCCAACCAACCAACCATGCCCACCATATCTTCTGGAGGAATGGTAAAGCTGCCAGAGCCATCCACATTTTGGAAAGAAAATAATAAACAATGAACTGTATGTATACAGTTGCTGATACGACCCTCTCAACACAGGTCTGAGCACCAAGGCTCCAGAGGGAGAACTGCAAGCAGACATTTGCCCTTAGAGAAGTTCCAGCATCTGAGATAAATGCATCCACCAAGGAAATGGTTGGGTTTTTAAGCTGTGGATCCAAGAGAACACAGCTTTTCCTTATGCAATAGATGTTTTGCAGGTGCAACAGGAACCCTAACAACCCATATTTCTCACAGAACTGGTGAACAGTCTGATGAAAGAATATGAAAGTTCTGTATCTTCACCTGAAGTGCTTATTCTCTGCTACAGCAGAAAGAACCTGTTTGCTTACCAGTAACACTGCCTGTTTACAAACCAGCTCCCTATGAGGAACAGCTGAGAGGTTCCACACAGGAGGAGCTGTGTTACAGAGCCACATTTGTAGGAAAAACGACCATAAGGTGAGCACATGCTCATACCCAGCAACTGCTTTTGAACTTTCATCTTAGCCCAAAATAAGCAGCAGTGCTGGATCATGTCCTTGCTCTAAGACAGATAACCCAGGTCCATTCAGTAGCACATGAACCAGCAGGAACTCAGGAAATCCCACACTAAATTGATAGAACTGCCTCAGAAATTCAGTTGGAGTTACAGAGCCATTCAGAACAGCACAAAAGCTTTTCATACTTGATTACCATATAACCAGTGTTTCCTAAACAGCAAGGGAGAGAGAGGATGGAGCAAGCATGGAGCCCAAGAAAATCAGCTTTGCAAGATCTGTGCTGAATATGTGTGAATTCCCACTTAAGTAGTCTGAGGAGCTGTGGATGGGCTAAGCTGAGGGACTGGTAGAAGGCACTGGTAATATCCCTGCTGTGGGGACAACTGAGATTGCCGTGAACACTGTGGTTTTTTCAAGAGGAAAGTACTGAACTATTGTTTTCAGAAATAGTACAGTTACTCCAGACAGAGAGAAACCTCCCCCTATTCTAGTGCAATTATTTAGATGCAAGCTCTAATGAATATAGCTGAGACTGCAGCTAGCAGTAATGCCCTGGCTTACAGGAAACACTTGAGCTATATGCTAAAATCTACTTTTAATGAAGAGTATTAGGAGAAGGCTGAGAAACTTTAAATTCCAAGGACTCCTCTAAGCTAAATATTATGCCTATGGATGCAACCAGGATCTGGGGTCTAGAATTTCTGTGATGCCTTTCTGTCTAGGGGTTGGTACTGGTTTGGTTTCAGACTTGGTCTTGCTTACCAGAGAAATGGGATTCCCCAGGCTAGCTAAACCACTTTTTCCACAAGGACCAATTTTGCTTGGAGCAGCAATGGGGGTTTGCAGCTGCTGCATTTTGGTAGCTGATACTGACTCAAAGGAAGAGCTACTGGCAGATGTGTGCTCAGGCTTCCTCCAGTTTTCCTTGCCCAGTTGCTCTGTGTTCACCTGTGCTTTGGCACTGTATGGTGACTTATCAGAGGGTGGAGGTGGAGCTCTTCTTTTCTTTCCTCTGCTGTCATTAGGACTTGTAGTATCTCTTTTTGGGTCCAGATGTATGTTTTTCTGAACAGTCATCTCATGAGATCCATCAAAGAGTGAAGCCCATAGGGCAGATGCAGACTCTTTTTGCTGGCCAAGAAGGAACTCACCATCACTCTCTTCAATTTTCCTTTGTATGATATCAGCTAAGCCCTCATGTTTCACTGGAGAATCAATGCCTGTAATTTTAAGGGACAGCAATTAACCCAGATTTAAACACCACCAATGATCTTACTTTTATCTATTTTGTTATTACTGCTTGGAATACAAAGCTGTATTAACTATGTTTCACCAAGTCTGAACTAAGAGTATTAATGGATGAAATGGAAAATATTACATATGCTATCCAAGAGAGAACTGAGGTAACAGGAGGGAACTATTTTGTGACAGCTGGCGTTGAGGCAGCAGGGTAGGCACTGATATTTCTTTCCAAGTAAAAGAAAAAATAATGTACTACTGGGAAACCTGTATGTATCAGTTATTAAACACATTTTGTTGTATAGTGCTTTGAAAATTTCATTTCACAGGAGACCCATGAAAATCTATGGCTAAATATTCTTGTGCTGCCAGTCTGTAGAAAATGGTACATCTTTACATATATCATTTTTCTCTATGTGCCTTAAGACTGCCTTGCTCCATTTCTTATTCTTCTTACTGAGTTTTCCACATATACTGCAGTAGTACCAGCCTCAAACAGCAGCAGTATCTGATTTTCAATAGAATCACTGAACAGTTTAGGTTGGAAAAGACCTTAAAAAGGTCACTGAGTCCAACTGTTTACCCAGCACTGCCAAGTCCACCAACCCATGTCCCTGAGCACCACATCTGCATGTCTTTTAAATACCTCCAAAATGGTGCCCCCTGGGCAGCCTGTGCCACTGCTTGACAACCCTTTCTGTGAAGAAATTCTTCCTGATATCCAATCTAAACCTCCCCTGGGGTAACTTGAGGTTGGTTTCCTCTTGTCCTATCATTTGTTACTTGAGGAAAGGGACTGAATCCCCCTGGCTACACCCTCCTTTCAGGGAGCTCTAGAGAGCCATAACTTCCCCCCACATCCACCCCAAAGCCTTCTTTTCTTCAGGCTAAACACCCCCAGCTCCCTCAGTCACTCCTCATCACATGTGTGCTCCAGACCCTTTCCCAGCTCCACTGCCCTGCTCTGGACACCCTCCAGCCCCTCAATGTCTTTCTTGTTGTGAAGGGCCCAGAACTGAACACAGGATTTGAGGTGCCTCACCAGTGCTGAGTACAGGGTACTACAAATGCTATAAATAAGCCAGGTAAAAAATGGTGTATTAAGAGTGAAATGGTGTTTGTGTTCTGCTCCTCATTGAGGTGTATGTGTATCAGTGGAATTATGCTACCATGTTACCTTTGTAAAGCTTCTGTGTGGTTCATTTACTGCATTTCTGCTCTGCATTCATAGTTTAGATAAAACTTGACTGTTCAGTGCTCTGATGCACGGTAACTCAGTGACCCACATGGCATTTTGAGCATCATCACAGCTCCAGCCCAAGCAGCAAGCAGTCAGGCATTTAGAGTTGCACAGTGTTTCTCAGTCAATACTGCAGTGGATCCAGTGAAACAAAGTGACCTACTTTTTCTAGTCTGTAAATATTATTTCCGTAACAAAACTATTAAAAAAATCCTGCTGCGTATCATTTTTCTCTGCAAAAATACAAGTCCCAGATATACTCTAGCCAGATTTTCCAAGCATATTTTTCAACATCCTTACCAAAGACCAAACAATTAGGTAAGTTATGCTAGGTAAGCCTTCAAATAGCTTTAAGAACAGCAGATTAATTTCATGCAATCCATTTGCAAGCTGGACCATTTTACCTTTACATTTCCTGAGCTTTATACTACTCTTACCATGAGTGTTTATTTCTAGCGACAGCTTTTTTGAGTGGGTTCAGGGCAGATTGAAGATTTTTTAGCTCAAGGTATAAAAATATATTCATTATTTGCACTATTACAAATTCAATTTAATATGAACTCCTTGGTATGCAGTTATGTTGTTCTTTCATTGTCTGAATTGTCCTTGAAAAACTCAGTGTTTCAACACCAACACCAGAAGCCATCTGAATTCAGACAATGTTGTTTCTGTTACACTGCAACTTGAAAAGGCAAATCCCACTTACTCATATCATGGTAGACGGAGGTCGCTTCCTTTGTCAAGAACAAAGGTGGTTTCCGTGGTGACATAATCTCAATTTTCATAAGTTCCTCACAACAATGTTTCCACTGGCCTGAGAGAGAAAAGAGAACAATGACTGGAACTTAAACACTTCAGCCTGGAAATAAAATGGAAGTTATTAGGTTGTGTTAGGAAACTATCTCCAAAGTAATGCTAAACAGTGAGCATTTACTTTTGTTTAGCAGAAATGCTAAGGATGAGTTTGTACTTTCACCTCTCTATTCATTCTCTTAACACAAAGGTCATAAGATCCTACCTTTAATTTAAGCATCCCAGCATTATTGTTACACTATGATGGCTAAAGATCATAATTTGCCTTCAAATCCCCAAAGAGTATAAATCCAAGGGGGAAAAAAAAATAAATTTAAGGTTCAGGAAGCTTCATCAAGTTATCAGGGACAATCTCCAATATCTTGCAAGCGGGATGTTATACAGCTGTTACAATGTTATGGCAAAGGAACATTCTGTTTTTAATAGAGGATAACTTGCCTTTTATCCCTTAGCAGACAAGGAAACCTCTTTTTCTATTAATAGATTTTGACCTTAAGGAAAACAAGACACAGTAAAATTACTTTGTTCATACCAATCATTCCAAGTATTCTGAGCACATTAATTTTAAGAGAATTTTAGAACCAGGGAAGAAAAAAGGCATTTAAATGCCAAGTGACCCATTTTTTTCTGAATCTAAGGAAAATGTCTCAAAAAATCCGTGGGTAGTATTCTATCTATAATGAATAAGAAGTAGTTCTTTTACCCCACTCTACAGATAATTTAAAGAGGATGCCCTAGTTTTTGCTTGGTGGTTTCTTTAATTGATAGTGCCTTTTCTCATTGTAACTCAGAGCTAGAAATGACTGGAAATACAACTATGATACCAAGTTTTCACAACCTCAATTCAATTTTTTTATTGGTGTTGTCTCTGACTACAGACTGATATTTCATTAATTGACCTGGTTTTGTTTTCTGACCTGATAAAAACGCCTATCAGGAAGCAACTCTACCTTGTGACGGGCAGCATAAAAACTGACAGTCTCTACTCTCAGCAAACCTGTGAGTCAAGCAGGAAGCAGAGAAAACAGACACAGGCAAATTAATCTATGTAGTTTTTATAATAAGGATTTGGTGATAGACAAGGAACACAATATACTACTTCAACAGTGGTTCACACCAATAAATGAGTTCCCTCTGGTATGTAAGATCAGGGTTGTTCCAGAGGTTTGCCAAAGGATCAGGGTAACACTTTATCACCCGTTAAAAAGGCTGAGGTAGAGCTTTTACCTGGTAAGCAGTGTGTATTTGCCTGACTGGATGGAGTGTGGCTGGGTAAGCCCATGGTGTCCCATGTGACAAGGGCTACCAAAACCTTTAACTAGAACAGAATCAGGCAATCCCCGTTTTAACAAATTGAAATTTAATTCATCCATAATACTATGCTGAGCAAGGAAATCCCATCTGTACTTGTGACTGTGTCCAAAGGGTAGCTCAGTCCACATCCTAGCCAAGGCCCCACAATTCCAGCATCCTCACCACTTGTCACTAAGGCTCCCATACTAAGGTTTCACACTTGCAGGATCTCACAAAACTAACACACCACTGGTAGGATGCCCAGGCAGACGGGGACTCTTCCCACTACAGTAGGAAGGAGGAAGAGATGGTGAGACAGTCTTTAAAAACATTATCTAGAACACTGGTAAGAGAATAAGTTTTTTTGAGATTGATGGACATATTCTGCCTCTGGTTTCCTGTAACAACACATGGACTTTGGTTTAGTCAAATATTTGCCTTCCAACGGCTTAGACCACCACCCAATATTATCCCAGAGAACATTTTTCTTTTCGTTCTTGCAAACAAAGGCTTATGAGGCAATTCCAATTCCAACTGCTCAAAGATCCCTTTGATGTTACATAATGCCCCATTCGGAGGGCACGCTGCCAGCACTGCCTGCTTACTTACTCAGATCATAAAAGTGCTGCCAGAAAGCCTCCATCCACTTATGAAGTTCATCCCTACTGTCAGTAGCAAAACATTGTGTCACAGCCTCTCCAGACACGGGGTTGATAACAGAGAAGTTATTAATTCTTCTCTTGGGGTCCTTATCCACAGCTCGAATCCTGGTTTCCTAGGAACAACAAACTGTGGTAATGAGTTATTGCATCATACTGGCATCAACTTATGGAAAATGACAGTGTAAGGAAGGTAGAATTTGGCTTTTTCTCTACTTCAGATTAATACCCAATTAAAAAAAAAAAAAAGGTGAACTAATGTCAGGAACTGATTATAAAAATGTTTTCTCATAAAACAACTAAAATGGCATAAAACATGAAAAATAAGGGAGTAAAGCACAGTTATCGCAGTTCAGTTCTGAATTACAGAATGTACTGTAATTCTGTGTTCTCCCTCCCTCTACCTTCACCAGCTCATCTCACACTGCTCACTCTTCTCCACTGCAGTTTAGGGAATAATCTACAATAACAGCAAGCTGTTCCTTTTCTCCAAATGATTCAGATGGACAACCACGTTATTATAGCTACTATTTATGCCTCCTACTGCACTTCTGTGGGCCATTGTTTACCCACTGAATTGTAAACTTGTATCCATTTCATGTTCATCTTAGTGCATCAGGACACCCAGGGTAATACAATAGTGACAGGAAAATTAAAAAGAAACTTACCTAGGCCATCTTTAAAGGGGCATTTGTAGCAGTAACCCATACAGTTCTACTAGAACAAGATATTGCTCTAATAGGAAAAAAAAACCTCTTTCCCATTTAAAAATAGACATTTTAGTTTCAACTTAATTAGGGAGAGCTACATAGAAATAATTAAATGTGTATATGTATCCAAGAAGTATAACACAAATCTGTAAAATCTCTTCCGCTAGAGTTAGAAAAGCTCTCAGATTACACACTTGGCACTGTTCGAGCCAAGGTTTCTCCTGTTCAGAGACATAGTTCAACTGCTCTAGACTAGATCCAGTGGTATTTTCAGAATATTTACTTTCTTTGTTAAGGCACGACTACAATAAAAAAAAAAAAAAAGGCACTTATCCCTAATTCAGTGATTTTTGTGTGTGTGTAAAATGCTAGAAGTTTTAAGTCTAGCTAAAACACAACTAAAAGAATTCCAGAACACAACTGGTCAACATTGCTGCTCATCACAACACGATGAGCAAATTAAAACAATTAAAACCACTTTATTTACAGAAGTAAAGCAGAAGCCCTGGGAATATCTTTGCACATGCAACTTGACCTGACAGAACAAGCAGCAGCCCATTGCAGCACTGCTCCTCAGAGGATCTCTGGCATACCCAGGGGAGCAGAGTAATGAGTTTAGGTGCCAGGCCACCAGCTGGGCCCCTGCAGGTGGCCAGCCCAGGAGCCTGGCAGGACATGAGAACATCCAAGACACAGCCAGACCATGCAGTGGCCCCTGCCACACAAGGGTATTCCCAGCATGGGCAGTGCCCAGGATTTGAAGGAAGCCAACAATCACAGCCAAGGCTGTGTTCAAACATCTCCTGTCAGGATGGACAGTGAATCTGACCAGAAACGTGGTTCCTCAAAATACAGTGGGGACAGACCAGTTCCCTTTTACACTACTCAACCAAATGTCAAACATCTGCTAAAGACATTAAACATACACCTACAGAAATTAAGTTTACGCACGGGATCCCATGGGGATAAGCCTAGTTCTGATATTCAGAAAAATAAAAATTATTCTACAGACCATTCCCCAGATTTTAAATGCATTACTGCATTTAAAACCATTTGAAATACCAACAGCTGCTTGTAGCATATCTGATGGATATGCTCATTTAAATTCTTCTGTCTAAAAATAGGAGATGAAGTAATTCATCCATAAGTGCTCTATATCCCATTAACTCAGGTAACCATAGATACCAGCAAAAAAAAAAAAAAAAAAAAAGAAATCAAATAGATTAACATTTGACAGGTAAGAACTTCAAGCATATTATACACACAAGTTTATTTAATGATGTTTACTGCAGGCTTTATCCCACAACGGTGGTATTATTCAAAGCAGATAAATCCTCAAGCAACAATCTGTATCTGCTTGAATATTTCAGCAGTCATACAAGATGCCATTACAGCAATGGGCTGATGAATTTATCAGGCTTGGGTGAATTATACGACATGCCCAGTTCCACTTAATAAAAACAAAACCCAAACCAACAAAAAGCTATTAAAAACAAAACAAGCAGAAAAACCACCCCCAAAAAAACCAACAAAAAGTGTTTTAATTTACCATATTGTGATATAATCTTTCCCAGTCTTATAAAAAAACGGAACCTGCTCTGCTGTAGCAATTGTAAAGACCAGAACAGTTGGTAGATGGCAATAGGAAAACAATTGAATCTTGAACTCAAGTGACTCTTCTGGGGAAGCTGAAGCCAGTTTTATATTTTTTATGCAAAAAATCATTTCTTTGAAGATGGGGAAAGACTAAAAGGGAAAAATATATGGTATTTGTAAATACCAACCTTATTCTATATTTCTCTCCACAAATAACAATCTCTTTGCCTGATTATACCTCTCGGGAAAGCTCATATTTTAAGCTACAAAGAACATACAGAGATAGAGAGAACTTTTTTATTGCTGAGGTATGACATTTTCCTGCTAAGCCAGTCCTGACACACTAAAAAGCACTGGTTATAAAGACCATTTTAAGACATCAAAAAAATTACAGTTCTTAAGAAAAATATTGAATAACCTAGAGACCCAGTTCTGTGTATCTATTTTAAGATTAAACAAATCAAATCACATATAACAAATTCCCTTCACATTGTTAGTACAAAAAACCAAACTGAAAAAACAGTACAACACTAGAAACAAGTATAACCTGTACATGCATTGGTTTCTGTTGTAATGTTAATAATTCCCATGAAGTTTGTTTTAGGCAAGGAGGGAAATATGGTTGAATTTCAAAATATGGCTTTCAAATGCATTAATGCAGAAGACCAAATTCAGTCTATCAGCTAGTATTTTGTCCCTTCCTTGTTTTGTGGGCTTGTACTAATGTGATGTCCTGATGGCCACTGGCTGGTCAGTAAAACGTGTGAGTATGACATGGATAAGCAGTATTAGGGTATCTGTGCCGTTGATATTGGGAGCAACGCAGCAGCTGAAAACACACAAAAGGAGACAGCAATATATGACCAGCAAGCATTTTGTGAAGCATCAGAGAGCCAATAAAGCAGCTTTCAAACTGCTCAATTTGAGCATGTGTGCTTCAAGCATCTGGGTGTTCTACCTGCTTCCCCTCCCTGCATTCACAACCTCTTCCAAGCAACTGCAAGACTAAACTGAGCAATGGAGTATGAGATACTAGACATTTGGAGGCACTCACCTAGCCTGTGCTTTTCCAATATATTTTGAGAGGTATAAAGGCTTTTCTAAGCCAACCAGTGGGACAAAGTCCTTACTACAGAGAATACAGATATTTTCAGGGCTTATCTCATTTCCCCGTGCTGGAGTTCCCCAACACATATAGTGAATATTGCTCATATTGCTGGCTCCCTAAAAGCTCACATGGTCCAGAACTCGTATCCATATTCCTCTGCTCCAGCCCAAGGATGAACTCCCTGATTCCCCAGAAATATGCATGGCTCCCTTGAAGTTATGCTGCTGCAACCATCGCCACATTTTCCAACAAAGTCCTGTACCTGACCTAGCCAGAACAGCTGAACCACCAAGGACTGCCATTCAAGGTAACTCCAGACTGATTTTGTCCCTCCACTCCTGCTGCACTGATCAGCAGTGTTCCCATGAACCCTGAGCCTGTGGCTGCAAACACTTGCTCCTCACCCTGCTCCCCTCAGCCATCAGCATCAGCACAGAGAGAGCCCTGGACCTGCCAACTGCAGGGACCTGGGACAAAGACTGCATGGGCAAAATATGCCAGGAAGGAAGGCATGGTCATACAGTAATTTGAAACAACATCCCAGAATTACTCAAGCTTCAGGCACCAATGGCACAAATAAAGTTTTATAATCTATGAACCAAACAGTAGATTATGTATTCCAAACACTGAGCAACTAATGTGAACTGCTGGCACACGAACCAATTTGCTAAGCTACCATGTGTAGGCAAGGCCTTTATTTTGCATTTCAAACTAAAGAAAACTTGAAAAAAAATTCAGAAATTTGCCCATAAAGAATATTCCCTCAAATTGGATTCCAGCAAATTTTCTTTGCTACAGAAAATATAATTTCTCTTTTCCTACTTAGTTGTGCAATATAATATGTTATAATCACATTTAGCTGGAACAATAACAGTAGTACTTGCATAATAGGAACTGCAGAACCATTCTTGCTCAACAGCAGTAGCAGTGAAGTCATCTAAAGTTGAAGTAATGACTTTGCTGGTCTTAATGGCTTCTTCAAGTCTTAGTTCAAAGGGAATGGGAAATACAGCTATTGGTGTGAACATTTTCCAGAGAATTTCTCACAAATCCAGATGATTTCATTACTTCTCAGAAAGCATCTTTAAATTACATGTAAAGGATCAGCTTCACATTACAAATGAAAATGCCACATATGCAACGCAAAGAGATTTTAGTTAGAATGTCTAGAGTTGATGTTCAATCTCAACTTTCACTTTGAAATTGCTGTTTCTATAACAACATGCAGCAGATAAGCCCATATGATTAGTCTGCTTTCATTTAATCTGTAAGAGAAATTTCATAACAAAGGAATCAAGAAATATCTGCAGGCATTAAGTTATTTTCAAGAGAAACTGTTTAAGTAGTAAAAGAGCCAAATGTGTTTTCAATTGCATTTTCTTTTTTTCTTGTTTTAATTTAAATTGAAGAAGGATTCACAGTAATTCTCCAGCAGCCTGACATTTTTGTAAAATGGTGTAAGATACATAAATCATGTACCTTTTACATGTTAGCTTTAAGGATACTCTGCAAACATAGGGACAGTCTCAGCAAAGGCTTATCAAGCTGGATTTTAGATTCTAAGTGCATTGGTTACTCAGAGGAGCAAAATATCTTAGTACATTATGGTTATTTTAAAAGGAAAAGCAAAATTAGGATTTAGACTAAAACAAAATTCCAAGGAAAGATATGAGACAGACTGATTATTTAAAAAAATATTCCTGTCGTGTTTTAGAACAATTTAGTCATTCTGTAATTTACTAAAGTTTACCGTTTCTTACCTGATACTGTGAACAGCTGGAAAACAGAATTATGGCAGAGGCTGACTAGTGAAACTGAAAGTGACTAAAGAAGTAAACCTACTTAAATATATATCAGAGTATAAATATTTATTTAATGTGAATGTATGAACAGTTGGAAGAAAAAATAGCACTAGAACAAAAGGTAATTTTATTTAAGGAATCAATTTAAATCTTAGCAATTAAAAAAAACCAACATCCTAACACAAACAGGTCACATTGTTACGACCCATTTAAATGTCTGGGTTCTGTAGCAGTCTCATTCTGAACGAGAATACAGTCATCTCTCCCAGGAACGCTCAGGCCAACCAAAGCTGGTTCTGCTGCTGTAAGAAGCATTCCTTGTCACCCCATGCCCCCACATGTTCCCAGTCATAGCTGAGCTCCATGCTTGTACCACACAAGCATTTGTGCAGCCATGTCATGAGCTGGGTAAGAGAAGTGATTAAAGGGAAGCACAGCCAAAGCCAAGCCTCCTCCTGCCCCCCAGATGAACTAACTTTAGCCCCCCTGTGCTGCCCCGTGCCTGCCCTGGCAGCACATGGCACAGCAGCTGAGCAGGCAGCCGGGGCCCGGAACGCTGCTCTCGGAATTGGTGCTGGCACTGAGCACTCGTGGCAGCACAGCAGCAGAATCCAGAGCGGCCTCTGCTTCACACAGCTTCCAAATGTGTCTATTTACTTATGTAAGATGAACTCAGCTATGGCAATTGCAAAACACATTAAATTCCTCTGCCCATCCTTATGGGATATTAACCCTTCATGCCTGCACCAAAACCAGTTTTTGAAACGATCTGTTCTATCTAATGCTTGTCATTCTAGAAGGTCCTTCCAATAACATTACTAATTTACTTCAAATTAATTATTGTTTCTTTGGCCAAATAGTAAGCAACATTTTAAATTTACATTTTAAACTCAGGTTTTTCAATCAGGGCATGAACAACAGCAATAATATCATCCTAGAGAACAGAGCTTCCAAAGTTATTATGCTCTGGACAAAACCAGCATTAAGAAAAGCAGCTTATTTTAAGGCACTAAAATATTTTGAAAAATTTTCCATTTCTCCTTCTAATTAACACTGTGGCCAAATAACACATAACAACAAAAAAGCTTTTGTTGCCATTCCACTTTGCTGAGGACAAAAGTCTACCAGAGCATTGCTGGGGACTGTAAGCAATACATTTCCAAGGGCTGTCTTATAGAACTGTCATATAAAAAGTTATTACTTGTCCTATAGAAAAACACCCTCCTTTTTGCCTCTATGTTAACCAGTCTAATGCAATAGCAGGAATTTACATCCACAGCTAAGGAATATTCTGTTCCTGCTGGGGGACTGAAACTTTCACTGAAGTACATCCCACCCTCATTCTACCTATAAAGCTCTCTGCATACCATCAGCTTAGAGCCCAAATGACTGCACACATTTCTTAAACCAAAAAGGACGTTCCCCAAAATAATAAAATTAATTCAAAAACCCCAAGAACTGAAAAAAAAAAAAATCCCCATACAGCCAATTTTACCTTGTTGATGGAAACTGTCAATGCTGGCTCCACTTTCGCCTCAATTTCTTCTGGTGAGTAATAACAGAAGAGTTTGCCACCTCTCAGTACGCAATACAGCTTCCTCCAGCTCGTTAGACCTTCTACCATTTGCTAAGGGGAAGAAGTAGTCAGAAATTGCCAAACATAAACCTAAACCAAAACCATATTGCAAGGTGTGCACATATCAGCCCTGAGTGATCAAAACTTAGCCACACCAAATTCATTCCTACAAGAAAGATTTTCTGTTATAGAACATTTCAATCACGGATTTCTGAAACATTAGCAGTACTTTAAATGTCTTCTGTTGTTTTACAGTTTTTGCAGACTTGCCATGTGATACTAACACTATAGAATCTGCTGGTTCACACAGAATGAAATCCAGATCTGGTGTCTACCAGAAAAAGAAAACACCTTTATTAGCTATAGCAATTGCACAATAATAGAAATAAAAAGAGTATTTCACTTTGGAAATACCCAGTACATTCAACAAATGTCAAGCAAAGACATTTGTCTAGAATTTCCACTTTCTCAAATGAATTTTCTGAACAGCTTTCATAAAACCGTAACAGTTTCACAACCAGTTTAAAGCCTGTAATTCAGCACTCCTGACAAATGACCCAGACCCTCTGGCCCTCCACTATCACTCTCTCATACACCTAGTTGTGCAACGAACCAAAATAGAGAAGTAAAGTGAGTTCACATGAATCATTTCTGAAGGGATGAGTTTAAATATGGCTCAGTTCACCAGTCTGACTCACCATGCTGTGATATGAACTCTTGTGCCAGCACAACAAGGGGTACGTACAAGGAGCCACAGGATTGTTAGGACTGATGCCATCAAGTACCACTGCAAACCAACTCTGAAACAAGAGCTGCACTTGGTCTTTACTAACAGCCTACATCATTCATGCCAAGGAAGCACTGATTTCTCCATGCTCAGATACTGAAGGCACTGTTTGTGAATGCAGCCATGAAAGAGTTTCCCCCTTGCTCTAGGTAGAACAGGTAAAAAACAACAGTTCTCCATACACCACTTCAGGTAAAAGCAAATGTTTTAGCAACTGACTCTTAGTGACAGCTGTTAACAGCCCAGGATGCAAACACAAGCAAGGTCTCCTCACCTGCTGATTTAGAAATCCTGCCATCATATCCCTGGCCATGCAGGAGGGCTGGACAACTAAACGGCAACACATGTTTCCATACAGGGGCAGCCAAAAAGAGGATTCCTCTGGGGGAAAGAAAAAGGCAAAAGGCAGACAAATACTCAGCTCTGAATAATTCCTCTAAACATATAGTTTCGATTTCTACATATGTTTTTACATTAAGATCATGAGTGTAAATAAGCATATTTCCATATTTTAGGAAAAGAGAGTTAATCATGTAAAACTGATTTTTAGTCTTCAGGAAGTGTTTTTTAATTGAAAAAAATTAGTAAATTCCAAAATAATTTCAAGTAAAACTGACAATATTGTTCTGCAAAAAAGAGTTGTTCTTACATAAAATATAGCTAATTTCAGAGCTAGAAACTCGTTGAAAGGTAAGTACATCAGCCCTCTCATCTAGTATGATCCCTGAGCCCATCCCATTTTGGCACACAGCTACATTTACACATGAGCACTTTGCTTCAGATTGTTTTAATAAGGCTTGGAATTTGTATCTACTTTTGCCTTCAGCACTAGAAGAGCATTTAAGGTTCCAAGGAGTTTTTAACGAATTGGAATTGCTTAGCTGTGCTATGCAATAGGCTCTCTCTTCTGTAATTAAAAGTAGGTAATGTAACATTCCATTAATGTGACTGTGTCTTTGGTCAAGGTTTAGAAATGCTTGTAATGAACCAAAATATCCAGGTATGTCCTTTCTCACCAGACTAAATTATGTAAATTAATGTCAGAAAAAGGAACTTCAAGAAGAAAGAATATAAAGTACTAATAAAGAAAGGCTTACAAATATCAAAGGTACTCAGAATTACTCATCCAACACTTCAAGAAATAAATGCCCCATAAATCTTCAAATCTGTACTTATTCAGAATTACTGAAAAGTAGAGAAGGAAATTCCCTTTGAGGTCAGTTTACTCCAGTAAATTATTCAAGTTCCCAGAAGCAACAGTGAAAGTCCCATGGCTTAAGTTAACAGTTGGAGGATGGCTTACGGGAAGGGCTATCCCTGCAGAAAGTAATGGACAAAGTACCAAAAAGTGAAAACATGACTACCAGTTGCAGCATAGTCAGTCCTCCAAAGTGTCAGCATCCAGGCTGACTGCTCCCAGCTTGTGCTGCCCCAGACCTGAAGGACAGCAGCCAGCACAGACTGCAAGCACACACACTTATATCCTGTGTTAAACCTGGGCCTCAAACAATCTCACCAAACTGAAGCAATTTGTCTTCTTTCCTTCTGACTACAGAGGAACAAGCTATTCTTCATTCTGATCCCGTTCCTTGGTTGTGAGGAAGGGGAAAGTATGTAACTACAACTCACATAAGACGGAGATGCAAATGACAGAAGAAACTCCCAAAAGAATTAAATTTTCATCTGGACTTGAAATTTTACTCAACTTATAGTTTATTCAGCTGTGTACAGATGCCTGCTTTAGAGCCGTTAAATATTTTATTAAAGTTGTTCTATATTGAGTATCAAGAAAAATAATCTTTTTAAGCTCTTTTGTTTACAAGAGTTTAATGCGAAATGTTACTGGTTTTTTATTTCCTTAAATTGGTACCATATGTACTTACCATTTCCTGTAATGGTAAGGTTGTGGGTCCTGAAATTGTCCTCAGCACTTTCCAGCCCCAAAGTGGTGTATGCTAGCAAACTGTACTTTGCTCCACTAAATGTGAAAGAAAAGGCACGTTTAGGACATTTCTGCTTCATGTTGCTTGGGCAGTAATTAAAGGGAGTCTAGACATGCCTGGAAACCACGTTTGGGTACACTGGAACACCAAGGTGCATGGTGGGACCTGTCAGTGACCACAGATGGCCACCTCCAACCTCTTCCCACACAACTCCTGTATCTCTGGTTCTCCTTGTAAACAAACACTATTCCACAGTCTGTTCATCTGCTTCCTAGATCCGTATCTCCTGCCTCCATGTGTGTGCCTCCAGTTCTTCCCACTCCACAGCTTCCAAGCCAATACCATCATTCATTAGAACTCTTTCTGTTGCCTCCTCTCTGGGACCTGCTGGCTGGGAGAGTTCTCATGTGGCCACTGCCTACGAGCTGGGCTTGTGCTTCCTGAAGAGCCAGCAGCAGCCAAACCCAGGCAGAAAGGCTGTGCTACACAAACCCTCTGCACCCCCCAGATGCTCAAAGCACCTCTCTCCTCTAGTCCGACACCAAGTAACATTCAGTGGTTTTACAGCTCTTATTACCAAATCTAATTGCTTTAGGCCTAGGAATAAGTTCAAAAATTCCTATAGTTAATAGAAGAACTGATAACAAACTTTATCTGAAAATACAGGTTAAAAATTAAAAGGCATAATACTCCTTCTCCATGTTGCTCTTGGCTTTGCCTATGCAGACTACACTTAACAAGCCAGTTGTTTATACATGTATTTTTAGTAGTATCCAATAGATTGATTATTCACATGCAGAAATCTATACAAAAATTCCATGGTCAGTTTTGATTTTTTTTTCCCACTCATTGGACATACAGGTTTCAGAATCTTTTATCTCAGTTTTGTATTTTGCCTAGGGAAAAAAAGTATCACTCTTACAATTCAATACTGTGCAACTGTGGAATGCAGTTCTTGGAATAAACTGGTATAAATTTAGTTTGTTTAACCTTTTCTCTGAAATACTCATCAGACCAAGTAACAGATTTACAGTCCAGCAATGCAGTAAGAATTCCACCTGGCTAATGGCAGTTAGAACAAAGTTCACAAGAAAACAAACTCCTCCAAATCACTAACTACTCTCTCCAGCAGGATCTAGCACAAGATCCTTAAAATATCTTCAGTAGAACATAAGAAATCTTAGTGGTGTAAAAGCTGAGAAGACACTATTGAACTAAGATTACCAAGAATAGTTTTCCATCTTAGTATTTTTCAAATTTTATTTTTCTTACTAGAACAGTGGAAACATAGTTTTCAGACCTTTGGCTCTGCAGATAAACAAGGAGAACGTCTACCTCCTCCTAACCCTAATGAAAGAGGAGGAGGAAAAGCACAAGTTTGTTAGAGGGGAGGTCTGTTACGTATCTGTCTCCAGGGAACAAAGAGAAAATTAAATACCATATAACATCCTGGGTAAAAAACCACTACTATCAAGCATTTCAAGAGGGCAATCTGAACAAAAACTCATCACCATTTGTATATATTCCCTGCTAGACTGTTCCCTAACAAAAGATTCTCCACCGATTATGTTTGACCATGCAGTTGTGCAATGCATTACCATTCTATTTAAACTGTACCAAAAAGTTCAGTTTCTTCTCACAGATAAAACTGCTGTGCTGATTCTAAAGTTACTTTTTTTTCTAAAGCATGACTAATTACCACAACAACCTTGCCAAAAAAAATAGCTACTTCACTTTTAAAATATGCTTCACAGCAACATTTTCATTCTAAAATACAAGTCATTCCTTTCAGGCAGCTGCAATATAATTTAGAAAAATTTTATCTACAGATATTTTTCAGATTTAACTGGCTAATCAGGATTCTTGACTGTGTTTTTCCTTTGCATTTCACAGAATTAGCTAACTGCCTTAAATGGCAGTTTCTTTGTATAACAAAGAATAATCTGCCTGCTGCATCTCATTCTATATTGATAGTATTTTTCCATGTAACAACTTCATTAAAAAAACCAGCTCATTGCCACAACATGCCTGTGGCAAAGGCTCATTGTTAAATCTGTTCACTGATCAAGAGACAGAGGCACTGAAGTTTCCACACAGACCTGGGTGTGGGAAGGTGTAACTATAACACCCTATCAATGTATGTTAATTAAGGCATCTTCAATTCCAGAATCTGTTCTTGAATATTAAACTCAATGATAGAAATCCCAATCTTAGTTCATTCATTGAATGTGAGTGAAGGAGTGAGTGGAAGACCTGTGAGTGGGAAAAAAAAAAAAAATCTATCAGATCTTAAATAATAGATGGTAAAACCAAATACAACCTTCAGGTACTAACAAGAACCCAACCATAAAAGTGAGGCCACCAGATTAGACTGTGTACTTCCAGCAAAATGTCACTGGGGATTTGCCAACTCAAACACAGGACATGGAAGCTGCTGTCCCTTCAGCCCAGTGGAGGATAATACATCAAACACAACAACCAGTGCATGTGTAGGCCAGTTCTGCAAATGAACAGACAGGCACTTGAGGGAGACTCTCCAGTGATTTATCCAAACAGCAACCCAGTTACACGAGAATTTAATAGTAAAACTGCACTGAAAATTTTTTCTTCTATGAAAAATGTAAAAAAGAGAAAAATAATATTTAAGCTGGGATTGAAAAACTAAACAGGCAAAAGACTATAGAAACTAAAAGTGGTATAATTAAGAAAGAATATTTGTATAACTCAAATTAACAAACCATGCATCCAATCAAGCTCTTTGTCACTACTCTTTTTCAAGAAGTTCCAAGTCTGACAGTTTCCTCACTAACCAGAGAGATTTCTAAGCCAAGAAGTTTGAAACAGAGATCGCAGAGTTTTTGGAAAATGGAGAATTTAGCTCATGCATGCACTGAAAAGAAAAAGGCTTGTACAAATGAAATCTACAGAGAAAAGGTGTTCACATAATATAGAAAGTTCACTTTTTTGTTGCAGTTTAATTTCCCCTGCTGGACTGGTAAAACTCTCTGGGAATACTTGAAAGATCTCTTGTGATCTTGCAGTCTTTTCCCCTTTATAAGAGCTACATACCACAGTCTAATATAAATCCTAGAGGGAACCTATAAGAAAATTTGACAACTTATTTTCTGCCTATAATAACCCATTTCTTTCCAAACAACTATTTTAATCACCTAGAAAAGCCATTATTAAACATTTCATTGTTCATTTAATTGTGTTAAGAAAGTAATAGTCACTGTGAGATGATTATCTATGGTAAAAACAACAAACTTCCAAGATGGAGAAAAAGAAAATTCAATTGAGGAACCAAAAGCAAAACCCAGGGGAGGAGGCAGCTGTTTAAATTTTCTGCTGGTGCTTCTTCCTTAAAAGACAGGCAATCTATATTGAAGCAAAGAAGCCAGTGGTTTTATCTGATTCAAACTGTGTCTAATGATAGTGTCTCATGGCCCAGCTGAAGCTGGTGGAAAGCACAGCCACCTGACATCTTACAGATCGAAAAATACATTGTCATTAGGTGGAACCCACTGGAAAGTCAGTGATAAAATTTGTTTTGCTCTGTGGATAAGATCACTTGGATGTCTATTTTTGAGTCAAACAGTAAAATCAGTTTACAGTTATATCAGTTCAACAAAGATAGAATATGTTTGAATGTTTCCTTTTAAAATCCAGACAAATAGATACATGAAGCTAGACTAAGACTGCACTCAACACCTAGAATGCAAGAATTAAGCATTGATTCTTCACTGTCAGCTGCCAAAAAAAAAATTCCTTGAAAAAAATGCTTTCTACAAAAATATAAATAAACCAATGCTTTTAATAATTGCAAGTTAGGTATTTGGTCTGCTTAAATCCCAATGAAATTAAAGTAGCTGGAAAATATTAGTAGGCAGTTAATCCTTAGAAGGAAACAGGCAAATTATTGGGAAAAGCCTATGAACACTGAAAACTAGTAAGTCATTTTAAAATGTTCTGTGCTAAAGTTAATTCAGAAATCTCCTGTTAAGTAGCCTGTAACCATAAAGTGCCTTTGGCAGTCCAGTGTTTTACTCAAAAGCTGGCAAGTGGAATTAGGGAAGAGGGTACAGGAGAGGTTTCTCCTGCCTACATACACACCTTTTTTTATTTCACACAACTTGTAACTTTTAGACATATCTACCTGTCTGTCAAGTATGAGCACACTGGCTATGTGCAAAAATAGTATGGGGGAGGAAGTAAACAGGGAAGGGGGGAGGAGAAGAGGTAGATGGATAGAGAGACACAGACAGTCCATACAAGCTCAACCTCCTCTAGAGATCAAACTCAAAATATTATGGAATTTGCAAAGAACAGTGGATTTACCAGCTGGCTGGCTGTGGAGCACAAAGATAAAGGCTGCTCATGTGTTTCAAGATCAGAAACAGGCCCCAAGGCTCAGCAACATGGTTGGAATTCACACCTACTTTCTCATTTCCTATTTAAAATGTAAATTTTTTTCACTTGGGCAAGTAGAGAAAAAACCAGTTTCTTGGCAGTTTGCCAAAAATTTACAATTATATTTGGCCTATTTATATTTTAAAAGCTATAAAACCAGAATATCAATATATGTGGCTTACTGGATGACTGGGTCAGCAGGCAAAAGGGGTTCAGTGCTGTCTTCCTCCAGCGCAGCTTTGAGTTTCTTCCCTGTAGCTTTGCTGAGGGACGTTTTAAGTTTCTTTGCCAGTTTCTTAGGAGTGTTTGTTATATATAAAGACTCCTCTGTACAGCAGCTATACACTTCAACCTTCACCTGGAAATCTGGGCTTGCTTCATCACTGAAGTGGGGGAGGAGAAAATTTCAGAGCGTTTGTTAACAAACTCTGCACGCAGCCAAGGAATGCTGCTGCTACTTTATAGATTAAATAATATATTTCTAATCAAGGGAAGCAATGCCATAAAATTCAGGCACAGATATACCTTAATATGGAATTAAAGACTAGAGTATACAGCAGTAACTTCACACTGAGGTCATGAGATGGATGTTATAATTGCACCGTAAACAATTACAAACAGGAAATTCAACATTTAGGTTAAAAACGGAAAAAAACACCCACGTTATAGAAATACACGGGCAAGACATTCAAACACACTTAAATCTGCCCTCTACTGTTGCACAAAAATCACAAGATTGAAAACCCATCCCTGCCTAAAATCAGACTGAACTGTTTTAAAGATATCTTAGCTGGACCCCATTCCCTTCAAATTACTGAAAAAAAAAATTGCTATCTAATAAAATCTGTCATTCACAACTTAACTACCTACTGCTGTATTCTCTGGCCCACAGCCCTTCTCAGTTTTCAGTTCTACTGATCCTCTTGTTCTCAAGCTTAGTCATCAAGCCAGAAGCCTAACCTCACCTTTCAGATACAAATCATGTCATTACACACATGCCATAATGAAATAATCCCAAAAGCTTTTATAGCAAGTCTTTCTGTGCCTTGTGGATACAAGGCAAGTTAGAGTGCATTTTCTGCTTTCGTTGCAGTGTTTCACAGAAAATCATAATGGTCAAGTCTCATATCTTTGAAGAAGCAGATTTAAATCTCTGTCCCCACTCTTAACTTGAACGGGTGTTTAAAAGAGTTTAAAATTTAATTTAAACTCAGTTTTCAGGATCTTGATTTAAAGTTTTTGGTAGTTCTAGCTTTCCAGTCAGTCTTCCTCAGGAGATGGACTCGAAATTGTTGATATAAAAGGTAAAGGCAGGGAGTGGAATCAAGCACATGCTCAGGTAGGTGTAACAGACATGAGGTGTTACATGAGGAAAGAGACTGCAACCTGCTGGACAGGATAACAATGAAACACTGGGTCCAATATTTCCACCTATATTGTCATAATGCTTTCAGGTTTCAGCATTAATTTAATGCTGTCCTTGAGATGTAAATTTGTTTATATCTTTCTATGAAGAAAAATGCTTCAGCTGGGCAAAGATGAAAAGAAATACAGATCAGCTGGCACATCTACAACCAGCATCATTTTGTACACAAAAAACAGCCTTCCAGAGATGGGGATCCTCCACCCACTAAAATGAACAGAGCCTCTACTGATTCCTTTGCCCATAGCAAAAGCTAGTGGACCTCTGCCAATCTTATTCATAATCACATCCACCTGCAAAAGAAAACAGCAATATTTGTACTTCATTCAACAGAAGTAAATGATACTCACAATATGGTTACATTTTCAAAACAGATATCTGTTATTGCTTCATCCACAATAGTCACCTCAGTATCAAAAACCTCTGCTCCCATTCTGAACAAACAAAACACTGCATAGCGCTGTGATTCTGGGGAGAGTCAGAGAAAGCTCTTGTTAACCACACTGCACGTCACAATACTAAACACTGCCAGTGAACAAAACTATACAACATGGTAATTCAGACCTCTAAGCAATTGCCCTCAAATTCTTCCCACCAGAAATTTTCATAATAGGATTTTATGATAATTGACCTATCCAAGCTGCTGTGTAGGTAGAACAACATACAGAAAGGAGAAAAAAAAAAAAANAATCAGGTATAGTGTCTGCTAGCTACTTCAAAAACGTTAGTAAAAATGTCATTTTGTTTAGGAAAATTGACTTTATACCAAAAAATAACATTTGATCCAAAGTCTGTATCATTTTATGAATGTGCTACATAGGATTAGATTATTTTGCCATGCTTTGCATCTCTGACCCTATTGAAAATCAAAGTGAAATCAATGCCAGGTGACAGCTGGAACAGATTTAGGATTAATCTCCATGACACAGCAAAATGCATGTACTTGAAGGCTATCCAATAATACACTCAACACCAACAGTCAACTTTCATTTAAATTTTTCACTGGAAACAGCCTGCAATATACTCTCTCAAGTGCAGACAAGACATAGAACAACGTGTTTAATCAGGAGTTTCTCAGTTAACCATTTAATACAACATTTTTCTGTTGCTTCCTCTGGAATTCTTCCTCAGGACTCTTTAAAGAGTAGGGTTTAAACACAGAACCACAGGACTTTGAACTAACTCAGCTTGCTACAACCAGCAACTTCAAATTACAAGCATTTACACAACAAAGAATAAAGTATGGACTTAATGAAAGGTCAAAATAGGGGTTGAAATGAGTATGAACTTCCTCATTCAGTTTAAATTTACAGGCATAAGAGATTGCCTATCAGAGTAATTCATCACATCTTACATACTTTCTTTTTTGCTGAAGTGATCAGAGCCTCTCCACATTAATGGTATTCGAATATCTAAAGGGGGGGGGAAAAAAGAAAGAAGTATAGTCAATACTGTACATCTGTGATCAAAACAAATTACAAAAATGGTGTTGTTTCTTTTTGTGATGTTCTGGTGGTAACAGGGCCTTCCACCTAAAGAACAACCTAACTATTCCAAGTTTGTTATCCACATCAAAAGAAAATGCAATAATTAGTTCAACTTGAAGTGTAATTCTGTTTAGAAATTATGCCAGAATAAAGAATATTTTAAATCTCATTTGAAAGTATCTGAAACAACATTTCAGAGTGTAACAGTTCTGTGAGGTATTCTCTGAGCCCACTATTATCCATAGGCGTAAACCAAAATCTTGCTTGCCTTATACTGGAAACCACTCGTCCCACTGCAAAAGGAAAACCTTTCAGCTTCAATGAAAAGACTGGGATACTGATACTGCAAGCACTTCAGTCTTGTTTTGCTAACCACAGAGAAAATACACTTGTAATCACATTCCTAGTGAGAATTATCTTAGTTGGCATAAAAAGAGATTAAAAATCTTTATTTTAACTCAAAAATATCTGTCTGCTTCAGAACCATAGCAGAGAGGCAATTACAGAACCATTGATTTAAAACATGCCTGTCATTTTAATATTAGGAAAATGTTTTCTTCACTAAATTTTCCAATTTATCTACTAAACTCAACATAGTAGTAAGTGACATTTTCCTCCAGCTTCGAGGACTCAGGTTAAGACATAATGTTTTTTATTAGTTCCCTGTTAAATGCTGTGAGAGCTTTATAAATCCAAACCTAAGTGCAAGGGTGCTGTTTAAAAGTTTATGCAATATATTAAGTGACACATGATGGCAGCAGCGAACAGCATGAGCTCAGTTGTCTTGAGACAAAAATCTTCAATATTGTTACAAAGAAGCATTGCTGACTCTAGTGCTGTATTCATATGAGGCTGATGGAAAAATCCACATTCATTATGCTAAGATGCAAAATGGGGCCAGTATTTTGGCATCAGATTGTCATGTATTCCTACAGGGGTTTACCCACAAAACTTATTTTAAGTGAAACCATATATAGTCACTCTGTGTCTCAGAAGTTAAATGAAAAATTCAAATTTCAGTTAATTTTTATTATGAGACATCTTATTATAAAAGTTATTTCAATATTGAAACTTTCAAATTCTTCTATTTTAAGTGTTCATGAAAACTAATGAACTTTCAAGTGAACTGCCAGTGTACAGCTTTAGAGCTCTAACTTCCCAAAAATCAATACATCACCATGCCCTGAAACTGCCTTTCACTTCTAAAGATGCATTTGCATAGCAAGCATTTCTAAAAATAGGGTGTTTTACATAAAGATAAATAGTTTCATTTAAATCATTACAGAAGTTTCTCTCAAACTTTTAAAAGATATATATATATATATATATTCATCTTTGTCAGAGACAAAGCACAGAACATTTCTTTCCTAAATACAAAGGTCTCAAATCTACATTCATATGTGAAAACAGTTACAAATAAAAGCTTTTTCTATCTTTAATCACAGCAAACTCTGAATGACAATTTTAATGCACTCAATAGACCTTGTTAGCACTTAGAGTACTAGATTAAAGATTACTTCTGTATGCCACTTTCAATATCTTGCTTGCTGAAAAATGTGCACCTTGGTCAGCAAATCATCAGGGTTTAGACAGTCAATCCTGGAACAAGTTTAACATGATACTTGTAAATCAGCTTTCAGTTCATTCTTGGACTGAAAGAGGTGTCATTTATCAAAAACAAAGATCAATTTTCACACACCTTAATTTCAGTTACCCTTAGCTGTAAATCTCATGGATGCAAATTGGATACACTCAAATACTATAATTAATCACATTTAAACCAAATAATTCCTTTATAAAATTACTTTAAATTATGATTATGCTTTTTGATCAACATTTCATGTATTTTCTTCTGACAAAAAAACCAATTGGTACAATAACATAAATTACATAATTTATTCAAAAATATGGGAGATAAGTAAAAATGATAGAAGTGTGAAAAACTGTGGATTAAGGAATGCACTTCTCACACAGTATCTGACATAGTTGCTTTCTGTAGGAGCATATTCCTCAGTAGTCTTGCATAGCTCTTCCTGAACTTTTGCAGTTGGTCACAATTGCCCTATTTTTTGGGTAATCATCATCTGGCATGTACTAACTAACACCATTAAATTTATAAGTGGATGGATTACTGAGGGTAGAAAATCAGGAGGTAATAATAGGTGACCTATAGAAAGAATAATTCAGCAGAGGCCAAGAACAACATTTAGGCTTTTGTGCTGTAAACTGGACCTGGCCAGGTTTCCTGGCACAAGTGTCTGAAGAGGGGTGAGGCATGGCAGCATGCAGCACTCCCAGGCTGCACTGCACAGTCAGGCAGTTGGTTCTTCCTCCTCCTCACCTTGATCTGTGCCACACTTCTGAGGACATAACCCCCAGTTTGAGAGCCACAGTGCTGGTAACAGGGCAGAATCATTAACAGGCAGCACCAAATACCAAGTGGTCTATTTCACCCTTCCATAGTCTTATCCCACCAAAAGAAATGAGCTAAATCTTCCATATCCTGGAGCAAGTTTTTCCACACTAAAAATAGAGTTCTTAAAAAAAATTCTGATTTTCTAAAGATAGCAAAAGTGTATTACATGACCCTAAAGTCTTCACTGTAGATAGCTTTCCAGATTTGAAGAAAGGTGCAACCACAGCACAGACAAGCAAACAGATGCTTTCATCCAACTACCATAAGGAGGAAAGACAGATACACATTTTACAAACAGCTGTGCTGGCAAAAAACATTTTTGAACCATGTGCTCATCACTCTTCTATTAGAAGTTACCTTCCTTAAAGATATATCAAAATATGCAGAATTAACTGAAACAGTTTCAGGAGTGAGCTGTTCTACACTATTTTATTCTTAATGAAGCAGGTCAGGGAGCACAAACATCTGTTAGCAAAGCTGGCAGAACAGCTACAGGACTGCTGAATGTAGTAACATCCTCTGTTGTCACAGGCAAAGAAAACAATAAATCCACAGTACTAAAGTTTGAGACCAGGCTAGAAAACAGCTCCTCAGGAATGGTTGTTAAATATCCTTGTTACTGGCCTGCATTGAAGCCATACCATTATACCTTTGCTATAGTAATGTAATCTGCATTGCCTAAATAACATTTGCATACTAGTTATAATTCTGCTCTCTGTTAGACATGCCCTGTACTATCACTTCAAAGTCTGCCATGGTGGGGAGAAAAACGTTTTCAGCACACTCACAGTTATTTAGCTTTGAAATGCATTCAGTGTTTAGTGGCAAACAGGAAAGAAGCATTTCCCTCTGTGGAACACCCTGTGAGTAAAATGGAAATAGAAGGTAGGATCTTCAAAAGCCCATGTGTGACTTAAGCACAAGTTTCCTTGCAGCATTAGAGGATTGATGTCTCTGAACTACACACACATCTTAAAAATACCATCTTGTTTCTATAGTTTTTATTACAAGACACTGTCCAGATAATAAGCTGCTATAATTAAGTGACTACCCAGCCTCTTACCTGATATAGCAACCTTTGCTCTGCATGCCATCCGGTCTTTTGTCCCATTTTCTGAAGACCTCCAAAAAAGAAGAAAAGAAAAAAGACATTTGAGATCTGTGCATTTAGATATCTAAAACTCAACCCCTTCAACACTAAGAAGTGTCAGAGTTTTCATATTACAGCTCATTTCAAATGCTTTTCTTTAAAGTCAATTTTGGTATCCCTGGTTTAAGATACGAGTCATTAATTTCTTAAGCATAATCTGGAAGGAAGGTACACCACCATTTTTAAAAATTCCCTAAAGATTTTACTCCAAAGCATATGTAACCTGAGTATTAAAAGACAAGTAGATTAATTTTGTCTTTTCCAGCTGCAACAGGATCAAATACATTATCAATTTTTCCCTTCTGTACATGTCAAAGAAAGATGCAACTTAATTTATTGGTTCTATTATTGTTTAAAGAATTGCCTCCTCCTCTTTTAATGAAATGAAAATTGCTAGCTGCTACCAGCGCCATGACTTCCAGAGGCAGTTAGAGTATCTTCAGAACTCACAGATGATAGACCCTAGAAAACCCTAGAATTTTCTCTCTCTGCCATGATTAAGCCTTAAACTAATTCCAGTCTGTGGGTACAATTTAAATGATAGAGAAATAACTCTGTAGCATGCATCTCTTCTAATGATCTCTACGGACATCTCAAGGACCTTTGAAGACAGAAATCCAAGCAATGCATGGCAGTCACAAATCAAGTACACAATGCAACTGTTCAGACACACGTCCAAATATCCCTGCCCTGTTCTGGACATGTGCCATCACCATTCTGTGCTCACTAACATCAAAGACAAGGAGTCGAGTAAATCAGCACATATACACACTTGATATTATTCCAGCACTAAAAACATAAATAAAATATGAATCACTACAAAATTCCTTATTTTATTAGGAAAAAGCAATACAAATGCAATAATTACAGTATACCACACATATTATGTGCTAGCTTTCAAAATCAGCTTCAGAATAGTTGACAGAAAATGCTGCTCTTTCCTCTAACACATTTCTCCTATAAGGCAACATTTCTGAAAGCAAAAAGTAGTGGAACTGCTCCTAAAGATATAATTAACTGGAGCCAACCATGTACTCAAAGAGTTTCTATGATAAACTGCAACATAATATTTCATTAAATTACTACCCTGAGAGAAATAGTGTCTCTGCATCACGATTTTCAACATTGCATCCCAAATAAATTCCATTTAGACCAAAAAATGATATCATTATTCAAATAAAACACACAAACTTCAGCTCCTTCAAGAGTTATAATGTGAAAATATTTCCAGCTACTTCTCTTGCCATTGAGCGTTGCATTTATCACTTTGCTGTAGTTCACACAAGTGGCCAGCAGAGGGTACCAATTAACCATGATGGGGCCATTATTAAAGGACCTTTGATAACAATAGAAAGAATGAAAAATACCAATAGCTGTATTCTACCTCGGATAGCTTTGTTTTGTCCCATCAAACTTGGCTAGGTAACTTTTTGTATGCTAAGGGTAATCAAGAAAATATGTTCATTGTGTTGCTTGATACTGAATTACAGTTTAATGTCAAAAATAAAACATACTCAGGAAAATATGACTTGTATTTAATTTTCTAAAGCAACAAGAAGATAATGGAATTATTTTATAAAGTGATTCTTCAAGGCAGCAGTAATTGATGTTTAAGAAATAAGGGAGGATTTAAATCCACATTCCTAGACAGACTGCTAAAAATTCATGTAAGTAAATGCCTGCTTCATCCTTGTCCCACTGAATTCAGCTGTCACTCACTGCTCGGGAGTCCTGCCCGGGCTGGGCTCCTCCTCTCGGCCCTGCAGCTGTGCCCTGTAGGCCCGGATGCGAGCATTGCAAACCATCAGGTTCTTCACGGCGCGCAGGAGCTGCTCCTTCTGCGAGCTCGCTGCGAGCAGTCTGCAGATGCCTTCTCGCATGCGGACCTCAAAGTCGATCTTCTCTTGGATGTCACATGCCTAGACATGCAAAAAACCAAAGGGTTAGATGAAAAAGCAACTAACAAGATTCCCAATTTTTTACATCCTCTGCACTTGGGATAGAAAACTCTAGGTTTCAATTATGCACAGCTATTGCAATGGTTACTGAATGCAGAGTGGTAGTTCTCTCTTCAGGAACAAATGAGTAAAACATGGGACACAAAAGATTTACTACATCCATTATACATGCAAATTCCAAACCAAGATTAACCCACTGTACCATCTGAAAATTACTAAAAGTTTATGTGCCTCCATGTGTCATTCATAGAATAGTAACATATGATCCTAGAGAGGGCTGACTGAACAAAGCTTATAAGCTAACAACCCACTTTTCAGTGACCCCTACTAAAATAAACTTTAAACTGAAGAAAATGTCTGAAATATTTTAAATCAGAAACTCAATCTCATTACCACTTTGGCTGTCTTTAAAAAAGTGAAGAAAATGCAGTTTTTTCACTAATGGTTGATAAGAAACTCAGGTAACAACAGAAACAAAAAAAAGAGGAGACTATCCCAATACTCAGCTGCATCAAGCCATTAACTGAAACATCAAACAGCTGTGGTGGCTTCAAGACTATACAGGCATCATGCCAGCACACTTTTCATTCAAACTATGAAGTAAACTAAACATGGCTGGCAAGTCACTAGAATTCACCATCGCTGTATTTTGAAGGGGTTTTTTTAAGTTTTATAAAAACTGATGGGAAGTCAGCTTTTTCCTGCCTACTTTCACAGAAAACATTTATAAATGTGCATTACTACTCACTTGCAACTTCAAAGAGGTCAATCCACGCCAAGCCAGAAAATAATTAAGGTGAAGGATTACAGACAGTCTGCTGTCTCCCAAAGGCCTTGCTAGATGCCACTGATGGTTGATACACATTAGCTTGTTATGTGGCCATCCCTGGCCAAACCAAATATTTCTGATGTGTGAATGACAGAATGCCATGGTATTGCAGGGTTGCATTGCAAATACTTAGCAGGTCAGTGAAGAGTGATGCTTTCTCATGACTAAACAAGAATGCCCCAAGTACCTCTGGAATTAACAAGTTCATGGTTGTTTGGTGGTGAATAGCTCCCAAAGCTCACCGAAGATATTTTCCATAGAGGTTCTGCTGGTATTCCCTACAGCTGATATATGAAAGCCTGGGACCCAGTATGGCACCACAGCCTATCCCATTTTTAACCATCACAGGTTTGCTTTTCAAAGTTTCAATCACAGCCAGAAGGGGATAAAGCAGGGTAACAACACCTCTGCATTCTCAGCACCTGTGTCTTTATTCACACTTTTTCTTAGGACTCATCCCAGAAAAGAAAATGAAACCAAAAAAAAGGGGAGCAGTAAATAGATTTCATCCTTCTTCTATTCTTCTGAGTCAAATTTTACATGGCTATGAAAACCTAAGCAAGGCCCACACCTGTCCCTAAGAAATAATTACTTATTCTCTGTGCCTACACTAGTAAATCAGCTGCCATAAAGCTCCAAAGAATGACATCCTTCTTCCCCCTAGTATTTCCCAGGACAGCAGGCCTCTGCACTGCCCCAGCTCCTCTCCACATCTATCACCTTGTACAGAAAGACAGTGAGGAAATGAACGCTCCTATCTGGGGCATCTGCATGTATCTGTACTGGGGCTTTCAAGAACTACACAAAGTATTCAGTCCACTCTACCACTCAGCCAGGCTCACATAAAACATTCTGGACTAGCAGTAAACTGCTGTTGGGCCATAGTTTAAATAATCACACCATATAAATCTCATCTGAAGGATGGACTTAGCAGCCTGATTTAGGCATCTGTGAAGTTCTTTGTGCCTACCAAAAGAGATTGGTCAGCTTTTTTTGCCCCCCATTCTGTCTAAAAATACAGGCACACCATCTGGACTTGGAGGAATGACACAGCACTGTTTTGCCATATGCCGTCTACTAACGCATCATTTGCCTTGTGGGGTTCATCCTTCCCCCACCAGTGGCAGCACAATCCAGATGAGATTATTAACAGTTGCTGGGATTTTCAGCCCCACACTCAGGAACTACCTCAGCAACACTTTCAAGAAGTGTCTTTGTATTCCCCATCTGAGTAAAGTTAGTACAAGAAATTCCAAGTATTTCGAGTATTACACAGGTAATGCAGTCACAAAACAAACAAAAATAACAACAGCTGAGAAAAATTATACAGATACTGCTGAAGGTAGGACAGGTTGAAATTTTACTTCATTTAATTGGTAACTTTGTCATAGGCTTTCAGAATCTTATTCCAAGGTACACTTCTGATTTACTGCCACAGTGGTTTACATCTAAACCCTATAAGTAAAGTCTATCTATTTAAACTAACCACGTAGCCAGGTAGTGGGTACTCTTCTAAAACAGGGGCTACGAAGTCAAGACACCAGCTTGGGCATTTTGTAGCTAGAGTTAGAAACGAACGTTTGCTGCAATTGACACTCAGCCCTTCACAGGCACTCCTGAGTTCAATTTATCTGGGTTTATAACCAACTCGAAGTGTAAAAAACCCCTCATGAATGGGAAAACCAGTGGCTGAAAGATGAAAGAGGTGCAAGGGAGCAGCTCCGAGAGCCTGTGGATGGTGAGCGGGGTGCCCAGCTCGGCCGAGCCCAGAGCAGCAGCTCTGCCGGAGCGCAGGGTCCCCCGGCGAGGTCCCTCAGGAGCGCGGCTCCACGGTGCGCCAGCAGCCCGCGGCCACCACAGACCCGCCGAGCTCGGAGACAGCGCAGCTCCCGCCCCCCGGGCCGCCCGCAACCGGGCA
>VZTR01008909.1:45995-63372 GCA_013400775.1 Chaetops frenatus
GGCTCGGTGCCTGCGGACTGTTCCTGACGGCAGCGGCAACCCCCGAAGGTTTAGCCACAAAAGCAAGTGCCAGTAATAAAGGCCAGGACAGTACCTTTCTTGGCTTCTTTCTTCCTCGTTAATTTACTTTCCTGAAACAGGCCGGTGCCACCTCTTTCTGATGAATGCTCTTACGGAGAGCGGGAGGGAGCGGCTCTTGGCAGCTTCCCGACGGCTGCACAGTGCGCAACCACTGCTGCTCCAAAGCATGCCATGAATTTTTAACCGTGTTCTTGGCTTCCTGCAGTTCATCTAATTATGCATCTTTAATATGATGGTATTTCAATAGCTGCATTAGTAGCATGTGTTGTTAAAAGTATACTGTTATATACTGAATAAAAGTGCATTAATTATTCACTAGATTGACTAGAGAGGAATGAGAGTCATCTCTTTCTTGTGCTGCCAGTTCTGCAGCTGTTTGTCTTTAGCAGATGAAACAAATGAGCCAAAATAGTGTCTTCCATCCATTCCTCATCCCTGATTTCTTGGCTTTTCTCTCTGAATTCCCCCTTGACAGCTGATGGTCAGAAGCACAGATCCTCATTGCTTCGCACAGGGTTGTCAACATTTACGGGAAGTAAGATGTGCTGGAATGAGTGAGATATACAGTGTTGCTAACAGCTTTCTACAGAAGACAGGAGTCTCCAGGCTAACATATGCTTATTTAAAATATAAGAAAATGCAGTTAGAAGGGAAAATTTTTAAAGCCTCATTGCTTCATCAGGATCCCTGACATTTACAATTGGGGCACAAACACAGCAGGCTAGCCTTGAAGGAATATCATGAACTTCTGTGCCAAAGGTATGTATTCCTTGGTGCAAGGCAGAGGACAGGGAGCTCTGCTTCCCTCCAGAGTGCTCAAGTCTCACCTGGAAGCACAGACGGCAGAGGCAGCTGTTCAGGATTTCTTGTCTCCATGTTGGGCCATGTCTCTTAGGGCAAGAAGAAGCAGTCAGATATTCATTAAATACCTTCATGCCATCCTGAAGTCCTCTGTGTACCACTGGCAGGGCACGTGCCACAACTGAGAAGCCCTGCCTTGTTGTGTGTAGGTAAAACCTTACAAAGCAAGGGCCTTGTTACCCTTGTAAAATCATGGCTCAGGCCTGTTACTTCAGCTAAGCAGAAAAGGACTATGGGAAAGTGACTCAGCTGAATCAGAGGTAGAAAAACAAGTTATATAACATTACATGTTCACATCGTGGTTTATGGTGGTTGGTTGAATTATATTTGTTGTGCTTAAATGTAATGTAACTAATAAAGGCCTAACTGCTTTAAAAGGTCTGTTTTTTGCAATAAAGGGCTCTCTCTTGCACCTGCCTGGGGGGTCTGCATCACTCTGCTTCCTAGCACTACCCCAGGTTATATATTTATGGATGTTATATTTTTTTCCTGTTGTTTAGATTCTCCCTCTAGTTCTTTAGATACTATGACTTTCCCAAAAGAAGTCTTTGTTCAGTTTGTTCAATGGAGAAATCCCATTAGGGAACCAAAAGGCTTTTGTTTTATCAAGGTATGATACTTAGAGCTGCATATGGACAGCCAATATATCTAAGTGTGGGCTTGAGGGAGGTTGAAAGGAAAGACTCCACCTAATCCTGGTGCTTCATGCACCCAGAATAAGCGTTGGGTTCCTGTCTCTGCTGCAGAGTTCAGGATTTTGGATACAGCAAAAGCAATCCACCAAATGAGGGGAGAACATGAGATGATAAATCAGAGTGCCCTTTTGCTTTACAGTATCGTCTATCTCTTAAACTGGGGTCTGGCCTCTTCTGAATCAGTCAGGGATGGGATTTGAGCCTCAAAAATCTACAGGTAATTTTCTAGGCTACAGAAGAAAACTAGAAACAGTAACATCTCATGGAGTGGAATTGAACCAAACAGGTGAAAGTCTCAGGTTAACTGAACTGCCTTATCATTGAATCGATGCTTGACCGAAGTTGAGTGAGGCTACAGCCTTGACTGAATGGCTGAAACCCTTTGATGAGTTTGATGTAAACTGTGGGAGCAGCTGGAAATAATAACCTTACTGTAGAGATAAAGAAATAAGGAATTCATTACTGTAACTCTGCCTTGCCAAAATCCCTTCACCAACTCACCAAATAGTACCACGGAAAATTAATACGACCTGTGAAAAAGACACACTGAAACACTTCCTACCCTGCATCATCCCAAGCAGTTCAAGTTAAACTCTAGAACAAACCCACTGGTTCAGTCTTTCCGGAAGCACTGCCTCCTAAGAACAGCTCTCAGGTATGTACCAACAGGGTTTTGTCAAAAGCCAGGATGGCTACATGGATACAATAAAAATCACTGCAAAAGGACAAGTTATGCCCCAAATTATTTTGGGCAATCAGCATCTCTGAAACCATTTTTGCTGGTGGTGTAGACAGCTCCAAGGAATCTGTGGCAGTTGTCCAAGAATTTTAGATGCTAATTAGCATGGTTTTGCAGTACAGTCTGTTCAGCAAATCTGAGTCTTAATGAAGTCCCAAAATGTGACTGCTAGTAGCATAAAAAGCCTGTGCCTGGAGCCCTTACATGCTCCTACTGACATTGACTTGAGTTGGAGCCCTTAAGAAATCAGTGGTAGTTAAATGTGTAGGACTCAGCCTTAAGCAACATGAATAGTATCTTCTCAAGCTCAGTGCATACCTGCTCTTCAGCTGCTTGAAATGTCCAATTTTCCAGTACATTAGGAACATGTTTCTGCAAAGTCTGGCTTCTCACATTCTTGCACCTGCTTCTGCTTTGGTCCTTCATTGCATTCACTTTCTAGAGATGTTAGATTTTCTCATTATAAAATCAGGCTTCATAATTCAGTGGATCTGTCAGATGCTTAATTAAAAAATTAAACATTTCACAAAACTTCTAGTACTAGCTTTTAAGAGAACGTGAAACTGAGGCTTTAAAAGGCATTTCTACAGGTTTAGAATGAGGTGAGATGTTCTTTCCACACTTCATGTCTAGCTCCAACAAAGCTCTCCTGCTGCTGTTACAGCACACAAACTAACTTGAAATGAAGAAGGCTTTATGCCTTATCTACATTATCCAGAGATTTGGGATTCAACTAGTAACTATTCTGCCTGCTCCCTTACTGAAGAATAAATTCAACAGACAGCAAGAAAAAAAGGAAGCATTGTAACCATGTTTTTTTCTCCAGACAAACCTTCACTGAATGGCAGAGAAACCCAAGGCACTACCTACAAAATAAGGAAAATCCTGCACAGTCACTGCTGCTAGTGCAGAGAAGTCAGAAGGGGGTAGGGTGAATTAAACAGGGGATCTATATCCTGCCTTCTGGGTTTTCTTAAGTGAAACATTTTTTTTCAGATGAATCACACCATCCTTTTATTTGCCATTTGATTTGCATTGCAAAGCATTTGGCTTCCTTCTAGTATTAGGGAAACTGGATAGCAGAGAAAAGATCATTGTCTATCTAAATCACTGTTCTCAAGTGAACAGAACAGCATATTATTTTAAATGTTAGGCCCATCATTTTGGTTTAGCAGGTACAAAATGTCTACACCTACTCGTGACAGCATTGCAGTATTTTTCTTAATTTCTCAGTTCCCACAGCTTGCTACACCTACTCCTTGAATATCACCAGAGTGTGCCAGTAGAAATGCATTCAATTCCTCTTCAGATTTATCCTAAATGGAAATCTATGAAGATTTGTACCGGACACAGGAAAGAATTTGCAAAGGCCTTTTATAACTGACTACTTATTTAATTTTAAACTGAAGAGCAAACTGTTCCCATTGATTGCCACTGGTTTGATTGCCATGGTATGTAACCACTATAGATTGGGCAGAGACTCTGGAATTTAGGGTGTTTATTTGAACACTTACTGGAGCCTCATTTCTTCATTTCTTCATTTCATCCTGCTGAGGTCAGTTGAAAGTCTTTCCATTCTCTTAGCTGGGCAGAAGGGCAACATGTAGTCCTACAAAACAAATTAAATATGGGTAACTACCTTATTGTAATGCACTTCAGGTTCAGTTTTGATTGGATATGGTGAAAATTAATCATCTGTCTGACAGTGAGCTAAAGCCTAACCCTATCATGGTGAAAGCTATGGCAAGAGAAAACTTTATAGGCTCCATCTTAGCTAACTGAGCAGTGTGAAGTAGGTATTTTCTCTAAGGTAGTCATGGAGCCAGTCATTGAAGATGTCATCTTATAATATACAGGTGCCTAAGTCAGCTAGGATGCATGACCCTTACCTTTCTGTGATAATTAGACAGAGAGGCCAGAACAGCTTAGAATAAACTCTCACTATTTCAGGTGTTCTCAGATTAATTTTATCCTGAGAGCTTGTTCATCTTTTGCTCAAGTTTTTTTTTAATGTTCTACAGTTCTCCTTCAACTGCTATAGTGCTCCCAATGGCACCAGGATCCCATCTCTGTATGATGCCATCAACTAAACATTGATACCAAGGTGCTTCAACGCTTTTGTTGATCATTGCATGTTCCTGTAGAATTTCTAAAAGAAAACTGTAGAAGGCTGAGAAAGTACAAGGAATTATTTTTCCTTTTTCCAGATAAGAGGCCAGAAACTGACTCCTCCCAGTATTCTTGATGTCAATCCTATATTGAAACACCTTCAGATAAATTAATTTAGCCTTTTTGAATCACTGTATGAGATAAATGTACTCAAAATGCATTTCATAATAGGAATAGTAAGTTACATGAAATCCATCCCCATATGAATTTGGAAAACAGTTCCTGGGATCAAACCTGAAAACCTTAACAATAAAATTAAACATTGCATGACTTTAAACTGCAGTTTGGTCATACTCTACATCTTAAAGTTGCCCATGCCCAAGACAGTGGATGAGTGACTAACCAAGGTATACCATTCACATGTATTATTCTGTTTCTGCTTGGGAGACCAGGGGCATTGGTTTTGAAACCAATTCACATGTGGTTCCCACACAGGTACAGAATCAACCCCGTCAGAAGAATCCTGTTGGACAAGGGTCCTTACAGGTGACTGACAGCTTCATTAGAAGCCTTTATCCAGCTGAGAAGACAATGTGGACACACAGTGTCTAACAAAGCATAAGTTTTGCAGCCTTTCCCTAAGTTTAGAAATGTATGTGGTCTGTCTTTTCTATTCCACTTTCTATCTTTACAGCAGTTGAAGGAATGAGGTTATCTTTAATTCCTTTCAAAATCAAAGGTGACTGAAATTGGCTGCTTGGATCCATTGCTAATAGGGGGAAATTTATACACACAGAGAAGTGGTCACACAAAAATAACACTGCTGTTGAAACCCAGAGAGGTCCATTCAGCTCCATTCTGCAGGGACATTCAATACAAGGAGGGTTTCCTAGAGATTCTACATTGTCACTTCTTTATCATGCCTTTTACCAGGATTCCTCTGTTGGTTACAGAGTCCTGGTTTGATTTCTTGGGCATTCAGTGGCATTTGGTGTATAAAATATCCATCTGAGACAGCTGCATCCAAATGTTTGCTAGGCAGTGTGCAGGTGAAGTCACCAGTTTGTGTCATGGGGGAATCTAATGGGGCACTCTGTGTTCTGGTTTCAGGGTTAGGCCAGTTAGGATTTTTCCCAATTGATCTTGCACAGGCAAGTGAGAAGTCACTTGAGAGATCATTTAATGGATTGCCACTTTGAATCTGAAATGGAGAATAAGTGCACTGAGAATATCACAAATCTAAAGATAAACTCCTATATGAGAAAATAATGTCAGAAAATCATCTTCCTTTTGATAGACAGAGGACTTCCACCTATTGCTGTAACAGCAGATGTAAGCCCACTTCTGATTGCAGTCACCCAGGTAAAAGAAGCAATTCTCCAGTTAGCACTTGGGATTGGCAAAATATTATTTTTTTTCCCTGAAGGTAGATCCAGGCTGAGTATTTGCAGATGGTCTCTTTGTTTTTCTCAAACAATGTAAAATATCTCTGCAGAATACAATACTTGGAAACAATCTCCATCTGAAGCAAGTTTGTAGTTTGGTCTGATTTTTTCCAAGTCCTGGAATATAGTATCTAGGGAGAGAAAAATGGCAAAGCAATGTGCTCTGGAGACCAAGCAACATTAGCTGCTCTCTCTGCAGCCACCTGCACTCAAGTTCCCCCTGCACTGCAGCATTGCTAAGGAAGTAAATAGCAACTCACCCTTACCACGGTACACCTTGAGGTGACAGCTGTTGTCCCAATAAGTGAGGCACAATAGCCCAGTGTAAATTAATTTCTTTGCATTTTACACACTATTTGGATTGTTTTGATCCAGTCTCAGGGAGGATATTCAAAGGAGCATGGGTAGGGATCTATACTTCACTGCAAAGTCTCACTTTGCCCTAAGAAATGTTTCTAATTAGTACAAGGTTGGTTTGTCTCGATAGTTTTCCCAGTCACACTTGGGGCTATGACCAGCTGGAGCTCCTTAGTTTTCCTGCCTTGCCACAAAGCTGTAGTTTTTCTGCAGTTTTCTAAGTCCTGAGTTGGGTTCCAGCTGCATAAATGGGCATTTGTCATACAGATCAGGCAAAAAATATGAGACAAAGCAAGAAGGACTAAGGTAAATGTTATTTCATGAAAATAGCACAGCAAAAAAAGAAAAAAAAAAGTCTCATTACTATAAATATACTTATTGATATGTGCAACATAATAATCATTTCTAGTTGGAAATTTCTATCATAGGTTTTAAGCCTCCATTCCTTAAGGAAAATCTGGCTTGCAAATCATGTCCTGTTTCTTACAGAAATAGATACTGAAAAAATATTGAACAGTTCATCCACTCAAGTGCTTAGATTAAAGAAATACATCCATAGGGATAAAAGAATTTAAATTTTTAGAACTGCCAGATAATTTTTCTATTCTCAGCATCCCTAGTTGCTGTGCCTCCACCAAACTTCTCCCTACATCCAGTCTCTTCCTCTGCCCCTCAGAGTGCAATACCACTGGGAAATAACTTGCCTCCTTGAAACTTCAAAAGAGCCATAATGCAACAAAAAGTTATTTGTCCCAGCACAGCCAATACTGGGACCCCAAGAGGGATGCAGGGCTGCTTCTGAGGAATAAGCCCAGAGCCAACCAGATCTTTTATACAGGTGATGCTTTTTTGGGGAATCACTGCAGTGTTGGATTGAAATTGTCCACTCACATGTAGGAGGGACTAAGATACATCATTTTCCTAGGGTAGAAGGATCCAAGGGGAGATGTTTGCTGCAGAGGACCCTGTGGACACCCCATGGCTGAGATGGCAGCAGCACACCTTCTCTTCAAGCTTACCACAGCTGCACTGAAGGAAACCAGTCCAGCTATTTCTCTCCCCTACTCCAGTTCCCCTCAAAGTCAAACCATGGGGAGGGCATAAAACTGGGCTGTGCATGTGTCCTCCTCAATGTGAGATGAAAACATTTCTTGCTAATGATAATAATTTTTTGCCTAACAAGATGTCCCATTTTTACTCATCATTACAAAAAATCAGGGGTTGAGTAACAAATATGAGTAACTACATTTTACCTGAGGTTGGTTTGTCAGAGATTTCTATCAGCCATTTCACAGCCTGTTAAATGAGCTGAGACAACACTTCATGTCACTGTTAGCATTTTAAATTAAAATTATGGAAACAATAAATAGCAACTCATGTTTTTACAGACAATTTCATCTAGAAGAATAAAAATAACTACTTCTGCCTGGGTGCATGCATGACTTGCACACATGCACGTGTTTGCTTTCTTATCTACAAATCAATTTGAGTTCTAGGAAGCTATTTCTAGCACTTGATTCTAACTGTGAGTTTGTACAGTGTCATCAAAAAGCGATCTGGATGTTTAAGGAAAAACCAACAAACAGCAAGTACATTTTTTATAACAAGTTATTTAAAAAGTTAATGCAGACTAGAGGGAAAGTTACCCAAGTCTGATACAGAGGGACACCTGTTCAAGATAATCCCCAAATACTTTTTTGTTAACAGTGTGCACTAAGGCTGTTTTAACCAACAAGTTAAAATCTCTGCTTTCTTTTATTCCTTCCCTGTTCAGGAATGTCTTCCCTGTCCATCAACAATCTCTGCAACACTGAGTCACCCTGCTTACATAGATAAGGCATTATATTTTGTGAGAGAAAACACCAACAAAAGCAAGCCACTACGTAACACGAAGACTATTTTTTCTTAATGTACTTCATAGTGTGGAGACTCACAACACAGTCTTAAATTTTTAAAAATACCCCTGATGTGTCATACAGTCCCCTTCAGAACTGTGTTAACTTCCATCTTTAAAACACCAGCCCAGGAGCGAGCTTTGAAAGATACAAGTGGGCTGTTGCTCCTCATCTGCCCTTTGTGTTGCTTAAAGTCTCTCTCCAAAAGTACATCTCTCACACTTTTGTGAGGGCCAGGTTCTTTCCCACCCATGTGTTGCTACATCTGCCTGCTGCACAGATAAGAACACGCTGTTGCTGAATGGATTTAAACAGCCAGTTGGCACCAGCAGGCAGTGAAGCACCCAGAACTTCACTGGCAACTTTCATGCAGGCAGTGCACACATTACTGATCTGAACAGGTTTTTCTCATTACCACTCTAGTCACACAGTTTTTTTAGGTACTCCTTTCAAATTATCTTACTGCATAACATCGCTAGGTTGGTGGAGAACTTCTTTGACAATTTTAGAGGTACTAAGTTTCATACATATTTGGCACCATAATGGTTTACATGCCACCAAGTGTACTTTACTGGCAGTCATCTCAATAGTTGGCTAGAAAGTCATCCATGGCAAACAAGCTTCTCCAGGCTATGCCTCTGAGGGATCAGATTTTTTTAAGGAACGAATCATTCTCTTGTTACTAATGTTTTTAACCTCTGGGCATTTCTAAACTGAATTTACTGATCTAACCAAATAGCCTGAGTTTGGGATAAAATGTCTTGAAAGAGAATGAGCAGCGGGCTCTAATCCCAGGTAGCATTGCAGCTTTTGTGTAAGCCTTGGAGAGAAACTGCATGGGGAATTTTGCATGCTGGGAAGGCTCACCTGAGTTTAACATGGGCATGAATCAGTTTGGAGATGGGACCAAGCCCCATTTGGATGAGATCAGTTTGGGCTCTGTTCCTGCTCCTTGTGGGAGAGGATCCTTGGCTGCAAGTTATATAAAGTTAGCAGCCATCTGGGGGCAAGAAATTTGAGGAAAAGATAGAAAGCACCATGGCAAAATACATTTTTTTTCCTTTGGTGAACACGTTTCTTTCAGTTCCCAGCCTCAGAAGGAGCTAGAAGTGTCTGGTTGCACAGCCTTCAAGACCTGCTGCCTGAGAGGTAGATGTGTATTTGAAAACATCTGTTTTCAGGAATCTTTTTACTTATTGACTCTTATCTTTCAAATTGTATATGTATCTATGTTTCACTGCACATGTGGCAGTGGCAGGAGCACAGTGTTTCCCAAGGACTGTGCCTTTTATTTATTCCATTTTTCCAAGGATACATATCTGTTAAATTATCTAGAGCAGAGTTTGTTTATTTGTTTGCTACCTGCATACATATCTTTAGTTCATTGCACTTTTTAGCGTCTGTGAATAACAACATGTCATTGACTTCAGAGCCTTCTTTTGAGAAGAATCTGCTTTGAGCATAAAACAGTTTGACTGAACCTTTTCATGTGCTCATAGGCAGGGCCTCCAAAGTGGTATTAAAGATGGTCCACAACCTTGCTCTGAACACTGTGGATTTAGCAACTGCAAAGGGTAGCATTCATTATAAAAACAGGAATAAAATTGTCCCTCAAAGGACAGCAAACTCTCCTCAGTTTGCACTACACAAGACATTGCTTTAACATAGGCTGTTTGGCACAAAATAGCAGATGTAAATAGAGGCCCATTTCTGCAGCAAGACACTGCCTAACACTTCCATAATGAGTACCATTTAGAGAAGAGCAGGGCTGCAACAAGAGACAAACTATGCCTTGCCTTCATGCTCAGGGGAATTTCACCTCATCTAACAGATTTCTGTCCTTGCCACCTGCAACCTGCTGCAGGAGAGGCAAAGGACTCCAGAACAGCTGTGCAGCCATATCATTTTTCCTGCCCAGTTTGAGGATTGCTTGGCTGCAACATGAAAACTGCACGATACCAGCAAAGCTAAAACACTGGAGAAAACCAGGCTCTTCCATCTCACTACCATCTAGGAACTAATGAGGCTCTCTACTTTTCTTCTAAGTTTGTCCCTTTCTTGTAGATTGTGTCTTCTCTTTACCATACAGGAAGCCTGTTTGCTTAAGTGAGCCCCTCTCCAATAACTTTGAAAGCCTCATTCATCCCCCTATTCAGTGTCCTACCCAGCAGAAATCTCCAGCCTACTCAGCCATTCTCCCAGGGCAGCAACAACTGGTCCTCCAGGCCTTTACATGTAATGCAAACATGAAAGTGAACTGCTTACATCAGTATCAGAAAAATGAGGAAAGAGCATGAAGGAATAGAATTGTCCCTAAGCATCCAATAAAATCAGTATACTTTCAGATGACATTAAAGACACAAGTCTGAACTGTCTTCTGTGTCTCTATGTGATACTTGGGATGCAGGTACCCTGACCAGAAAGGAATTTAATATATGGAATAATTTAATATATGACACCAATGTGAAAAGCTACAGAGCCAAGTTTTCTTAAGGAATAGAAATTACTACACTCAAGCTACTGAAAACTTTGTAGCATTCTACTAAGTTTTGTCAGTATTCTTCTGAATCCAAGCTAAGGTTTCCCTGTTGGTTTGAATTTATTACCATTGTATAATAGTAAACAGAGAATATAATACCTTTTATTGCCCAAACTGGCATTTTATTTCCTTCCTCTTGTTTTGTTTTGGTTTTCCTGCTTTTGAAAGAATTGCTGTGTACTGTATGCTTCACAGTCTGGGTATTTTTCAGTATACTTTTCCTTTGTGTTCATTCTGAGTTACTGCATTATCAAATGTAGAAAAGTGCCCCAAATTTAGTCGTCCTTAAAAATCATATGTTAAGGCTGTTGATACATGACAGCAAAGACCAACCAGCCCATGCCAGCAGGAACCAGAAGCAACATGGCAAATTCTCAGTGGCATTGAAGATCCTGGCTATAGGAACTGACATGAATTTGAGATTTTACTAAAGAAAATTAAGTCAAATAATTCTTAGTCATATTAGTATAGGTACTACATAGGAAATGTAATGGGATTTTCTTCATGATTTAAAAATTCTTATCTGAATAAAGAAAATGCCTAAAGGACATTTGAAATTGAATTGAAATTTGAAATGAAATTGAATTTGAGTTGAAAGAATCATAAACACCTTCTGAGGTTCTGTCTTTCCCATGCTTCATTCCAACCAGCACCTGGCAATTCTTCTGCTAATTGAAACGTCAGTGGGCACATCATTTTGCAAAAATCTATCATCATTCATATTGATATTTTAATTTCCAGAAAGACCAATGACAGAAGAACTGTGGGCTTTGTGCAATTGAAGTGATTTTTTTTGTATGGCCAGATGTTGTGTGGAAACTTCTTTGCTTATGCTGTCATTTCCTGTTGATCCTGAATCCATTTCAGATTATGTGATAGCATGAACTGGCCAGAATATGGGAACAAGCAATGTTTTCAAATAAACTAAAACTGAAATGGGCTGAGCTGCGGAGTCTTCTCTTCCATTACTTGGGCTTTACTATCAGTCATGTTAGAAAGTGCTCCCCCCAAAAATATCTTAGCTTTAATAATAGATTACCATCTGCAATGTATTTTGATCTTAAAGCTACAAAATCCCCATCCATGAGACAATCTCTAGTAATTTCTGATAAAAAGTGGAATAGCTTTGGGGTAATCTCAGTCAGCATCTGCCCAGCTGCTGCTGTTGTTGGGCATCCTGGTGTGGCACATGCCACCAAGGGCCACCAGCCTCCAACATGAACAGGACCAGGCAGGAGGGTGACTTGGGGGAAAATCACTTGCTCCCTTGGGTTTCCTGAGTGCCCTTTGGAGGAGGACAGCCCCAAAGGTGGCTGGGCTTTCCTCTCCAGGGCATGGAGGCACAGAGCTGAGTGGCAGGAATGTCCTGCCCTCAGAAGGATTTCCTAGTCCCTGGCTGTCTTGGATGAGTTGTGATGCTCAGGTTATCATGGTGCCTGCCTGAGGGCCTGAGCCAGGCTCCTGATGAACTGTGCCCAGAAGTTCAAGAAGGAGTTTTTAAGAGTTGGATTTAAGAAAACAAGCCTCTTGTCTCTCATTTGGCATCTGTGTGCTAAACCTTTGGCTCCAAATGACCTTTGACATTTTCGATGACCTTTGAGCTCTGGATGATCTTTAACTTTTTTAATGACCTTTGGCTTTTTGTTACCTTTGACTCCTTGATAATGGTGATGGTTCTCCTTTCTTCTGACCTTTGACCTCTGTCATGACATTTAGCACCAGGACTTTTGTACCCTTTGACCTCTGCATGACTGACCTGCAACCTCTACATTACATTCCCCTGCTGTGACCTTTGACTCCAGGTGACCTTCGGATTTGTGATCTTTGACCTTTAGATGATCTTTGATTTCTTGGGCCATGGGACTTTTTTGCCTCACAGTGACCACTGAACTCTCGGAGTACTGGCACAGATGCCAGGGATGCAGCAGAAAGGGAAAGCCCAACCCCACTGCTTCCCACGGTGCTTGGAGCTGCTCTCCCATGTGCTGGAATATTGCAGAGGACTGAATTTGCCACCACACCTCAACAATGTGCTTCTTCTGTTTCTTTTTATGTAAATTAAGAACTTTTAACACCCAAGCACATAGGACTAGGCACGAGTCAGCTAATTAGACACAGATGGCAATTCTCAGGCTTTTTTTTTTGCCATTTGGGGCACTTTTTCCAATTGGGGAATCAGTGTGGTTTATTTTGCACATAGTTCCTCAAACATGGGAGGCATGTGATACAAACTTGTAAAACCAAGAATGCTGTACAAATGAAATAGCTTGAAATTCTGCTTTGATGGCAGGCTTTGTGCTTTTCTTTTCTTTGGAGAAAATGTCTATATGTTTATAAGTTCCAATGAGGGAAAGGCTTTGCTGTAGGGAAAAACCTTCCTTTAAAGATATCCTGACATGCTTTTTGCCATTTTTCAGTCTCCTTTTGAGAGTGGGGCACCTTATTTCAAAAATAAGTTACCCCTTTCTACTGCAGATTAAATCTCATTTCCAAAGAGATCTGGGAACAGCAACCTGATAGCTAATCCCACAATTAGTCCTGAACAGAAACTCATGTGCTGCAGGGAGCTGGCTTACATCAGGCCAGCTTGTTGCAGCCATATACAACATTCTCTTCAGAGAGCCCATGCTAGGTTCGACCCTTGCTACCACCAGTGGTGTCCTGACCCTCTCCCATTGCTGTTACCAGATCTGACAGCCCCAGTGCTGTAGACAGAGGTGCTGCTACACTGTGGCTGCTCACATGAGGAGCAGGAGCGAAATGGCTTTGTTAAAAGGCTCCAGTTTATTCTCATGAATGTTACAACTCAGAGCTTAGACTTTTGACTTCTGAAGAAGAAGTACTGGAAACTTGGTATGTTCCTCTTCCCTTTTAAAATAAGCATGGTAAAGAGTCACTTGGTTGGAAGGGCTTTTCCTCTCAAGAGGTGTTAGTTCTATTTTCTTTATCCTCCTAACTAATTGAAGTCACTCTTTTGGAAGAAAAATCAAAATGGCTGAAGTTCCAGCCATATCTACTGCTGACACTCCTCTCCACAGCTTGTCTTTTCCTGTCTTGTGGAAAATATGCCCACAGTCATCTCACACCTGAGAACTCTCACCATGTATGGACTAAATGCTGCAAATCAACCCATCAGAGAACCCTATATTTTCTATTTTCCCAGCATGGGTAGAGACGAAGAAAGCTTAACAGCTTTCCAGAGCCAGCTCCTGCCAGGTGTTTCCTATGGGGACAATAACGAGTTTGGAGAGCCTGCAGGGAGGCTGGAAGCTGACTGCAAACTAGGCAGGATAAGCTGCAGCAAGACCAAGGGCAGTCTTACAGCATGGTGCCTCACTTGATGCTGTGACAGCTCATTTGAAAACACAGACTTGACTTTATGTATGATTTCAAAAGATGGCAGACTGATATTCAGTGATCAGTTTGAAGACCCCTCAAAAGGAGGAGAAGGCAACAACTAACCAGCACCAAACAGTCACAAACTCAACACACACGCTCATGTTCTCCTCCTTCCTGTTCACTCTTGCTGCAAGCAGAGTGCTATTTAATCAGTATGCTAAAATGCACCACCAAAAGCCTTTTTCCTACTGTGTGGGTATGAGTGCCTGTGGCAGCAAAATGAACACTGTTATATCTTTGATGATTCCTGAATATATCTGCATGCAAAGGTAATATGAATCCTCATCTAAGGCACCACTGGCAGGTAAGTCATTCAAATACTTCTTTCAAGTTTCTAAGGTATTTCCTTAGATTTTACAACTCACTTCTTACTTCTCCTCAATAAACAGGAAGATGGCAAATATTAAATGCAGGTAAGTTTCAGCTGCTCAAGTTATGTGCATCTGTGGTTCACACTCAAACACCAAGAAAAACATAGGACTTCCCAGCATACAAATTAAGTGAGCTGAATAGGCATACCTATTTCAGGCACAGCTTTACAGAATGGGGGGACTGTGCTACTTGCCAGAGCTAAACTCCCAATCCCATCTGTATGCAGTGGTAATGGATGTGCAGCTGTGTGTTTTTCTATAACCATATATAGTTCAGGCAAACTTCCCCAAAAGTAACTCCGTGCAAATTCATGTCTCCTATAAACTGGCTAGATCATGCAATGAAGACCTGTGTGGGGAGCATGGGCATGAAGGGGAGAGACAAAAATTTCTGACACCCCTTTTCAAAGCGAACCAGAACAAAAAACAAGGAAATCAGAGGCTGCTTAATGTAGTCAAAGTGATCACAGTGAATCCAGTTCTACACCACATAAAAAAGGCTCCCACAAACATGTCTGCATTGAGAGCCTGAAGGGCAAGTGAAAACAAAACTGACTCACCTATGCTCCTTGTTTAGAATAAGAAAAATAAAACATCAGAAGATAAACAAGTACAGTAACTCTTGAAAAGAAAACCAGTTTTATAATACTCCCTTTTCTATCTACCTTCAGTAAAGTGGAATCATCAGCTTTAAGGAAGCTTTAACCTATTTTAAGGTCAGATGGGACCCTGTACAACAGATACAGACTGCTACCTGAAAAAAGGCTGAATACTATGAACGTACCACCTTTCTTGCAGCACCAAACAGGTTAGTACATGCTGTTTTCATTTAAGTAACTTTTATCCTTCTGGAAATTATACTGCAAAGCGCTTAAAAAGATCTTGAAAGAGAGAGATGTATACAAATAAACTGGATAACGCCTCCCCAGCAGTTGGCAGAATTTCAGAGTTCTACATTATGGCTGTGTCAATTTGGGCTTTGTGTAAGTGATAGGGGTAGATTCTACCCACTCCAAATTTAAATCACAGAGGATAAAGCGCAGACTGGTCAGATCAGAATGGCTGATGCACATTCTCTGCTGTAAAATGCAGTTACTGGTGTATTAAAGGGAGCCTGTTCCTCTCCAAATGCTGAGAGAATGACTGAACTGGACATCCAAATGGCAGCACCAGGAATTGAAAACTGAAGACATGAGGAGCTGGATCCCAATCCAGCAAAATAAATACCTGGAGTGCAAGTAAACCCTGAGAAATCTTGAAAGAAGAATTGCTGGGGCTAAATGGTTGCCTGATTTCAGATCTAACAGGCCAAAACCATGTAGCTTAGGCTGCAGAACAATAGGCTGCTTCAAAGTCATCAACATTTTCTGTGCCGTAAGACCATGAGGGCTCTCATTGCTGTCAGCTGGAGAGGGCAGATAGTGTCACCTCTTCTAAATGCAGATGAAGCCTCAGGTAGCATCCCATCATGCTAAGTTCACCGCCCTTGTATAGCATTCATCTGCACCTTGGAGCATCAGCACCGAGTACCTGTGATCTGGAGCAGGTAGGAAGGCAATGGGCACAACAGAGAGAGATAATGGACAGCAGAGGACAACAGCCAAGCAAATGAAAAGCAAAATATGGTTACATTCTGTCAATGTTGGCCTCCTACACAGAAATAGTCAGGAGTCCCAAATCTGGAGGCAAACATGGTTCAAAGCTATTCCCTCCTGACCTCCTTTCTGGGTTTTGGTACTGCTTGATGACAAAAGAAGGGTGCATCACCACATTTAGGCAAGGTAATAAAGGACAACTAACTCTTGCAAAATGTTGCAGCCTGGAGGATAGCCCACACACTTCAGAGATTAGCTGAAGTTCTGAAAAGCAATTTGAGTAACTTCCTTTGATGTACCATCTGGTGCATAATTTACTGGGAATGTCTTAATCACATCAAAAGGTATCTATCAATGTGCTCAGATTTTCTCAGTGTTTAAGACTCTGCCTGTATAGGAACAGACATATTAGTACAGAATTAAACTTTACTGCAGTACTCCCACATTAATTAAAAAAAAAAAAATCTGCAGCGTATTACCAATATGACCTCAAGGTCTAGCTTTAGGATGAGCAATATTTCACTATTACCTCAAAAAGGCTGCTACTCTACAATCAGCCTTGCTCATGTTTCCAAAAATTTAGAAAACAGACACATATCTGTGGCATGAATAAGTTTAGAAACATGTCTCCCTATTCAGAGGATGTATTGGCAGGGTTTTCTAGCATCAATCACGTGGGTTTAGACCCAGAGTAGATTTAGACGAGATATAAGGAAGAAATTTCATGCAATTAAAGTGGTGAAACACTGGCACAGGTTTCCAGAGATGCTGTGGATACCCCATCCTTGGAAACGTTCAAGGTCAGGTTGGACAGGGCTCTGAGCAGCCTGATACAGTTGAAGATAGTTCTGCTTATTGCAGGAGGATTGGACTAGAAGACCTTTGAAGGTCAATCCAAATCATTCTATATGTCTATGACATCCATTCATCATACTCTAAATGGAAGTATTATTATTTCTGCTTCCCCTCCCTAAATACTGAGACTAAATAGGGGTCATATTTAAAAAGAAAAGAACAAACAAACAAACAACAACCCCCTAAGCAAATAAAAAAAAAAAACCACAAAACTTTCTGGCGTTTAAATATAGTTTTAAAGTCACACAGACAATTATATTCCCCAAAAGCCAAGGCCAGATTACACTTATTTGCATGTGCCAGTCCTGTCTTGCTGCTTAAGTGCTCTAAATTGCGTTATCCTTCAGCATCTCCCCAGCACACCCCACGCAGCTCACTCACTGCTTTGCTGTGTTGACAGGACCCCGCAAAGCCGCGCCAACGCCCCCGGCCAGGT
>VZTR01008909.1:63495-122408 GCA_013400775.1 Chaetops frenatus
GGCGGCCGAGGCGAACGGAGCCGCGCCGACGTGAGGGGAGCCGGCGGAGCCGTGCGGCTGGAGCGCCGCGCCGGGCGGGCGCGTCCCCGGGCGGAGATGGCGCGGTACCCCTGAGGAATCGCCGGGAAAGTTTCCCAAGTTTCCCGTGGGGCGCGGACGCGGGCTGTTCCCTCCCGGCGAGGAATGCAACAGACAGCCCGGGATGAAGAGGGGCAGCCCTGGCCGGAGCCGCTCGGCAGCGTCAGCCTCCCCTTCCGCTGCCCGCGATGCGGCGACCACACCAGGTTCCGGAGCCTGTCGTCGCTGCGGGTGCACCTGGAGTACAGCCACAGCTTCCAGGAGAGCAGCCTCCTGGCCAGGAGCAGCCTGTTCTCCCCGCTGAAGGACGCGGAGCTGGTGTCTCCGCCGGAGCCCGCAGCGCAGGGCAGCCCGGGGAGCCCCGGCGGCTCCGCCGCGCAGCCCGCGGGGCCCTACCTGAACTTGGGCGGTGCGTCCTGCGGGAGCGGGAAGGGCGGGCAGCCGCGGGAGCTGCCAGCCGAACGGCCCGGCTCCTACCTGGCCAACTATGTGTCGGCAGAGTCTCCCAGCGAGGTTCCCAAACCCGGCCTCCCGGCCACTGATTCCAAAGCCTCCTTCGAGGCACATGTCAGAGAAAAGTTTAACAGGATGGTAGAGGCAGTGGACAAAACGATCGAGAAGCGGATCGACAAGCTTACCAAAGAGCTGTCCCAAAAGACGGCGGAGCTGCTGGAGGTGCGGGCAGCGTTCGTGCAGCTGTCCCAGAAGAAGCAGGAAGTGCAGCGGCGAGAGCGGGCCCTGAGCAGGCAGGTGGATGTGGCGGTGGAGATGATCGCAGCCTTGAAGCAGCGGCTCAGCGAGTCCGAGGAGGAGCTTCACCGGAAAGAGGAGTAAGTGGGGAGGCGAGAGCCGGTGGCTTGGAGAGGGCTGGCTCCCTCCTGCGCGAGTGACAGCCTCTGGGGGAGAAGAGAGGGAATGGCTCGGTTGCTTGCTGATTGTGAAAGGGCCTGGAGCTCACCAGCTTCAGATCATTATATTTCTAGTTGTAGCCCATGTGACCATGTCCCCTGCAAGGCAGTGGACAGCTCCCTGAGCAGGTGCCTTTCACGTTTGACTCCCCAGTCACTAACAGGGCAGGGGACAGCTCCCTGAGCAGGTGGCTTTCATGCTTGGCTCCCCAGTGACTAACTTCTATACTTTCTAATGCCTGTGTTGTGCCACTGGTTTCATGGGGGTAGGGACAAGTAGAAGCTCGCATCAGCATGTAATCTGATTTACATTGACACCTCTAATGCATCATCTTTTTAAGAAGATATGGGTGGATAAGTCTGGATGAAGCATGCGAGAACACCAAATAGCACCTTTTCCCTTAAGTCACCCCACCATGGTCAGCAGGCTGCCTGTGTAGTGCAACAGTCTCCTGTGCATCAGCAAAGCTTTACTGGAGACACTGTTGAAAGGGCTGTGTCCAAGTAGTTCATGTCTAGTGTTTTAGATGGACACAGAACTGGGGAACAGGAATCACTTATCTGGGATTGGGAAGCAGCTGCCAGGGTTCTAACTAACCTAAGCCATCTAAAAATACGTTCATGATGCATCCATTAAAAATGTAGTGATAGCTGATATATAATTTATACGTGAACTACTTAGTTTATTCAGCACTTGCTGAAACCTTTCAGGCTTTTCAGAGCAACACAACTTATTTTAGAGAAATGGAAATAAGGAGCCTTGGTAATGGCATGCCTCTAAACCAATTCATCAGCTTACAAAGGGAAGATGAGAAATGCTAGTTGCCATGACACTGATCTTACAAAAAGTAAGGAGGGTGGTGTAGGAGTTCCGTGTAGGAAGTTTGGAGGGCTTTCATCATTCCTTCCTGTAGTCTAAGGACAAGAAAGAAAGGATGAAGATGGCTCCCACATCAGTAGAAGCCATCTATCTTGAAGAAGAACTATAGGTTTTCCAGAAGAGGGGATACATAAAGATGGTGGGATTTGAGCTTCTGAGATCTTCCTTGAAAGGATGTCCAGCAGAACCTCTGATTTTTAAAGTATCAGGTGATCTTCATGGAGGAGAGGATTGAAGGATTTAAGGTGAAGTTGAAGATAATAGCGTAACTGAGGCAGATTTGAAAGTATGCTGGAGGGAAGCCATTGAGATAACATAGTTTCAAGCAGTTTTGGTATTGCCATCTAGCCAGGCTGCCTTCCTGGGCACTTTCACAGTGTGACTCATCCTATTTTTTTTCTAAAAAAGTATCTTAAGAGGGGGAGGGATTGCTCTGTGAAGGGCCTTCTTCCCTCTGCAGACTACCAGGAGACCTCAGGTAAACAGCTGTCTTAGGCTAGATGCAAAATTTCAGATATCTCAAGTTAAGTGGCATGAAACTTACCCCAAACAAAAGGCAGAATGTGTTTTTAAAAGTCAAGACTGGGATCCCAAAAGGAAAAACGTGACTGTTGGGAGAAGGAAACCATTCAGTGGAACAAACCCAAAGTTCTGCAGCAGAAGAAGAGTCCTTGCGGGAAGAGGAAAGGGGGAATTGAGTCATCTGGGTAGAAAGAATGGGTATGATATGGGAGGATGGCAAAGGACACTGATCTTTGAAAAGAAAAAACAAGCCAAAGTTGTGATTTTTAACTGTTTTAGGAAAAGGAACAAGGAAGAGGCCACTTGCACTTTGGCAGACTACTTACCAGCAGCACTGTCGGGCTGGTGTTCTGAGGCCAGAAAAGACTGAATACAGAATACATTGTCCTTCAGACTAGGACATTGCCAGGCTCAGGAAAGGAGCAGGATCTCAGATGATTGCTTTTAGAATACTTGTCTTGAGAGGAGGAGGGTGAATGCATAAACAAATGCTAAGGTAGCTCCTAAGGTGGTGTTACAGGGAAGGCTGAAGTTTACTTGGCTAATCAGAAACACTAACCAAAAGGAGGCAGCTGCACAAGAGACTTCACAGAGTACAGGGTATTGCTCTTCAGGGTTTTGCTTCCACTTTCAACAAAAAGACTTGGAAGGAAGAGCAGCAACAGGAATGAGTGACCAGCTCTTACACAGTAGTGTGTTCATTTGTAAAGGTAAATGTGCATAAGGCATGGTAGTGGGTAGGATGGAAGAATATCAGCCCTGAGTACCAAGTGGGAAAGAGAGGAGTCAGAGTATGTTACTGCCTGTATCTGTGCCCAACCCCACAGCCTTGCCTCTGAAGTTACTCTGAAGACACTGGGAGGGTAGGCAGGGTTGTAGAACAGCTTGAACTCACGTAAGAAAAATGTGTTGGGTTTTTTCTCATTTAGATGGTTCCTGCATTTCCCATCTTAGGAGTAACAAGGCATAGTGCCATAGAAAAATGCACTGTTTGGCTTTCCAATTGAAAGGTCATTGTATAATCAGCAAATTGAGAAGGAAGGTAGGTGTAAAACAATGCTTTGTAAGAACAGGAGTGATCGTTCTAGAGCAGCTTTTCAGATTTAATTCTCTAAAAATGCCTGGGACAGTTAGCTTTGCCCCAGCAGCAGGGAGGCACTGGGTGGTGTACTGTAGTAGAGGAGAGAGAAAGGATTTTCATGACTTTGGTAACAACAGTGACACTTGTCTGGCTTTCTCATGGGCCGTTGGTAAACTCTGAGACCTGTCTACATATTCAGTCCTTTGTGTGCTCAGAACTTACTTGGTGTGCTAAAAAGACACTGCCCTTCAAAAAAGGAGGATCTCAACTTTGGCTTTGATTTCTGGAAGGAGTCCAGATGATTAGAAAGCCAAACAAGACTGCTTAATGGAAATTGCAGAAGCAGTTCTCACTGCAGATTGTGGAAAGTCAAAGGCATCCCTTAGGGACTGCTTTGATACTTGCTGACCTTCAGAAATAAATGCTTTCATCAGTTTCTTGGGATGTTTTTTTTTCCATAAGCAATCTTGTGAATATGGATAACTTTTCCTAAAATTAGCATTGGTTTTGAGCTAGTGTAGCTGCAGATCGTTTCCCTTAGCAGCAGAAAAAAGAAAACACCTTCCCTGAAACATCTGAATGTTGGTTTAGACCATCTGCAGGAACAGGGCTGCCCATCTGAAGAGCCTGTAGGATCAGTGGGTTTATTTCTTTAGACTTGTCAGTTATGTTTTGTTTGTTTTAAATAAAGCCTTTAGTGGTCCAGCAAAGACAGCAATGAAGTGTAGAGATCTTTTTAGTTAAATTTCCTTTTTGTTTCCTTATAAAAATGGCAGTGCCAGTGTGCATGCAGGTATGTGTTGTGATACTGGTGTGAGGCCCTTGTGGAGGTGAACTGTGTTGATGGGTAGGACAGCTGGAGGTAAAACACTGACTGTACTAATAGATAGTTGAAATAGTATCACAGAGCACACAGCTGCTGAGCAAAGAAATGATTTAATTAGAAAGCATGCCCTGAAAGGGATTATTCAATGTTTGATGAAGGAGAATGCAACTCAGAGTGAGTAGTGTGATCTTAAAGGTAAGACAGAAGCATGCCCAAAGGGTGTAACTTTGTTGAATAAGATATCGAGAAAAGCATTGAAACAAAAACCAGCTAGGAACTTAACTTCTAGAGGACACTCAGAAGCTTGTTTCTGAACCTTATGTAAGAAAACTGAAACTGGCAGAGTTTGATTTTCAGTAAGTCTGAGCAGGGTAAGCATTTGAAGTGATGGTCTTCAGCCGGAATCTACCGTCAGTGATAACTTAAGCAGTTTCACTTTGTCTCCCAATCATAGAGTAAGATCATTAATATTGTACTTTGCCATATCTCTGGCAGTAATTTCTCTAACCAGTCTAGTGTGTTTGTTTTGAGACTGGTCATGCCTCTGCTCTGACATAGCCTGGAATGCAAGGATTATTTCAGAATAGCTGTTGTGGGCAGTAGTTACTCCTGCCAGTGGCTTCAGCTTAAATTTGTAATTAATGAAATTATCTGTGCAGATAACATCTTGACAATGGCATTAAGAGCTGGCTTTTAGAGATCACTGCAATTTGTGCTTTAAAACAGCTTTCCTTAAAACAGGGATTTCAATTGTACAACAAAACAGCTTTGGTTTGCTTTAAGCAGAGTACAACTACAATTACACGTTGTTCTTCCACCCTCAGTTTTAGGTAATCCTGCACCCTCTTTCCTGTTTCCTTTCATCTTCCTACTCAGGAGATTACTCCTCCCTTTGCAGCTGCACAGGTTTAAGCCTGGCATGACTGTCCGACAGAATGGCTTTGTGAAATGAAGCTTTTAATCTTCAGTGTCACCCCAATAAATTCAGGGCTCGGATCTAGAACACAGCCCACTGAATGGGTGAAATAACTTTCTGAAGGAGGAGGTGTGAACCTATTAAATCAAATGTGCTTCTAGTGGTGTAGTAATGTGAAACCACAACCTAATGAATAACAGCAGCCTTCAGGCAAAAACACCAGTTGGGTGATGGATAAGGTCAGTGCCATTAATACTTAATTAATATACATATTAAATATTTTGACAAGTAAATCACTTTACTACTTACTGTGGTAGGAATTTTCCCACCTTCGGGTAAAATAATGTGTTTGATTTTCTATTGATTTTAGGCAGAGTTATGCTAAATGTAATTCTCTAAAGTGATCTGTTATGGGGTGCAGAATCTGCATGGAGCCTCATGCTTGTCTCCACCTACAGAGCAGCTGCAGGTGTCAGTGTTGCTGTGCCCAGTCCTGGGGCCAGTACTATGCATCTGTGGGTTGGAGTGGGAGAACTCATGAGCCCTTTCTTGTCAGGTGTTAAGGAGCTGGAGCATCTACTCAGTGTATCACATGCTTAGCTGCTGAAAGCCATACAGCATACTAAGCATGTCCCAGGATCCTTATGCTGGCAACTGCTCCAGTAAACAAGAACTGTGGCTCGCTCATCCTAAAGAGCACTGAATAATCTAGTGGTAAAGGCCTAGTCAGCCTGTGATTTATAACTTTATTTACCACATCTCAAGTTGTTTCATGGTAACAAGCCTCCATGAAGAAGTTTTTGGGCTAGGCTGCATTTGGGATGCAAAATACCAGACTACCGAAGTCTAGTTAATTGTAACAAGTTAACTCCCTGGCAGAGTCAGATTAAAATAAAAGCTTTGGCATCAAGTCTTTCTTACTTACAGTGAGTTCTTCCCCCTGCACTTGTTTTTTCAGCTGAACACCTTCGAGGTGCCTGCTGTACTGCAATAAATTTCCCCTGGACTCCTCTGGCTCTGGGAAGAGCTCCTTTCTGACACTCTGGCAGTACAGGTATCTCCTGCTCCTCTTGGACATCTCCCAGGTTGCATCCGCCTTGTCTTTCCCTCTCACTTGCCTCACTCTGCTGCTGGCAGCTCAATACACCCTCTGCTCTCCAGGCAGCAGGAGCAATTCCTGCTTCCTGAAAGGTTTTGTCTGACAGGAGCACCCTGCAAGACAAAGCAAAAAACCCCACCTTTCTCCCTGCTGCCCAGTCACAGCCCTGTAAATATTTTGCATACTGTATACCTTAGTATCAGTATAGCAAACTATGAACAGATGAGATTACAGAAATTTAAGAGATCCAAGCTGCACTGAGCATCATCTAAACCACTCAGAAAATGGAGTGGCAGGATATGTTGGTTACCCCCATGAGCAAGTGCCAGGGTTCAGAGCTGGGTGAAAGGGTGCAGGAGTCTGCTGGGCAGAGGAGCAGAGCAGAGTGGTGGAGATGATGCTGAGAGCAGAGGAGTTCACAGGGGGACTTAGTAACTCTGTGTAACCTTTTCTCAATATAACAAAAGTGCTCCAGATGTAGAATAGTCAGTGCAGGGTAGCAGAGACCTCTTGTTAGAGAGGGCAACACCTCAGGTCTGAGCCAGGCTTTAACAAAATGATTCTTGTTTCAGGTGAACAGTGCTGCCAAGGCTGTGCTGTCAAGACACAGAGCCCAGTGGGCCCATGATGCTAAACTCTGGTTTATGCCTCTACCAAATGGGCCTCACAATATTCACAGCCTCAGCTTCCCACTGACTTCATGAAGAGCAGTGTCAGACCTCTGTGAACATCCAACTTTCCACAAGCATAAGAATAGAGAGTGAAAGACAGAAGTCCTATCACATAATCCTCAAAAACTCGGCAGAGGTCTGGAGAAATAAATTGAAAGTAAAATAAAGAACATAAGCAAAAAATCATCACAGATATCCAGAAATAGAATTGAAAGGAGAGGGTCATCAGTATGGCTAAGAGAAAGTCTGGACAAACTACAAGAGACATGAAGGGCAGTTAGACAGATAAACAGCAGCTGCAGGAAGCTACATGAGTTCTTTGAACCATTTCCCTATTGTTCACAGCGGGAGGAGGGTAAAAATTCTTCTGGGAACTCCCTTCAGGTAACCAAGGCATAGCTGTGGCATGGAGTGAGCTCTCTGAGGAAGAAGTATTGGAGCCAGTACAGAGACCTATTAGCAGTCACTCCTCAGGGCTTGATCTTGTTCTTCTGAGAGATGAGAACGAAGTGGAAACAAAGAAAGTAGCTGAACTAACAGAAGTGCTGCTTATCAGTGCAAGGCTGTGACAGAGCCCTAATGTGTGGGTATGTTCTGGCTCCTGTCTTTCCAAAGGGAATTTACAGAGTGCATTTCAGCCTAAAGGAAAATTTTTAGATTAAAGTTATTAAAGGGAGGTTCATAGGCTGTACAGAGGCAGCTAAACAGAGAGAAGTTATGGATATGCTACTACTGCTGCTAATAACCGTTCCTACAAATAATGGCATGTAGGATGCCAAGTTATCTTTGGTCTAGAAAGCAAGGACAATACTAGGGAATTTATTGACATTATAAGTCTCTTTTCCTCCTTATAGTTATTCAGATCTTCCTGAAAAAAACACTGCTTCCCCCTGGCCCCCTCTCATATTAATGAGATATTTGTAGGAAGGGAAAATCTGTTGGTGATTATTTGTGCCATAGAACAGGCAGTTAATTAATTCTTTTTAATTACCTTTGCTGGGACAATTACAAACGTTAGCATTCTTGAAATTATCACCCTTTTAAAAAAATGCCTTTAAAAAACTCATGTTTGTGGCCTCCTGCTGCAGCAAAACTCAGAAGCTGTCTGTGTCCCTGGGAGGGACATCCTCATGGTGTCCCAGGCTGGCAGCTCCCTGCTCTCCCACCTTCCCACTGGAGGGTCAGCAGCCTGCCAGGCTATGCACAGCTCTTCCGTACCCAAAAGGAGAGAGATTTGGAGCTAACATGCTGGGTTGCTGTCCTTTTGAGCTCTCCATCCCCTGTGAAAAATGAGCCTGATGAAACACCATGGGCTTCAGGTTGCTCCTCATTAACCAAAAACCATCATGAAATCAAAGAAGTTACAGTGCTGTAAGTGTGGTGACAACAAAGCCCTAAAATTGACCTTAATGAATTTAGACTGGCTTCTCTCTAAGCGTTCCTCAGTGCCTTTTTAGTATCAGGTTGCTCTGGGCAAGCTAATAATCACTAAAACTGTTCAGAGCCTTGAAATGAAATGGATTAGCTGAGTTTAACAAACAAGTTACCTCTCTGTTTCTTAAGCCAGATTTCATGGGTGATAAACTAATATTCATTGATGTTCTTTGTCCAAACAATACATGCTTGTTTTTACCTCATTCCTACCATTAGATCAGCCATGAAAACAGAACTCTGCTGTAGTATAGAGCAGGCAGGCACAGCCTGAATCCTAGAAGGTGAATTTCCATGGCTGACCACTTGTGCCTAACCTTTAGCACAAAGCAGCTCACTGTTGAAACAACTATACTACATTAAACCAATTAACTACAACTATGCTGAGTTAAAACAACGAAATGCAGAGAAACTTTGGATTTGTTATAAGCAAGCTAAGCTTTGAAAGGTTATTTCTGCCACAAACTGTTTCATCGTTTCTACTTAAAATGCTTTCTCCTTAGGCAATGAATTTCTACTGAGCAATCATGCCCTTTCTCATTTGGCAAGCATTGGTTCCCTCAACTCCCACCCATTTTGTACAAAGCAAAAATTAACATGGCTTCATTAGCAGAGTAAAAAACATTTATCCAGGCATTTATTAACCAGGGAAGTCCTACATGCTCGGATTTGTCTTTTGTAATAGGTGCTTTAATCTATAACCAAACTTCTTCCACCCAAATAGCCCTCTGATATTGGAGGTCCAAATAGTGTCCTGATTACTCATAGTAAGTATGCAGAGAACTTAGAAATGAGCAGTGTCTCAGTGCAGAGCTGGGAGCTTTCACAGTAACTGGTGCTGTCTGCTTCTTCCAGTTGTGTTTGTTACCAGACAAGACACATTCCTAAACTCCTTTCCTAAAACTTGCTTTTTCCACACGTATACTCCTTGGTCTGTAACGTGTAGATTATCTGTTAATCCCCCATGCTCCCTCTGGCTCCAGGTCATAACACCACATTTGGACATACTTGTAGGATTGCAGCCAAAATGAAGTTTAATGGCTACAGTAGCTCTTGTAAGTTAGGAACCACCCCAGCAGCAACATTAAGTGGCCATTGTTAGATAAAGATGAAATGAAAAGTTACATTTGGGAGTTCATCTCCTTTTTCTTCATGTTTCAGAGCTGGTATTCTCATGGTTAAGTATAAAAAGAGAAAGGAGATACAGCTGTCTCCAGATACCTCGAGAGGTGATGCTTATTGGTATTTCTACCCTGTGGACCACTAAAGACTATTTCCAAGACACCAAATAATGTGCAAACCGACCCCAAACCCACTGCCCATAAACTTAAATTTAGCGTACACGTTTCCAGATCTTCACTTCGTCCACAAAAAAGTTGGAATCTTTTGATAATGGTGAAGGACAGTACTTAGGCACCACAGGCTACTGCCATGACAAACTGGAGAAGCACTGGTGATTTTTGACAACGGTGAGACCAGGGACCTCCTGTTATCCTAATGTGGCCTCTTTGCACTGTTTCCATCTTGCAGAGAAGTTGTTACTTTCAACCACTTCCTGGAAGAAGCCGCAGAAAAAGAAGTGCGGGGGAAAGCCAGGCTCCAGCACTTCATTGAGAACCTGTTGCAGCGTGTGGATCTGGCAGAAAGGCAGCTAGAATATTACCAAAACCAGCAGATGGTGTGCAACCACACCGACGTCAGCGAGCACGTGGTAAGCCAGCAGAGTCCTTCCCTTTACTGTCACCCTCCCCCTGGAGCCAAAGCACTGGGGTTTGAATACAGAGGGGCTCAGTGGCTCAGGCTACTGCAGGCAGCTGTGCATTTGTGAAATGTTTCTTTTAGATGTGTTTTATTTGTCTTTTAAACTGTCACTTTACATGAGGGAAAGGAGCAGAGAGCGTAAGAGCAGCAGTAGCCAAAGAAGGTAAAGGGAGAGCTGTTTAACATTTTTTCCAGCTTTGGCTGTTGCTGCGGTTGCCTTTGCCATGAACAATTTTTTCAATGTGACTTGGCAGTCTTTTTGGGATGCCCGAAGATTTTCAGGAAAGATATAGATCCCTATAGGTGATATATCAGCTTGCTGGCAAATCATCTTTCCTTTAGTAGTTACCTATCATGGCACTTTTAGAAATGCTGAATGGATTCCCACTGGCCTGTACCCCATGGATTAGAAATCAAAGAACATTGCTTTTTAAAATACATCATTTCTTTAAAGCCCTCATTTTTAATACCTACACTCACTGTTTTCCTACGCTGCAATACATTTACATGTCAAGTTTTAGGCACAGGACTTCCAAGGAACATTTCAGTTTAATTGAATACCCCATGCTGCCTGTTGCTCACCCTGGGATGGGAGAAGGCATTTGATCATGCACAGCACTGAACGAGTATGTAGTGGTGGAAAGGAAAGGTTCACAGAGCTGCTTGGGAGACAACAAGCTTTAGGTGAGACCTGAATAAACATAGATGAGCTGAAATCCAGTGCAGGACATCTCAAACAGTATCTGCGAGAAGATTTTGGGGCACTGTACAGATGGGCTTAAAGATTAAATCATCTCTCTTGCTCTGGATGTGTTTATCATGATGCCAGGCTCAGCAGTGTACCTTGGGGAAGGCTCTAATTTTTAAGGCACCTGCCCTGCTTTCTGGGTGACTTCAGCATTCCTCTAAGGTCGTCCATCCAAATATTGACCATCCTGATCTTCAGGAGGTAGAGAAAATACACCATGAGATAGCTCCAGACTCTAACCAAGATGGATGACAAGCAAAGTCAGGCCGGGCAAAAATCCATCTGCAAAATGTGGACAATACCAGGGACAGAAGGAACATTTACAAGAACATAATCATTTTCAGATGCCAAATCTGACTTGCTTGGCTCAGTAACTTCATTAAATGATATTCAAAAGCTCAGTGTAGAAGCTCTGATGAGAGCTCAATACAAAGAACCTATTTAGTACTAAGATCGATTTAAACTGAGCTGGCATTAAACACCTCCTTTTCTGACCCCCACCAAAAGAGGGACTAGACAAAGTGAACCAAACTGCTGTAAAAAATGAAGTCATGCAAATTTGGACTGGCATTGAAGCTATGCTCTCAGGATTTGCAGGAAGGGGAGAGAAATGCTTGTGTCCTCAGCCTCCACCCTTTAGTGCAAGTCTGGCCAGAACCAAGGGCTTGTAGCTGGAATTTCCTAGCCATTTGTGTAAAGGAAATGTATCACTGAAAAATAAAAGTATCTGAGAGAATACTAATTTCATACAGCTTATTCAGTTACTGCCCTTTATTAATTATCTTGAACACAATAATTACTGCTCATTGTATCCATACTGTTTAATCTAATGTAAAAGATCTCTGTTCAGCCCATACTTCTTTAGCAATTTACTTTGATTATAGTTACAATAAAAATAACGGTAAAAATCCAACCACTAACAACTCACATGTTATGAATTTTAAAAACATGTTCATAAGATGGAAGAGTAATAATCTGTAAAAGAGGTGGGTTTTTTGGTTTTTTTCATGAATGTTCTAGTTTTAACAGCATGTGAGAAGGGAAATACAATTTTAAAGTTTGTATATATTTTATCCTTGTACTTTAATTACTTGAAAATGTAATAGTAATAACCTGGTTTTGTTTTCATTCCAGTTTACAGACATTTCATTAAATAAGAAACCAAGATGCCTGTATGTATATCTCCTTTTTTTTTAACTTAAATGCACTAAATTGACATGCTTGCATTTCTGCTTTTGCATTTTACGTTATCACTTGGGACCTGCATGTGGTCTATATTTATGTCATGTAACTGAGGAAAAACAGATTTCTGTTCAAACTAAACTAAAATCAGATATTCTCTAAAGCAAATAAAGAATGCTAATTTTCTGTTAAACAAATTACTCCTTCCTGCTGACTATAATAGCCTATTGCAAAGCTACAGGAGTTGAATCTCTTTGGCAAACACAGTCCAAGTTTCAGTTGAAAACATCTTTAGCATTCTTTAGGTAGGAGAGAGACAGTTGTCATTTCCTAACTGACAGTAATAATCATATAACCAAACAAGTGCCCTGACAAAGCATGGGCACTGACAATCTCAGGTTGCTCAAGCTGTTGTCCTGAGAGCAGCAGAACTAATTGCAGCTGGTCTCCCATGTCTTTGTGTCTTGGTCATGAGTCCCAGCAGATGGTTTGGAGCATCATGTGCTGCTTGGCCAAGTGACAGTCAGGCAGTGCACCCTTCTTCAGGGCAGCCTTTACTTGTGGGGACTCAAGTTTGGGACTTTTTCCCATTGCACCACCACAGTTCATTCTCCATAACAACAGATTAGGAATATGTGTGAGTAGAAGCTCAGACTCTCTCACAGTCACTTATGTTGCAGAGCTGCTACTTTCAGTGAAAAACCATTTTCCACATCCAGAGCTGGCAGCTTTGCATTTCAAATGGAGTAACCTGCATCTTCCTTCAACTTGGGTACTTTCTTACCCTGAGTGTGAACTGGGGACAGATATCCATCTTCTCTGCCATAAAGTCATTCAATTTAAATACAGTTTAGCCCCTTTAGGTAGCCCCTCAGATCATACTGACCTTGACCTTCTGGTTTTAATAGCACCATTCAGTGCAGCAGAGGACTGCCTAACATCACCTGCAGTAATAGCCTGTGTATGCTTTGGGAATAAAGGATGTTGTTCACCATAACAACATCTGAGAGAAAAAGAACACTGCATCTTTAAACAACAACTAAGTAATGGACTGTAACAAACAGCACCCAAGAACTGATGGTAAACTGGAGTGGCCAACACCTGTGCATTTATACAGGTCATTCCTAAACCCCAGCAAGTGGTCAGAGCACAGGCCTGCACCAAGCCATGATGACAGTGCCTGCAAGCTCCAGCTTGGACCTGCACAGTATTTCTCCCCTCAAAACTTCCCTAAAGTGAAATCTGCCTAACAAAGCTGCCAACTAGGTAATGTTGTTACATAGGTAAAGCTTAGTTCCTGCAATGTCAGATGGCCCTCACTGCCTGCCACCGACAAATTCAGACTTTCGTGATACCCTTCTTGTCTTCCTAAAGAGCAGGAGAGGGTTTACACTATACACAGGTGGAATAACCACAGCTTTTTCCAAAACTGGCTTTGTCTAGTGTGCAATATGATTTAACTCCCAGAAGAAGTAATACTGCAGATATATGGTTTTCAGAAATGACAAGCTATGGAAAATAGCCCTATGGGATCCCTTAAGAGATCAACTTGTACATCAGCACATCTGCTCTTTACTTCAGTCACAGGAGCTGGGTAGACGTGAGCTGGTGCCTTATGTTCATAATTCTGCTGTTACACTAGATGTATCTGCTGTAAAACATTTCAAGATTATGTTAAAAGGGACTATAATGATCTTAGCTAAACTGTGGAACTGCAGTTTCAATGTAATATTTCAGAGCAGAGTGCATGGCTCAGCCTTTGCAGCACTGGGCACTTGGCTGTCACTCCACCTTAGCTCACCAATTTCTGCAAATCTTGCTGGGCTTGAACCATCACAGAGAGAACAAAGAATTCAGCTTACTATGGCCTTTAAGCTTTCATACCCTTCTTCCCACCAGTTTTTATATTCCCCCTTTCTTCTTCCCCTGTTTTAAATCAAAGCCCAAAAAGGAAGCTAAAGTTCCCCCATATGGGTTGATCAGCACAAAGGCAGAGCATGGCCTGATATTGGCCTTTAGTAGCAGCAGCTCCCTGAGGCCTGGGTGCAGTCCAGGGCAGCACTCAGATTCCACAAAGAAGTCCCTACAGTTCCTTCACCTGCTTTCTACTCGTACTGGTGCTGTGTGGTCTTCCAAAGACCAAGGATGTTCATTCTTTGCCGAACATTGATGTGAACATGTGCATCTTTAAAATCACTGCAGATCACCAAGTACAGAGCTCAGTAAGGTCTCAGCACTCCAAAATCAGCAGAATGCTGATCAGAATAAAAGTGTAGCTGAACACACGTGAAGAGAGCACCGGTAACACAAGTAGGGGTTATTTTATTGAGGAATGCTTTTGAATACTGAGAAATGTAATTCATCTTGCAGCTCTGTTTTTAACATGCAGCCTCATTCTGTAAAACAAGACTATTTTTGTCTTCAAAAATGTATGGGTTTGGGATATTTCGGGGACCTATTAGTTTGCAAGACTGAATAATAGTTATTAATAATCACTATTGTTAATTTCAGGAGCCGAGGAAGCCAACATGCTTCATATAACATCCCTGATGCAAAGCCTCATTCCTTTCAGAAAGGAAGGATCTTGTTGAAAAAAGCAAAGGATGAAAAAGCCAGCTTGCAGCCAGTGAAATGCTTCTACGAACCTGTTGATTGCCCAAGAGAGATATGGAGAGCACAAAAGAAGGGTGAACCAGTCTGCTCTGCCAGGAAAGTGAGTGCAAAATCAAAGATGGGTAAAAAGGCCAAACCGCTGTAGAAACAGTGAGCAATATGCAGCAACACAGGAACTTGGCTTCAGCACAACAAATATTGAATGGAGTTAGTCATCCTGCTTTTTCCTATCCATCTGGCCATGCCAAAACATATCAGATATAATATATAGAAATATATACATATGGAAGTTTTATATTATTTAGTTTATATCATCCCCTCTTTGGACGCTACAAAAGAAGTGACATTTTATTCAGTTTACATGGAGGTTTTTCTATTTATTAATGTATTTATTTATTTAGTCATTTATAGAGCTTATTTTAAATGACTGCAGTTATCTTGCTGGGCAGTACTGTGGCTGTATATTTAATTATTTTATTGGCAGCATGTGGCCTGGTAATTTATTTTCCATCTGTGTCATTCCTGAAGTTCAGTGGAATCCATTTAATCGGTACCTAAATATTCAGTCTTTCAGCTTAGGTAGGTGTAAGATCAGTGACTAACAGACATGCTTAAATGCAAAAGGCCTACTCAAAGTTGCTTGAAGGCTGTTTACAGCATAGGTTGCTACCCTGGGTTTCTGGCTATAAGCACATTTCCATCTTTTATTAAATACATTAGACCACTTGACCCTGCCAGCAGCCTATTGTCTATTGGTAGAAGTTTAGGCTCCTCTGAGGTGTCCCTTAGCAAGGAGACCACAAGCTGCCCTGACAAGCACTGGCCAAACTGGGCCAGAGGAGGAATTTCAGTGCCAATTGCCAGCTGCAGGTTATCAGCTGTGGTGCAGCAAGTGACAGGCTAAAGGAGCGTGTTACTGCATGGCATTGTGTTCAATGCCTGTGCTTGGTCTCAGGCATGAGATGCCCAAATAACCGTGATTATAACCCAAATCCTTCACGTTCTTATCTCTGAAGAATCTTTACAGGGCTGAGAGATCACTGGCTTTGAACTAAGAACCCAAGTGCAAGGCAGTTGGAGATGACTGCAGAACAAGAACATGTGTGCTTGCACTGGTTTGTGCCAATTAAAAGGATCCTTATTTATCAGAGAATTTATTTATTGAGATGAATTTTTGTGTGTACAGGTTTTTGGTAACATGAATCCTCATCCATGTTTACAGATATTTACATCCTGATGATGTTACTGATGAGATTTGTTTTCTCAAGAAAAAGAAAGGATAGGTGAGACAGGTCTATGTGATTTATTTTTTAAACGCTCATAACAGATGTGAATTGTTTATGTGGAAGGTGATTTTTACAGTATGTGTACAAAGATTTGTGAAAAATGTTTTTCATTTTTTATAACTATGTCTGTAAGCAGAACTGAGTATTAAAAGACAGTGTATCACTATGATCACTGCTGCAATAAGCACCTGAGTTGCAATATTTTTAAAGCAGAAGATGACCAATCAGTCAGCTAGGATCAGGTAACTGCAGATGTCATACATTTGTTAGTGTACAGAGCTCCCAGAAAGTAGCAGAGTGAAGAAAGAGTATTATTCCTCACTTTTATTTTAAATGGTGTATATGGAACAATCAGATATATGTTTAAAAGTTTCTCAACACTGTTTCAATAGAATGTCACAGTGTAAAACCAATTCAGGTATTTAGGTTGTAATGATATTTCAGTATTTATTTAACTCTGTCACAAGGCCACACTTGGCCTTACACTAGGCATTGTGTGTGGTGAAAAGGAGTTGTTTATTGTGTTGCATGGTCTTGGGTCAGATTGTGTGTTACAACAACTTCTATAGGCAAGCTAAAATTGAAGCATTCTTGGGTTTTATTCTATTGCTTCCCACATCCTTCCACAAACCTGAAAAAATGACCTTTTTTGAAGATAATAAAGGTGAACGTGAGAATGATAATAAAGTAAAATATATTAACCCATTTCTTTAGCCACTTGACACTGAAAGAATATTTTTATTTTTAAATGCCTATCTACTGTGTTCATCACCAAAGTTAAGTGCAACTACTAGTTCACAAATGAGATGTTTATTTTATTATTTATCATGCCAAAATCTTGACTGTAAGTTGTCCTTTTGGGGGAGGAAGAGGAAAAGAGTAAGAGAAGTTGCATGTTATTAAACTTTTCAAAGCCTAATTTACACTTACTTGCTAAACAAATGCCATTTTAGTTAATTAGAAAGGAATTGGGTTGTACTGTAATCCCAGAAAAAAGTTTTTAGAATATGAACATTCTAATAATAAAGATATATTTCTCAGTTACTGTGTCATTTAACTCTGTCAAATACACTGATTCTTACAAAGGCCTCCTAAACAGCACAGAAAAGCCAAGCAGCAGCAGCTTGGACTTTTTTTACCCCTCAGATAAAGCATGGCTGTGAGGTTGGGTTGTGACCCTTCCCAGCAATTAACCTGCAGACAGCTATTCCATCTTGCCTGCACAGTTCACACCTGTCACCTGCTGCTCTCCTACTGTAATGGTGCTTGAAAATCATTTTTGAGGTGACCCACAGGGTCAGATAACCTGCCCAAAGCAGAGGCAGTGGGAGTGGAGGGAAGGGTCAGGCAAAGGAAATTAAGGGCAGAGGGGCTCCCAGGGAATGTCAGTGATGGTGTCTCCCTCACACACTGCCACTTGCAGAGCCATCATTTCATCAGGTATCTCCCTGGTTAGATTTGGAAAGAGAGGTTTTTCCCTGAGGGAACCAGGTTCCTCTCTTATTAACAGAGACAATATTTGAGAAGACTAGGTACCTGCATCAGGCTGATTGTAACCAGCTTTAGCTTCTTGGGACTTCTGAAGTCAGGAAATGTCAATTTAAAAATATTTTTAAAATCTGAAAGTGTTCTGACAAAGTTGGCCACTCACCTTTGAAAATGAATTTGAAGTGCAGTTACCACATTTTGCCCTTTGAGATGCTTTGAAGGCACCTTGATAGGTTGTATGCTCACATCAAAGTGAATTTCATTAGGACCTGGATGCCTCATTCCCATATAAATTTTTTAAATCCCACCTCATATATAACTAAAAATATCTCAGAGCAGTATATGTACTGGCTGAGCTTTTACAGGTGAGCTTTCTGCTTTAAACAAGATGTTCTGACAGACATGTGACATTATAGGCCAGGAAAACAAGAGACTAATTAAAACGCAGACCTTTAATTAGAGCTATACATAGAAAAAACCAATCGTTTTGAGATGCTCCTGCCAGTTGAAGAGAGAGCATGTTTTAAGAGCACTTAATGACATCTGATCCCTCCCCCCAGCTATGACTCAGTAACAACAGCCTCCCCCTACCTAGAGGAGATCTGAATTTGTTTTGTTTCAAGGAGAGTTACTGCAAATATTCAATGGGATATTCATATTCAAAGACAAGGCCACCAATTAGAGCAGATACTAGGTCAAACAAATAGTCACTTCTATCATCCCTAATAATCCTTCCAATGCCACTGGCTCTTTTAATGTACTTGAGCAAAATCCAGCTCTTCTCTCTCTTTATTCTGCGTCATCAGATAGTTGCCTCTATTTTTTCTTACCTCAGACTAATGCTGATTGTTTCCATACATCCTGTCTGAAGTGGCTGGACTGGACTATTTAGTGCTCTCTGCAGTGAGCATGGGCATTATTTTTTATTGTTTTTTAGAAAAATTAATCCCAGATGTGATTTTACTACATGAAGCTCTTAGTAGATCCTGCTGCAACTCAAACAAAATGTCCTTTCCCATGTTGTTGCCACCTTCTTTCTAGCCATGCTTTTTTCATTCTGATCTCTTGAATTTTCATTTGTACATCTCTCCAAGGAGAAGGAGAAACAAGCAGCATAAATTAAATGCATTCATTGGTCTTACAAGCTTTTCCCTTCTTGCTGTCTCAGTCCTAGCATCTCACACTGCAAGCAGGTAAAAGTCGGCTTGAATTTTTCATAAAATCATGGAAAAAATTGTATACAACAGATTTTGAGTTCATTAGAATGTTATGAAAGAGGAAAAGGCTCTTCTGAGCTGAGAAGGAAAGAGGAAGAGAGATACTCCACTTCCTAGAGAAGTCACTTTCAAAGACAAATGTGACAGGTTGGAGGAATTCAGTGTGCACTGGTGTGAGATGAGGGAAGGGCAAATCACAGATAAGGCAGCAGTGAAAGGATGGGGGCCTCATTACTGCCTGCTGTTTCTTAGGGGCTTTAACCTATAAAGCATCAGCACAGATTCAGCTTGACACATTCAGTCATTGAATCACGCTTTACACACATGTTTTGCAGTCTACTTGCTAATTTCAAAGTAATAGACTTTAGCACTAGGGTTTCCAAGAAATTCCCCAAACTCTGTTCATAGTATTTGTTCAAGCCGTACATATTTGCCTTACAGTGGAAGCCTGTGCTCACGGGGGCTTGTCAGCAGTGAGGAATTTCTGTGTGCTCCCAGCCCTTGCACTCTCCTGTCTCTGCTCGGTGACTGATGGCAGCTGGCTGGGTGCCAGCAGTTCTGCCAGACTCTCACCCCACTGACTGTCAGCCAGTTCCCACAGCAGTGCTTTCCTTTACAGAACTTTGCTGATTTTTTTGTCTGCTTCCCTAGTTCCCTCTGAGTGCCTTTAACAGGAGAGCAGGCTCATGCAGCAGGTGTCTTCCCTGAGCCTCAGCCTGCTAAGTCACTGCATTGCACCAGAGGCACTTGCAGAATGCTTTCTGGGGCAGCCTGTGGGCAGCTGCTGCACTAAGGTGCACCAAGGTGCCACATTCCCACTTGTCCTGCTGGATTTGGGCTGCCTGGGTGACAAGTGTGCCTGTTGCCATTCGTGCTTCTCCTGCCTGCTGGCAAACAGAGGGTGGACTGACTAAAGGTCAGAGGGGTGTGTTCCTGAGAGGACATCTGCAGCCCATCACCCTTCAGCTGGAGAACGAGGATAACCTAGGCTGAGTGTCCTACACTTCAGAAGTATTTTCACAAAAAAATATTACACACATGGTACTTGCCCTTTGTTGAAGTACAGCTCAGGCAGGTGTCACAGACCTCTGCTCCTGAAGGGATTTCTTATCTCCCACCAGCCAGCACTGATTGGAGTACTTTTGTAAGAGAGGGGAGGCTGAGTATAGGTCATATGACCAATACATACGTGCTCAGGTGTGCACACTAGGAGAGGGACAGGAAAACAACTAAAAGAAGGTTGGGTTTGTTTTGACTTTATTCTACATTAATATTCTATCAGTATTAGAGAGAAACCCCAAAAGAAACTTTTCAAAATAAAACTACCAACGAGCTAGTCCAGGAATTGTATATACACATTTCCCTGAAAATCACTTCTGGCATCACAGCACATATACATCTACAGCAAATTTTCAGAAAATTTTCCCCCTTGCAGAAAATAGTAGGCTCTGAAGGTACTTTTAAAATTTTTCCTCATGGGTAAGAAAAAAAACAGGCAGGAGAACTGGAGTATTTTATAATGAACCAGCATCGCCCCAAATCCACAAGGTTTACCCTAAGAAACACTCCCAGCAGTGAGCCTGTAATTGTTTCTATGTCAGCCTGCCTTGCCTTCCAACCCTTCTGAGATCCAGGCTACAGAGGTGACCTCCTAAATATGGCATGGTTTAATTATCCCACCCTCTTGAGCTTTGTGCAGGCACCTGTTTAAGAGGAGCACGTGAAAGTCACCAGTTCTGCATGCTGCCAGGGTATGCCATGGTGTTTGTGCCAAGCTATGCTGAGGCCACCCCCGGGCAGAAGCCCTTTGTGGGGATTAGCCTGAGGAACCAAGGGGTGGATTAGGCATCACCCAAAGCCTGGCAATGGCAGGCAAAGCAAATTGGATTTATAGGAGCTGAACCCATTTCTGTGACAAGAGTCCACAACTTTCCTGTGGCTGCCAGCATGGCTGTGCACTTCCCAAGCCTGCCTAGGTTTCCCACCAACTCTAAGAAGATTTGGGGTAATGGAAGGCATGGGGGTAGGTTGAAAAACTCTCTTGCACACAGCAGCTTTAAAACAGGTTTAAAAGGCACAGACTATCTCAAAGGGCAGTTTTTGAGCACACATAAGCTCATCCTAACCTTCTCTGGTCCCCCAGAGGCAGAGGAGTATTTCAGCCATGCCAGGAGCCAACCAGTTCAATGATTGTTTAGAGAGAGACTGCTCTGCCAGCAAACACCTTGCCAACAGACTTCCTAAGGGCATTAAACATTTTACCCCTTAGGAAGTAATGAAATTAAAAGAATAATCACAACTAAATGAAGGAGCCATAACTCCACTGTCATTTAATTTAATTGCCGCAGTGAGCACACTGAGCTGTCGGTGACAAGTTTTATTGTAGTCCCTTTCTAAAGAAAATGTTGTTGCCAGACATTATCCAGATTTCATCCTTAGACTCCTCTCCAAGGGAGCAGCTGAGTGCAACAAGCAGAAGACAAAATCCTGAGTCCAAGTGAACAAGGAGGAAGGAACATTTGCCAGGGGAGAGGCATAAGTTTAAGATTCCAGAAGCATGGGCAGGGAGACACAACTGAGGGGGTTGAAACAGATTATCATGGCCTGTGCTAAAGAAAGGATCAGGACAGCAATCCCATGTATTCTTTTATTGGCCTTCAGTAAGTTTTTAGTTTTGCTAACCACTTTTTAATGAGGGAATGGAGGTGCCCTTCCCATTTCAATACCATATAGTATCACCTCCCTCATTTTCTAGGGTATACCACTAACGGACTTAGAAGAACCAGGTAATCTTTTATTTTGGGGACAGGGGTTTCTATTCTTTTGATGTAAGTAGATGAAAACCTACACCACAGATGCCCATCTCCGCGGACTTCAGGACTGGTGCTGTGAATCTAGGTATCTGAGTCTGGGTGATGGCAAAGGTCAGTTCACTTCCTGAACAAAATGTAAATAAAACACTTCCATTTTAACTGTGTACACACTCAAGCTGTCCAGGAGACAACATAGATAAATCAGTTTAAATGTTAGTTGGGCAGAAGTGATTCTCTGCACGGAAGAAAATCTTGCACAGTTATAAAAGCTGGTGTGAGTCCAGGACAAGACTGGCAAACGAGTACCCTTTTTGAAAATTCGGTTTTTAGGCAAAAACAGCTTTGCAAGAGACACGTAAACTGGCAGATGAATCCAGACTGAGCCTTTTTACCACTAGGTGGTGATGGGTGACAATGAATGAGTGCAGGATGCTCTCAACCTCTCTCTCGCCCTACCGGAGCGGCTCACACCCCCTCACTAATCCCGTCCCACTCAGGGGCAGTGTGTATTCCACTGGAACACGCCCTGCGGTTACCAGAGCCAGGCCACTCCATCTGACCTCAGCCTACGGAGCATGTTAATTAGAGGACTTGACTAAATACATGGAAGAGTCATTTAATTAACCGGCAATGTTGAATGAAGAGGAGAGCAAGAAATGACATGGTACAGGTGGTCACTTGCAACAGGATGCTAGCAACAAAGGTAGTATCAGTGGCTGAGCCAATTTCAAAATCATGCTAACTGAACATAAATTATCAAAATCTGCTTTTCTGACAGAGCCAAATCTCCATAATATCTGACCCAGTCCCCTGGCAAAAAGCAGGGTTTTCAGAACAGTGTCCGAAGGCAGAGGTGCCAGGCAGGCTGTAAAGTGCAGGGATTGCAGCACACAGAGATGAGAGCCTTGCTGCCAGGAGAGGCCAAGCACACCTCGCCAGCGCTGCCGCAGTGTCACAGGACTGCAGCTGCCCACCCACGAGCCCCTTGGGCCGCGGGACACCCGTGCAGCCACCGTGGTGCGGGGCCATACCCTCCACCATGCCACAGCAGTGCCATCGTCCCTTCCACCGCCCATCATCCTTCCCTGAGTTTAGCAGCTACTGCCCTTCCTATTAAGCACGTGATATTCTGCTTCTTCATAACCCTAATTAAGGGGCTTTATTCTTATTATAGAAATTAAGCCTACTTGAAACAAAATAGCAATTTTCTGTTATTAAAATGATGACTTTCTGAAAGACATAAGAGGACTAATGCACTCGGCAGCAGCTAATGACTGCATGCCAAAAGGTCCTTTGCTTTTAGTGTGCACCAATCTGCTTCTTGCTGCTCTGCCATGGCCCACGTGTTAGAATCTACTGAAGACCCCTCCAGCCAATCCAGGTACCCCTGAAAAGGGGGCTCACAAGGACCCACCCCTTCCAAAGGGAGATGGCTTCATCCCACAGGTGCCCTGCAGCAAGGAGCTTTGCTGCCAAGGTGAAAAGCCATGGGAGAGGGAAAGCATACAGATCACACATGGGTGAGAACCATGGCAGGGGATGTTCCCTGCAGTCCCATGCCTGGTGGGCCCCAGGGGGATGAAAAATTACCAAATCTATGGCAAAGCTCACCTAGGAGAGGTATCAACACTGAATTCAATTACCCTTTAGACCTCTCATTTATTACACCGACCAATTCAACATGTGCAAGCCTGACAGTCCACTATCTCCTGCCCTGAGGAAGGTCTTGAGGAGCTTTATGGTTACAAATGTATCTATTATAAAGGTCTTTTTTTTTTTTTTTTTTTTTTCCTAAACAACACAGATGACCTAAAAAAAAAGTTTTAGTCCATCTGGCATAGCTTCTCTTACACTCCAGAAACTACTCCAGTTCTTTCTTGGATTGTTTCATGGACAACCCTGCCTTTCTGCCCCTCAACCAGCGGTGCCCAAGGAGAGGGACAGGCCTGCCTGGCTGAAGTCACCAGTCACTCACGAGCAGTGGGTGACATGCTGGTACAAAAGCAGCATTCGCTGCTCTCAGAGCAATCCACAAGCAGAAATTTGTTTTTATGAAACATTAGTCATTTTAAATAACAACAAATTGGTACAAATCACATATTCACATAAATTACCAGCTTTGAATAGTTGACCCACTTTACAGCTAATCTTGGCACGAAATCTTGACTCTGAAATTTGAGGCAGATTGCTTTCAGTTTGATCAACTTGGAAAGAAAGAAATGAAAAATATATTAATAAAGGGCTCAGAATGAGGGCTTCTTTTCTCTTGAACTGAGACAGTCTCATTCTTGCAGCACTATAGGGACTAAAAATCTTCTTCAAGTGTCCTGTTTAGATTATCTGCATTAGGTTTCCATTGGAAATAAATTCTGGTGACAGACACAGCTCAAACCTGTCATTTGAGTACTGTCCTGCAAGTGTGGCACATGCTGCTCCCCTTGTGTATTGATTTTGCACTGCCTGGATTTTGGTAGCAAAGGGCCACAGAGGTGGCTCCTGTGAGAAGCTCCTGGAAATTTCCACCATGTCCAGCAGAGCCAATCCCTGATGGTTCTAAAGATGGACATGCTGCTGGCCAGGGCTGGGGCAATGAGAGAGGCTGGTAACATCTCTGTGATGACATATTTAAGAAGAAAATCAAAACAAAGTCACACAATTTTTCTTCTAGTCAGAGGAGGATGCAAGGACAATATGGCAATACCAAGGTCAGAGGAGAAGGACGGGCAGGAGGTGCTCCAGGCACCAGAACCGAGATTCCTCTGCAGGCCATGGTGAGACCATGGTGAAGCAGCTGTTCCCCTGCAGCCCTTGGGGATCTGTGGGGGATGCAGAGATCCACTCACAGCCTCTGGGGATCCCCGGGGGATGCAGAGAGCCACTCAAAGCCCGGGGGGATCGACGGGGGATGCAGAGATCCACCCACAGCCCGGGGGGATCCATGGGGGATGCAGAGACCCACCCGCAGCCCGGGGGGGAGGTGCCCTGCTGGAACAGGTGGATGCCTGGAGGAGGCCGTGATCCTGTGGCAGACCCAGTGGAGAGAGAGGACCCTGCTCCCAGGCTAGAGCAGCCTGTCCTTGGAGGACTGGACCTCGTGGAAGGAGAGACCCGTGTCATAGCAGTTCTGGGAGGACTGCACCCCGTGGGAGGGACTCACATTGCAGCAGGTGTGGTAGGGCTGCTGCTGGTGAGATTGGAGCCACGCTGGAGGAGTTCGTGGAGGACTGTTCCCCACGGCCTCACAGGGGAAGGACTCCTCTCCCACAGCAGCGGAAGAAAATCTCGGTGATGAACTGACCCCAAACCCCCCATTCCCTGTCTCCCTGCGCTGTTGCTNGGAGAGACCCGTGTCATAGCAGTTCTGGGAGGACTGCACCCCGTGGGAGGGACTCACATTGCAGCAGGTGTGATAGGGCTGCTGCTGGTGAGATTGGAGCCACGCTGGAGGAGTTCGTGGAGGACTGTTCCCCACGGCCTCACAGGGGAAGGACTCCTCTCCCACAGCAGCGGAAGAAAATCTCGGTGATGAACTGACCCCAAACCCCCCATTCCCTGTCTCCCTGCGCTGTTGCTGGGAAGGAGGGAGGGGCTGGGGGGGAAAAAGGTGTTTTAAGGGCTTATTTTACTTCTCATTATCCTCCTCTGATTCTGTTAGTAATAAGTTCACTTTGCAACTTCAAGCTGAGCCTGTTTTGCCCTGAAAGTGTTTTCTCCTGGTCCTTATCTCCACTCATGGACCCTTCATTAATCTTTTTTCCCCTCCTCTGCCCAGCTGTGGCAGGGGAGGGTGAGTAAGTGACTCTCATGGGTGCCTGGCGTTGGGCCAGTGTCAAAGCACGACACCCTGCTACCATACTCCCAGTCCAGAATTTCAGAGGTCCATGAAGGGACTGTTCTACCCATTGGATGGGGCAGTGCACACATTTCTGAAGACTGCACTTAAGAAGGGGTAACCACTTCATGCCTGGATATACCTACTTATATATTCATGATCTAGTGGGTGGCATCCCTGCCCATGGCAGGGGGATTGGAACTAGATGATCTCTAGGGTTCCTTACAACCCAAACTCTTCTAGGATTGACACTTCTTGCACCTGAAACACTAAAGTGTTTCTCATGTGAATTAACCTGCCAGATCTCCAGGACATGAGCCCTTGCTGTTCAACAAGCCCCTGTGGCTATTGCAGGGTTGTATGGGCTGTCCTACACCTTCAAGGAGCCACAGCAAACCTGACTATTGCTGACTTCTCCTTGTAGAATTTGAAACTGGAGTTTTACATGTAAACCCTGTATAAATACACGATTTCTTAATGAAGGTACAGGCTAGTGGGAAAGTTAAGTCTAGGGGTGTTACAAATTAATCAGAACAGTATATCTATATCACAAGTTGGCCAAAAATTCAGCTGAGCATCTGAGCATAGTCTAAGCCAACACCAGCTCGTACAACAAAATAAAACTCAGTCTTCTGGAGGCCAAACTCTAGTCCATCACCTAACCCTTCTCCAAAAGGAAGCCAAGATCCATCATTGTGTCTTCCCCTCTCACCTCCAGCTTCAGAGAAACGTGCCATAAGGTTGCAAGCTGCCAGCAAACTTTTACCTTCTCTCTTGTGCTGAGGATTCAGTTCAAACCCCATGCAAACTTTTCATCAGCAACAACCCTCATGCAGTATGTAGAAAATCTTTTACTTTTAATAACACACAGAAAGGGGACTGAGAGCAAAGCCATTGATTCACTATAACAGAACAGCATGTCTGTTTTACTAGTGTGAAATTTCTGGTTGGTAAAGATTTGAGGTGACAAAATATAAGCAGACAACTCCCAGGTAGCCAGTAAGGAGAACTACACACAAAAGGCAGGTCTAATGTTCAGAATACCTGCACACATTAACAATGTAATCCTGTCACTAATCATAGCTTGTAATGAACTGTGGCAATAGGGTTCTTGGAAACTGGATGGACTCACATAGCTTGTTATTTTAAATAAATACCGTAATTGGTATGAAATTCCAGCAACTAAAGTATGAAAAACAGTATGAACTACCAGTCTTTTATGGGACAGAAAGAATTATCCATAGCTATCCAAAGGCTAGTTTGGCTTTCATATCCTTATATTTGGATTTTACATCATCTTGCCTCCAACTCTTTGTAAAATGTAGAGGTTTTGTCAGTAGTGTTTAAGCTAACTGCAGGTATTCTAGGCTTAGATTGTGTAGGATGAAAAGAAATACTAGCCGTTTGCTTAAAGGGAGAGAAAAAGCAGATTTATATTGATAAAAGCAGAACAAGGTGAGGAAGCACGCATAAGCAATGGCATTACGAAAATCTTAATATCAGATTCTAGAGGAGAGAATTGCAGATATTTCTCTTCTTACCATAGACAGACAGTCCTGATCCAGCAGGGAAAATTCAGGTGATCTCACCCACAAAGCCCCAAGAAGGCTCTGCAGGAGCTACTCTTGCACACAGGCAAGCCAATATCCCAGAGACATGTGCTGCTTACAGAGCCACAGCATTTCAAGAGGTACAAGGGGATTCCTGTGTTATGGCAGTGTCCCTGCTGCTCCTCCTGACTTCACACCTGATGCCCCAAAAGAGAGGCAGGGAGTGTCAGGAAACCTGGCTGCTGCCACTTTCCCCCCTCTGACAGGTCATCACCATTCTCTGTTTCACTTCCCCCACTCACAAAAATGGAATAACAAGTTTTTCTTTGAACACTTTCAGCCCTTTTGATGGCAGTTGCTACAATTACATTATCATTGCAGGATATTAGATAAGCTTCATTACTCTGTGGTGGAGTGTCCAGATGAGCAATTTGTCCATTTTACAGATAAACTGAGATATTGAGATGCTAGCACAGTAAATTGCCATAAGAATGGAAAAAAATAGATTATTCACTTTCATTTTCCTCTTTTACCAGCTACCAAACGCTCATGAGAGTACAGAGGGCCCCTCCTAAGAGCTGCCTTAAATGTTAAGTGTGCTCACTCATCCTAAAGAAACTTATGGTACTGCTCTGTTGAACACTGTATGAATTTCCAACTTCCAAAGCTGACATCAACTCCAGTGCTTCGCAGAGACCTGCCAGCAGCTGGCAGTGAGCTGGCTGGTCCCTCTGCCAAAGAGTATTAATGCCAAATAATGCTGACTGGAGGTAGAAGACCTAATTCTATTTCTAGACATACTAGTATAAATCCAGAACGAGTAACGTTGTCTACAAAAGACAGGTGCAGTGGTGTGAAAGGATTGCAGTTGGAGAGTATCAGGCTTAGAGAAACTGATTGGTTTTTTTAAAAAAAAAAAAAAAGCAATCCTAGCTTTTTTTTAAATCCTAGCTCACGTAAATAATGTAAGTAGGACACATTTAAATTTGTTTAATAGTTACCAAAAAAAGTTATTTACAATCTGCAAGGTGATATGCCATTAAGCATTATGGTAGCATGTGCCATCCTCTGGTAGCCCAGATTCTGGGACAAAGCAGAACCAACTGAGTGTCTGGATCTGAAGAGGCACACTGGCTTGCTTGTAGACCAGCAAATGATTTGGTGGTACCAGTGACCCTTCCCTACTGGTAAACTAAACCTAAATACTTTATTTCTTCCATTTCTTCTCACTGATCAGTGGTGGGCTCAGTCAAGGACATGACAGATTCTAACACAGAGCAGGGCAGAGCACTTGATGCTGAATCTCATCCAAACCTCACAGTGCAGCCTCACAGGCCTGCCACAAATATGCTGATCCCAACACCCTTAGTGACTACCACGGGGACAGAGTGTGGGATGTGAAACTTTGTCTTCCCTCCCCCACTCCCCTAAACACTTTGAGTATCAGGAAATTAATAAAAGTGAGTAAAACAAAGGAATACACAAAGGACTAGAAATATCCCCTTTGTTGTATCTGATTTGGACCTGGAGTGTTTCCCAGCTTCAGTCTAGCCACTTGATAATCTGAAGTGGAGAATGCTACATAAATTACTCATTATTCCCACCAGATGAGCTGTCAAAGACTGCGGAAACCAGTTCATGTTCACCTCACCTCTCTCCTTGCTCTTTACTGTTGCTTTCCATTCTGTTAAGCTCTGTTGCTAAACAGTTTTGTCTCAAGACGCTAAGAGAGACAAAGAAAGAAGGAAACAAATAAAGAAACCCTCCATGAGCATCCTGTAACTGTACTTTTGAACAAAAATCCAGAAGGACATCCTGGAAACCAAAGTAATTTTTCTTCCTCCATGAGCTCATCATTACACCCCACAGCTGTCAAACAGCCCTCACAGCCTCTGCCTGCCTGGGGTTACCACCAGTACAGACACAGGTATCCAGCCCAAAGACTCCAGGAAAAACACAGATTAAACTCCTCTCTTTTCAGAGGTGATCCCTGATAAAAGTAGAGGCAGTTCTGGGGCACAGTTTGTGCATTTCTGGAGTTGCAGCGACTTGTAGTTATTTTCTAAGGAAATCACAATGTCATAGTATTGCATAAATACAGAGTCCTACTGCTTTGCTGCAGCTTCTGCTCATCACATCTAGGAACTCCAGCCTCCAGGCCACTCAGCTCAGAACTTGGCATCACAGCTAAAGTAACACCTCATTTTGATTTTTCTGAATTAGTCATTCTTATTAGATGTTTCCAACCAGTTGCCAGAACCTATGTTTCTGCCTGACCCTCAGCCCTAAGGTTTCCTGTTTATTTTTGCTTCCACTGTGCAGACAGCACAAGTGGCAGAGCACTATTACTCCTGAAAAGGATGTTTTTACATATGGCTCTACCCCAAACACCTGGAAGTACTTGTAGCCCTGGAAAGGCGAGCCCAGATACTGGGTGGCCCTAGAAAGCCAAATGTCATTTCAAGTTAACAAATGCTTCCTGTCATTGCTTTTGGGCCAGACCAAAGCCCTGGAGTGAGCCATCTCTAGGGCTAGGAGAGACAAAATTCAAACCCAGGATGAAATCTGGAACCTCAAGTCTCTCTTGCAATATCCTGATGTTTCTGGCACACTGCTGGCTGGCACAGCTTGGCACAAACTGCCGCTGGTTTGCTGTGCTGCACAACACCAGGCAACACTTCCAATCTCTCTGCAGCTGCAGCACAGTGTATTACTGCCTAATGCCATATGTCCCAGGCCCTGCAGCAAAGGGCATTCAGCACAGCCAGGAAACACAGCAGCCCCCTCCAGCTGGGAGGCAATGAGAATCTCAGGACTCAGTGAAAAGCCTGGAGGCCAGGGGTTCAACCCAGTACTAAATCCCTCAGGGCAATGGCAGTAACACCCAAGCCAGGAGAGGTCCCTGTATCTCCCTTTCTCAGCAGCACAATCGTTATAAAACCACCGAGTGATGGCTGGAGCTGCACTGCTCTCAGTTTCTCAGTATAGATGTGGCAGCCAAGTGTGAATACCAGTTTCCTCTTACTCCACCATGATCCGGCTGGATGTGGGACAGCTCCAAACTATGCAGGATCAAAGGAAAACAGGGTTGGAAAGGCCCCACAGAGATCATTTACTCCAGTCCCTCATCCCCAAGGCAAGATCAATTTTCCCCTCATCATTCTTGGCAGATTGAAAAATAGAGAAGAATAAAGAAACCAAATTCCAGGGAACTAGGGTTCAGCTAAGTATAACTACAAAAGCGTAGTCAAGACAGGAATAAGGCTGAATGCACTTATTCTAGAAAACCATGCCACAAAAATAGTGTCAGGAACTTGACGTTATTCTTTTCTAAAATAAACAAACAAATCTGGAAGCTTTAAAATCCGGGGTATGGGTTGAGAATTATTTCATAATCCTTAGTCACCTACATAGTCAACCAATGCAGAAATGCATCATATCACATCCTAGTAAACAGTATGCAAATATTTTTGCAATCAAATGCTAATGATATCAAATATTATTAATATGCCATTTGGCACACTATTGTAAAAATTACATTTAACTATGTATTAACTGGAGTTGTAGAAAATGATGTATTTAGCTAATTGTATGCAATTAAATTAGAATTAAAAACGGGATGTTTCATAATCTTCTTTGCTTTTCGCTAAAAATCTAAGCAGGGAATTCAATAAATGAAAGCTGCTGGAAAATCACGTGAAAGATCAAGCACTGGAGATTAATATAACACAAGGCATCATATGTTGTTCATCTAGGTTTATTAAACACCACACCAAGTCTAAATCTTTGCACACTTTATACTGAGCTAAACTTAACTCCTTTTTTCCCCCCTATTTTTCATTCTATCTATTCTAGCCCCCAGGCTTAGATCTGTTGCATCGCTATATCCAGAAACAAAAATAAAATAATAATTTTTTCAAAAAATCATGCCTGTGTTGAAATGCCTGTATATCTGAACTGTGGAGGTAATGCAGATCCAGTACAGTACTTTGTCTTGAATAATGCCTCCCTATAGCACACACATGTGCTTCTTGCACTTGTGTCAATAACTGGGAACACATATGAGCAAAAATACAAGTGTTACAAACTGCAGCATGGTTTGTTTTAGGAGTTTGCTCTTTGCTGCCCAGTTAACTGCTTACAGGGTTTGTGTAAATATTAAATGCCTGGATGTGCTCATGCTTTCAGAGAGAAAGCCTGGAAACTCACCCTGTGGTGGCCAATGCTTTTTTGCACTTAGTTATTTCAAGGATTTCTCTGCAGGCATTTATCCAACTTTGTAGAGGCAACTGTCCTTGCGGTACTTGTAACTCAGTAGAAAGGACTTGTGCATACAAATTTGGCCACCAGTGATATAAATGAACTATTTATTTCCACATGTTAACAAAAGACAAGACCAGTTGCTTGTGCAGCACCATTGTATTAATTTTCTCCATTGTTCTGGGCAGTACCCAGACCCCTCTGGAGACAGGGATGTACACCTGACCCTACCTGTGGAGGTCGATCTTTGCATTCACCTCTCTCTGTCTCTCACATGGGCACCCTGCCCTGGCTTCTGCTGCCATCACAAGTGGTATCATGCCCACTACAGAGGAAGCTGGATCAACTCTACCCACCTTGCATTTCAGATTGCACAGTTTCTGCTTCAAGCTTTGGCAACACACCAGGACTTTTCTCCTAATGACTCTAGCTAACTTTAGCTGCTGTTTCTACTATTTCATGTAGGCATCCATATCAGTGGAAAGCCCTGAACACATTTTAATTTTTGTACGGGCATTATTCTTTGTATCTTTAGGGATGGAAAGGTCTGCAGAGGTCCACAGTCTGCTGGTGTGTGGCAACCTACTGCCTGCACCCAGGGATTTCTCCTCAGACCCAAGGAGCAGAAGAGACAAGCAAGCTGCTTTGTCTGCTCATAAATCCTTACTTGCAGCCCAAAGTGATTACTTTTTCCACATCTAAGTTTGCTACCTGCCAGAGGAAGGGGGTGTTAGAGGGAGGTGAGAGGGGCAGGCATTTGCACAGCAGGAACCTGCAGAGGAGTCCTCTTGCTATCCCTACCTCTATCCATGTCTGCCAAAGCAGCAGGCTCAGGCCTCTGTGCATGGCAACACACAGTGCCAGGAAATGAATAAGCACAGAGACCAAGGTTCTGTCAGGTTTTGTCCCACACTGTAGGGAGAGCTGGAGGATCCCTTGTTTTAACTCACTGTTATTTATTTAGATATGGGGGACCTGCATCTGCTTTTAGATGCTCACAGCCAGAGTGTTTTAATTCCTAGCCTGGTAGGCATATCAGCTAGTGAAAGTTATAAGATCAGGTATCCTATCTAAACAGAGGAACTGCTTTCAGACACCGCTGCAGTTATCATCCAGGACCTGCTGGAGCCAGGGAGAAGCTTCCATTTGCCCTGCTGCTTTTGGCAGGGGTTCCTGCTCTCAGAACTTCTTGTCATCCCCCACCTCACTGGCATGTTCTTCAACACCCTTCCACCCAACAGTGGCAACTCAATGAAGCACTGCCACAGTTTAAATAGTTATTTGCATTTCATTAACAATGACAACATTTATTTTAATACAGTTAAATCAGAGTAGCATTTAATTTAATTTTAACAAGATAGTTATTAAGCTAACCAAATCTCAATTGATTGCTGAAGAAACCACATTGTGAAACAAATAAGTTGAGAAATAAATCTTGTTGCTAGGCCATTAATGTAAAATCACATAAATAATAAACGTCTAATTAGGTTCTCTCTAATGAAGAGCTCCAACTGTTCACTAACATTCTCTGGGATGGCTGGGGCCTTCCCAAGTTGACTTTTGGGGGAGAGGGGCCTGATGCAAGAACCCAGAGAGCTCCACAGACAGACCCAGGTTGGGCAGCTAGGTTTAAAGAGAAGCCCAGCCTGCCCATGTGCTGCCTTGCTCTGCAGCCCTCCAGGCACTAACATGGCATGGCTGGGAATCCAAAAGTCAGGAAGCAGGGATACACCACGGGGGGCTGCTCCTGTCAACACTATGGGGCTGTAGGGTGTGGGGGTCATTCCCCCAATAAGTGCCACATCTTAACGTTGTCCTCAGCATGAACAGTTTACCACGTTTCCCTGCAAATTAGCCAGCATCTGGAATACCAAAAACGGGTCAGTTACAGCAGACACAAACATTTCCTTTTCTAGTATTGCTAAGGACTCGTAATTTTCATCCATCTGTATGTGTGGATATTACTTTCAAGGGGGTTGTTTGTTTGCTTATTTAAACACAGATCTCTTAGGGAGATCTTTTTCTGACCATCTGCTCTGTCCAGCTGTATAAAACAGACCAAAAAAACCTCATTCAGGCAATTGTGAATCAAGTCTGCAAGTTCTGCTTAAAACATACCAAAGTACCTGCAGGCTTGATTTAAATCCTTGAAGTGATGGAAAATCCACCAAATCCCTACAAAAATTACTCCGATGGTTAAATCTGCCCACTGTGAAATATATATATATACTTTTATTGACCCTGATTTTGTCTAGTTTTAATGTTTATTCACTGTATCTTTCCATGCTTTCTTTTGCCAGCCACAGCAATCCCTCAGCCTCTTCCTCACAGAAGCTGAAGCAGAGCCTGCCATCAGAGGGCAGGGGCTCTTCTCTCTACCAGCATGATTTTTTGGAGGGAAACCAGAGCAATTTCAAGGAAAAAGGGTGAGAAAGCCAGTTTACTAGAATGCAAATGAGTTACAGAACAATTTTCCTTTTAAAAAAATAACAATAACCCACAGCTCACATACCCCTTACCCTTAAAACCTACATGAGAATAAGACTGACTACACAGAGCCCATGGCCTCAGATAACCCACACAAAATGCACTTCACCCAGAATTTCCCATATAGGCACATTCACTCCTCTTGCAAGTGGATCGCTGGAGGAGAGGGAGTTATGTTCTGTTTGGTTCCGTTTATGGATCACCAACGTGCATATGAAGATCCAGTGGGTGCCCAGTGAGAAGCTGCTGTCTCTGCTAGAGCTGTTGGAGCCTCCTAAGAGCTCCTCTGCCTGCATCACATTGGGAAGGTGGCTCCAAAGGACCACAACTGCCCATGGATGGGCACTGGCAGCAAGGAATGAGGGGCAAGAGGGGACATGGGGAAGCTTGGAAACACACACACACATCCCCTTGCTCCCTCCAGCTCCAGGTGAACTGTGACCCAAAGGAAACCGTGCTGGATTAGTCACACCCATTAGATAACCTTGGCCTGCACACTTGAGCTCTTGCAGTGAAGGTAGCTGCAGTTCACATGCAGGCACAAGGGCTAAAAGAGCTGATAACACTCTTCTCCTGCAGCAACACCTGTCCAGGGGATCAGACACAGATACAGAGCAATTCTGCACAATTCTACTGTACCATTCTGAGGCAATGAAGCCACCAGAGACTATAACACTGGTGTCTTGTCTCCATGTGACCATTCCACGTGGTGTCAAGCTCCAAATCCAACCCTCTCCACTGTCTCTGTCCACCTCACTTGTTCACACACAGAGAGGAGGCCTTGAGCAGAGGCTGTGACAATACAGGCCACAGAGCCCTAATTACAGTAAAAGCAGCAATGTGGATTTATCAGTGTTACATTACACAGATCAGAAGCTGTGATTTTTAAGAAGGAACCAGGTGTTTTGGAATACGATCTATTTTTCCAGGAGGTTAAGATAAGTAGTTTTCAGCTAATTATTTTATGCCAAACCAAGCAAATAATCTCAAAAGTGACTAATCAGCTTGGAAGACTCAAGATTTTATACTTGGCATTGAACATAAAGCAGGATGAGTGGTGGCAGCAAGGGATCTAACCTGTTTCAGCTGAATTGCCAACACCAGGGCTACAGCTTGTAGCCAGGTGCAAGGTAACCACTTTTTTTTTGTGTGTCTTTCCATTGCTGTTTCCTGAAAAAGTAACTTAAACATACCTGGGAAGAAAACTGACCAAAAAGAAAGTAATTGAGCAAAACCCAGAAAATATGAGAGGCCTTGGACTATATAAGCTGTTGGAGACTGGCTGAAATAGTCAAGGGATGCACATTGGCATAGAGGCTACTGCAGGCTGGGAGGAAAAGCCAGCTCTGTTGTCAGCCACAGGCCAAAGAACACACATCAATCTCTTCACAACCAGAAGATGCTCCTTCTGTGAGGCCATGGATACCCATCATCCTTGAAATGACCAGCATGCAACAGGTTAAAGCAGTTATGCTGAAAGGGGAGGGAGCACACAGTGCAAATACTGTTAGTACATCCTTCACCCACAAAACAGTCAATTATTAACTCCTCCTAACTGGCTGCCACTCCCATCCCACCTCAGGCTTTGAAAGAACTGAGTGACCACACTTGGAGGTTTAACAAAGCAATCTCCTCACCACATGACTAAGTAGGACTGTACCAACACCACCCATCCACCAGCTCTTTTGGTCATGCAGAGGAAAATTCACTTCCTCAGCTTATCATCTTGTGATAAACCTCCAACGGAAACGTTTTCTTCCTGTAAGTAACAGCATTTTGAGAAAACACCCACAAATGCCCCCCAAGGCCTTTGGGAGAGCCCTGAGAGCCTCCTGCCAATGCCAGCCAGGAGCCACCTGTGAGGGCTCTCACCCTCCCGCGTGCTTGCGGTTATGTGGTGACAACCACAAAGAGCCACCACCAGCACACAAGAACCACTTTCTTTCTTGGAAGGAAACAACAAAGAAGAAGCTTGAGTTGATGGTAACAAGACTCTTTGTGTAATTGTCACAGGTTTGATGCAGGCTAAACACCAGTGCACCCACAAAAAATCATTTACCCATTCTCCTCTGCTATAGTTGAGCAGAGGAGGGGAAAAGAATAATTAAAAAGGGGATCATGAGCTGAGGTAAGGATTGGGAAGAAGCACTTTAAGGGCAAAACAGGCTCAAAACTGAAAAGGTATAGGGAAAAATTTATTAACAGAAGTAAAAGAGGATAAACCTTTAGAACACCTTTCTTCTCCCCAACCCCAGCTCTTCTTTCCTTTCCATCAACAGTGCAGACAGACAAAATATGGGGGTTTTAGTCAGTTTGCCACTTCAAAAAAACCCCAAAACTTTCTTTAGTTCACTTAGGGAGAGGAGTTTCTTTTGCTATGCCATGGGGTCCTTTCCACAGGAGACAGTTCTCCAACATGGTTTAAATTTTCATGAGTAGCAGTCCCACCCTAACCTGCTGCAACATGAGTCCCTCCCACGGGCAAAGCAGTCTTCCCACAACTGCTTTTTCATCAGCCATTTGGTTCATGGGGTACTGTCTTTTAAGGATGAGCTGTTCAAGTATAAAAGCAAGAGTCCTCTTCATCTATCTCTGGAAGCAAGGGCTCTCCCTCTCTCTCTTCAAGCCTCTCACCAGATCACAGCTCCTCAGCATCCGCAAGCTCCAGCACCAGCACCTTATTCTCACAGCCTGCAGGTGAATTCTGCATTCCCCCATGCACTTCATGAGTTACAGGAAAATAGTTTGTTGTATTGTAGTCTTCACCATGGCTTGCAGAAGAATTTCAGCTCCGAGGCCTGGAGAACCTCCTCCTCCCTCCTTTGCACCAACCTTAGTGTTGCCATGTTGCTCTCTTCACATATTTTCACCTTTTCCTTTTCTCTGACTCAGGAGAGAATTAGTGTCTGTAGGTTCATCTGTTCTCAAGTTCTATCAATTGAAAAGTTTTTCTAGAGTTCTGCAGTGCTGAAAGGTTGATCTCGTCCGGGCTCTGCGTCGGGGAATTGCTCGCTATGCCTTTCATTGCTGATCACGTTGTCCCCACCGGCACCGTGCAAGCCACACCGGCCACATTTAGTGCATCTCTTCATGTGGGTGTTGCCTCCACTTTTGCCTTTCTGTTTGTGGTTCAGCGGGCTAGAAGTGGCCAGGCAGGCAAAGTCCATCGCTGGACATGCCAAGATGGTGGCAGCTGAGTGGCTTCTTCTGACTCGGGCCTCTCTCAGCCTCAGGGCCGCTCCTGGCACCAGGGTGGCACCTGGGGGCATGGCCCAGTGGCCCCATCAGCACCCTCACCACCTCTCAGAGACCAGAAAGAAAGAGAGTTCTCGTGGGTTTGTCTTTCTTAAATATGTTATCTTAGAGGCGTTACCAGCTTTTCTAATTGGCTTAGCGCAGTGCCTATTCTCAGAGCCAGCCAGCTATTAGTTTTGCCAGGCACAGAGGAAACTTTTAGCAGCTCCTCACAAAGAATCACTTCCGTGGTTGGCTTCTTCCCTCCTCATCAAAATTCAAGCCATGCAAAAACCACCACAGTAATCCCCTCCTGCCACATCTGCTCTACCTCACTTGCACGTGCTCCTCTGCCAGCTGAGCAGCACTATCACCTGTTACCCAAGAGCAATGTGCCAGGCAGGGTCTCACAAGAAGCAGTAGGGCTTGACTGCCCTCCCTCTGTCTCTGAAGTAGGCCCACCTCATCTCCCAGCCCCGAGGAGCACAGCAGCCACCACCAAGGGGAAAGGTAAGATCCTGGTCTTGGCAGGCAACGCAGTCTGCCCTGGTACACATCAGGAGACAAGGAGAGCTTTTTGGGAGCAATCATTGCTTGCTAAGTTGCATAAAATGCTACCGATAACCACATTACCATCCAGTAATTGATGGTTAACTCTGTAAGCTGAGGGAGCCACAGGATGACTTAGGAATTACCTTCTTTCCTGCACAGTTCTTCCCCCAGACAGGACACTTACTAAAACCTGCTCAGCACAGCTTATCTGTTTCCACATACAATTTGAAAAAAAAAAAAAAGGGGGAAAGTAAAGCAAAGCACAGCAAGCACGCAACAACGTTGTTGTGAGCTCAGATAATGTTAAATGAATTAATTCGATTCATTCTTAAATTTAATTGGCAAGATTTAATGGTTCACATTGAAAGCATGAATAACTATTTTGTTCTGTGAATGACCATAGTTTAGTGACTCGATGTCAGTGTATTTTGCCCAGGGTAAAACTTGCTATATGAATTATTCACTGCTGGGTGAATTAAATGAATGAGGGTCATGCTCACAGACAGGATGCCAGCTGTGGTTATTTGACATGATGGGGCACACTCTATTCTGACAAAGGACAATAGTTAATTTACAATGTGGTACTGGGGCTTAGTCATTCTCCTTAAGATCTTTATAGAAAGCATGGCACTTTTTGTCATGTACTCCACATTAAGATGGATTCCGTGTGCCAAAAAACACTGAAGCATAGCTCACTTTAAAAAATGTTCAGTAGTTTAAAGGCAAAAAAATCCCCACTACCTTCCTGTCTTGTTTGGCTGAAACATTGCTCCAAAGAAAATGTGTTTAAGAGCAACTTAAAAACAAATGAAGGAACACATCTATATATCACTGGAGCATCCTGTCATAGATGCAGTAGTTGATAACTTTTAGAAAGCTCTCCCTGATAGGAAAGCATCTGGAAGCCTCTCACACAATGAGGTCTCAGACTGGGAATAATAGAGCTTTCACCTAAGCTTTTATTTCCAAAGCCGAGAGAGAGAACATACTGGACAAAGTTTCTGCACTAAAGTATTTACAGTGAGCAATCAAAGTAGGGCATTTTCCCAGCCTTCTTAAAAACCTGTTGCTTTAATACAAGACATTTGTAATCTGGAAAGATGGGATGCAATTCAGCTTGATCTGACAAATGGGCCACAAAAGTTTACTTATGCATACTAATGATACATTCATCTTCACTTCACACTTCTCAGCTGCATGCTTATTGCAAACATCTGTGTTGCTGAAATGACTGGCATTACAACTCATTTATATGGTTTAAAACTAGTGATGGACGAAAGCTGAGAGAGAGGGGAGGGGCTGTGAATGGGCTGAATCAATGCCTTGGTGTGTGTGGAAATAACTTCATTGGTAACTTCCAAACCACCAGCATGGCACAAACCTTGTGTACATGAGTATTGCACCTATAATAATACCTACTTGGTATTTGGAAAAAAGGCTAAAGGAAAGATAACTAAAAGGCAGCTTTGATTTTCCCTCCATGTCACACACTCCTACCATCCAGTTGAGGGAGAGACTGCTGTTTGATAGGCCAGCAGCTCCCTGGCCATAGATCACAGGTAAAGCAGCTCAGTTCTTAATGCCATCCTCAATTCAAGTATTTTTTTTGCCCTATGCAAAAATGGTACACTTTCTCTCAAACTATGGTGTGCTGAAGACTGTGCCTACCCCTGAAATGAGCCTGCTTGGATTTGCCTTGTTTTCATCCCTCCTGATGCTGGAGGATTTGGCATAAATCCTGTCTGAAACACAGTTTTCACATGGTTAAGAATAATGGGATATTCCTCCTTGTAATGGAGATATTATAGTAATGGGATATTTCTCCTTGGCTCCCTGATCTATTAGGAATTTGCTTTTTGACCAGATGGCACTTCTGCTTTGTAGCTGCATGTGAAGTATTCCATTTCTGCATTCACATTTGTTAGGCTTTTGGCCTCCCCATGACATCCCTGAAGATCCTGGATAAAGGTTAGTATACCAAAAAGGTTCTCAAGTGGTCTTCAGAGTCATTCTGTCCTTGGACATCCAGGTATTATCATTATTTGACTGCCTCTATTTATGCCATGACATTGTGTACTCTTCATCGTCACGTGGAACATCTCAGAGATCCTCTAGCTAGGCTGATGGATAGCTGGGTGTGAGCAGCTAAAAGCTTTGCCATAAACCACTTCATATCTAAGCTCTTTAAACTGGTTTGTGGCTGGCTTGGTTGATTGTTTTGGTGTATTTCAGTATTTGCAGTAAAATTAGCAGGTCTGTGTATTCACGTTAAGTTCGGACAAGGCAAGAAGTCAATTTTGAAGGTGGTGTACAATCCATCTCTCAGTGCCCCTGTGCTACTCTGGCACAGCATTTACAGTAACATGCACTGAGAACACACACCACAAGCTAAGTAATATAAAATAATCTCCAAAGGCTTACGAAAGCTTCCTACTCACACAATTTCCTGTCTCAAAAATCACTGGTCATGAACCCTTCTGCAACGCATTTCATTTCATCACCTCTCTTCTTAATTGTTGCTAAAACTTCAGTACCAAACTACAGGCCACATCTGCACAAAGGAGCAATGACTTGAGCTTCACAACACCATGCTGCTCACTGCAGAAACACCTGCCAGCTGACAGACCTGCTTCATGCCTGCCTCCTGCTGATGGAGCCCCACTCCTCTCTGCTGTTTTTCTACTAGCACTGTCTAAATCATCAAGAAACTTGGAAAAACCTGGCAAGTGCATTTCATATCCCAAGAATTGCCCAACTGAGTTTGCGTTTTCTCATGTGGGCACTGTGGAGATTGCTTTTGCACATTGTGGGTCAGCTCATAGAAAGGGGGGAGCTGAGTAGCCCACAGAAGCTACTCCAACAATTTCTTCCTTGCACTTGTGCTGCAGAGGCCCTGAGAGCCTTCTCTCAGGATGGGCCTGTGGCCATCTCAGTTGCACACTTGCATTTAATATGACTGCATTATACTCACATATACCATTATTAACTAAACCTAAAAGAATATAGAAATAGATGCATTGTTAGGAAAGGTGAAAAGCGAGAGCTTATTTTGCAGATACTGATTTCAGCAGCCTTAAACATATCCCCTCAACCTCACGCATCAGCTGGCACGTGGGGCTCACTGGCTCAGATCTGAGTTACAGGACTGCACTTGCCATTTCCTCAGACCTCCCCGGGCACGGGGATGGTAGAGAGAGGAGCCCATTTCCACACCAGAAATACCACTTCCCACCCTCTGGCTACAGCTCTGGCAAACATGGGAGCAGCAGAGTGGGTGCCTGACTTTGTGTGCACCACCCCTCAGGGAGAGGCAAGGCAAGGAACATCAGGCAGAGGGCACAGCAAGGGACTGCGGGGCACTTGCCACAGCCACGGCAGGGGCTCTGCTGCCTGTGGGGTCGGCTCCAACCTGGGGAAAAGGCACGTCAGGTGCTTCCTCCAATACTTATTCATCTGCAGGGATGAGGAGGGCAAGGGGGAATACCGGAAGAAAGAAAAACAGTCAAGTAAGAATGAAGAGTGAAGTAACTAAAACAAATGCAAAGTCAAAAACCCAGTCCTTCCCTCAATTAACTTCCCTCATTAATTTTGGTCGCTGCATTCACCAAAAAAAAAAAAAAAAAGGCTGGATGGCACAGCAAAGCAGAGCATACAACTGTGCTCAGAGGACACCTGAATGAAATCCTGTCTCGCTGCCACCTTCTTACAGAGATGCTCTGCAAACACGGCCCACTTCTAAAATAGCTAACAAAGGCTGTGCATCGCAGCCCTTATGCAACAGCACAACCAGAGGGTGTGCGAGGAGAATTCACTCCTCTTTAGCCCTTTCAAAAAGAAGAGTCTGTGCCACTCTGAAGCCTACAATAGAGAAGCTATTAACTTGAGCTATGCTTTCCAACCCTTGCTGTTATTTTCAGGGCTGACTGCTGCAGACCGAAGAATAATTCCTAATTTTTCTTTCTTTCTGTGAGCTCTGAATGTTTATTTTGTATAGACATCTGTCCAATTTCAGGTAATTTCACGTCTGGAATGTCTATATAAGTAGGTATGTGGGACTATCACAAGGCAAAAATAAACATTGTTACAGGAATTGCTTCTTAATACTGATAACTTTTCATGGAGAATATTTGTGCCTTGCTCTCTCTGCGTGTGCTACTGACAAAGATTTACTGCATTCAACAGATCTGCATTTTGTTAGTTTGTTACAATTTCTATCAGGATTATAATTTGTCAGGCACAGAAAATCTCTTTCATGGGAAAAACGAGAACTACAGAGCTCTTCACTGCTTTCTTTGTTGTCTCTCTTGTTTCAGGTACATTACCAATTAATAATATCCTACAACAAATTACAAAGATTGTGGTAATTGAACATGTTAAATATTGGTGATACAGTGAGCCTCTGGATTGCTAAACAGTAATTCAACAGCACCCCCTCAAAGCAGAAGCATGCTGAACTATGCCATTCCTTGCTGCTTCCAACTCCTACTGATGCTGATAACTATCTACCTTCAAAACCCAGTTGGACAAAATGTAAAGAAAAAGCTAAGTGCACTTTGCCATCCATGCATACTCAAGTGCCAATCAGCTAAAGGCCATCTGGGAACAGAAAGTCACAGCTATTATCCTCTTTCACAGTCCATACTGCCATTGCTGGGAAGGGATTTTTTGAAAACACACACGCAAAGTGCATCCTGTTATTTAACTTGGGGGTTTTTTCACCATATTACAAAGGAACACTGCCCTTCCCATGCGTGGCTTCATCTGGCCTGTGCAGACAGAGAATCAAACCTGAAAAAATTATTTTCAGAAGTTTGCTGAATTGATGGCCAGAACAAGCTCAGAGCAGATTAGCACAATGCATGGGGAGGTGACAGCAGCAGCTGCTCACCCCTCTGGTGTAGCTGCAGCGAGTCATTCCTGCTGGCACTGGCTGGTGCCTCCTTGACTCCAGCTCACCGTTCATCTGCCTGTCAAAAATCCAAGTTCAGCTACAATCACTGCAATAGTACCAGGCACCAGTGTGGGGATCAGATGAGATCTTTTCAAGTTTCCAATGGGCTAGGAAGTTCCTCTAAATAGTAAAGGATTGAATATCTGCAGTGTCCTGTTTTATTCAACGGAGAACTCACAGGATGACTGAACTAAAAACCACAATACTCTGAGTATTCCTCCTCTTTGTTCCTTGTGTGACATTTACCTGTTAACTGTACCATTGCCTACATCTCCAAGGGAAAGATCCTGGGCTAAGCAGCAGACTTACACCTGACTTTGGGGAGCGTGTTCCTCAAGCAGTCCACAACAGAAGAGTTTGGCTTTAGCTGCTAGCAAAGCACTCCAAAACACGCCACTGCATATCCTTATCCCAGCTCTGGGATGTCTCTTTGGTTTGGACAAACGGCCCCCAGGGGTCAGGGCTGCAATTTTGTGTGTCCTACGCCTGCTTCTTTTTTTCCTGTGATTACTGTGAAAGTAATCATTGTGCTGTGCTGCTTAATAATAGAGCAGAAAAGCTTCTGGAGGTGCCAAAAGCAAAGGTCCTGAGGCTGAAGTCATGTGGATGCACATAACACCCACACAAATCTGGTTATTCCTGTCACCCAGATTTGTTGATCCACTTGTCTTTATAAAATATGAGAGGATTGGGAGAATAGACTTTTACCTCACAAATGTCTTGATTTCACTTACTTGTTCCCAAGTGTCACAGGCCCCTTGGACAGCCATCACCCCCTCCTCCCACACATCTGCCTAGAGCACAAATGCCAAAACAAACATGTCAGATACAGAGGCACTTCTCGGATTATTATAGAGCCTATTTGAACAGATGACTTATGTCTATGGAGCAATGTATGTGGGAAACAGAGATACACTTCACACTTTTAGGAAGCTCAGAAAACTGTGATACTTCTAGGAATACAAATGACATAGGTTTAAGTACATTGCAGAATCTCTATTATCACCCTGTTTAGAAAATCCTTGTGCCTGGATTTCCGTTCAGCTTTTCTACTAAGTACCATTTAAATGGCTAACTGGAAAAAATGTTTAATTACCTTCATGAATATGGATATTCCCTGGTATCGGTTGTACAGATGCACAGGATTGCAGAGGACTTTGTTTACATAGGCAATGGAAAGTTTGTTGTGGTTCACATACACAGCAAACATTTCAGCAATATTTCAGCTGTAAACACCATTTGGTGAAGTTGTGCATCAGTCACTCAGTATGGTCTTTGGATGGAATGGTTTTTTTTAAGCACCTACAATCTCTCTCAGGCAAATCTACCAGCTAGATTTCCATTATTTTAACAGTAAGTGATTTAACAGCAAGTGATCAGCTGTAGAAGAGACATATTTACAAGTATGAAAGCAAATGAAAGTGTGGGGGAGGAAGAAGGAGGAAAAATGACGAGTGCTTTACTGAAGATCTCAGCAAAATATTGTTTGTTACTAGACAGGATTTCTCACAATGAAATTATTCAGAAAGAGGGAACACATCAGGGAGGACACAGACAGAGCTGTGATCACAGGAGCAGAGCTCAAAGATGGTGTGGTTTCAGACTACTCAGAAATATCACAGCATGGGCTCTTCTAAAGATCATGGTCTATTTTTCAACTGACACCCACACATCAAAGTACTGCCTGTATTTGGTGAAATCTAATAATCTAGTTCTTGTCACTTGTAACTATTGGAGTCCAGAAGCTGAAATAATATTTGGTTAAATTAGCATTGGTTATCTCTTTAAAAGTCCTATCCCACTCTTGCCAGTTTTAGAGCAAAATCTGAGATGTCTGCAAGTATGGATGGATCACATTAAACTCCACTGCACCTTATATCCATAGGTGGAGATCCACTGTACTGAAAGGCTACTGAAATGGAAGAGCAAGTCTCTGAAAAAGCCTGGAAGGGAAAAAGCAGCCAGTCATGTTCTCTCCTCTAAAGGAGTATGGATGTGACATAAGAAAAAAGTTTGAATGTCACATGGGTTGAGACTTGCAGAAGGTGGGGAAAAGTATTCTCCTAAGGACATATTTTTGGAGCTGCTGTGGGAAATCTCTCTGCAGGCAGATCTTGCTGTGGGGGAAGCTCACACTCTGCCATGAGGGAGGACTGGCCCATTTGGAGCTTAGGATAAACACTTGGCAGGAAAGCAAGCTCCATCAAGGATCTGTATCAGGACTGGGCATGTCAGTCCTGCAAAGATTAACACATATGCTAAGCTTTCCACACATGAACGTTCCCACTCTAATTCATGGGTGTAAACATATGCGTGTGCGTAGAATCAGGACCTCAGTGCCTTTCTTCTCTAGATCACATGGAAGTTTTACTGACTGTAAATGTGAAGGAAGGGTTTTGAGCACAACTAAACAACTTCTGCTACAGGCCAGAGTGTTTTGAGACCAGCACATAGTCAGAAATATGACTGGCCCATATGGCTTATTGTCACAAGATTCCCTCAACAAAAGTGCCCCTGATAACTAGGAATTCTTTCATTTTTTTAATTTAATTTTTTGGATTGCTGCTGAACTTGTTTCTCATCTGCTTAACTGTACCTTTATATAATGGAGAATTTCCTTCATCTTAATTCAACTACACATTAGCTTGTGGCATATGGGAACCATGTAAAACTCATCTGAATAATCATTTATTTTATTACAGTTTTGTCCAAATTACTTAAGATTGTTCACACTTTCAAAGGAACTTTTGCTTACATATGCCTTACTAAGCTCAGTTGACTAAAGATTTGATCAGATTTATACCATTATCAGTGTTCTTGTCAAGGGAATTCAGAACATTTTTGATCAGTAGATCATTACATGTGTTATGGGCTTTTTATTATTATTCTTCCAACTGTGACAATAACTTGTCTCATCCCATTTTGTTATAGCCCATTTGATCTGCTGATGAGCCGATGGAACTTGAATTTTGAAGCAAAATTACCAAATCAGATGTGGTCAGAGCTGTCAGTTCTTCAAGCACTGACAGTCTTGATATTCAGTTCAAATATTTCTGTAGTTTACCAACAGCTTTCCTTTATAGAAGGATAATTTGTGTGCTATCTGACCAATGTGTTGTTTGCAATCATGAGCAGGAAAGCTGCTCAATGTGCTGCAGGAATTAGTCTTTCTGGGTCTTAGCTAACAGCCTTAACCAAGAGCATTTCTCCTACGCTGGGAAACTGAGGTCTCTACACCAATTACTGCTGCCTTTTTACAGGCAAGGAAGGGGGGGGAACAACTTTGAGGATTGGATTCTACAGATGCTTCAGTTGAATCATGAGTAAATCAAAAGGAAAGATGAAAAGAATTCCTGGGAAAGTATTCATAAGCCCATGGGACTGAATGGCAAGCATCAGAGATTGCTAACAGAGCTAGTGAAGGGAAGTGTGATACCTTGAGCAGTGATTTTTTGAAAGTTCATGGAGAACAGATGAGGTGCCAGAGGATTTCAGAGCCACAAAATACAGCACTCAATTGAGTTATAAAAAGGGGCATCCAGGAATTTACTAAGCAATTCATTTAACTTCAATAGCAAGTAAACTATGTAAGAAGTCATAAAGGAGCCATTATGAAATCTTAGAGCAACCCAGAATAATAAATAATTGGGTGGGAAAGGGCTTTAAGAGGTCAGCTAGTAATCTCATCAAAAATCTTGTAAGAGTCAACATTCAGAAAAATATGGTACTTAGATATGCACATTTCAGCTGGCCCTTTCTACACACCCGAGGAGAGAATTGAACCTTTGCTTGGGGAGGGGGAGCATTCCTTGAGCAGAGCCCATTTTAAATGGAGGACTTCCTTGCCTTTTCTGTACAGCTTGGTCTCACTATTGAGTGAAAATCCTTGGAGGTGACAGAAGAAATTACAGCAGCTGGCACAGGAAAGGAAAGCTGTTAAAGTTGATGATTCTCTTTTTCAAATTAATATTCCCTGGACAGAGACCCAAGTAACAGATTATCTGGGGGTGAACTGTGATAACACAAGCGGCTAATGCCACAATGGAGGGCTGTGGGGGAAGTGTTCTGGTGAACGGAGGTTGTAAAAGAAACCCTCTCCTGCCCAAACCCATAGAGCAACAGAGAGGTCAGCCTGCCTTTGGAGAAGCAAAAGAGGCTGCAGCCAGCACCAGGGGAAAGAAGAACCCTGGTGCCTCCAAAATTCCCACCTGAGCTAAGGCAGGTGAGAGGAGCTCACATCCATGCCTGTCCACTGGTTGTCACTCCCTTACCTTCCCTGTTCTTCTAACACCTCTGAGTGGCCAAGCAAGGGGAGCTCTGCCATGGCTGGGGACAAAGACCAGAGTTAATTTTCTTTACAACTTGAATGGCTCTTTAACCTTTAATTAAAGCCTTCCTTTCAATCCGTGCTTCTGTGAGTCTTTATATAGTCACTGCAATGTTACATGCTAATTTTTTGGGTCTCAAGCATCATACTGAGTTTTGCAGAAAAGTTCAGGAGATCCAGGGAAATATTGAGTAGCACATTAGATTAGGATACTAGGATGGGGACTCTGGTGCTTAGCCTGAAATGCTGAATTGCAGCCTGACCTTGACAGAAGACCACTAACCCTGAAACACCAATGTGCCGGTATGGTATGAGAGATTTACCTCTGAGGTGAAACCCTGTGTTTCTCCTTGTGCTCACACACAGCTGCTCCCCAAAGCCAACCAGCCAAACAGCATGAATACTGACTGAAGTACCAATCTGTGACTGCAAAACTTATCTAGGATGTCACCCAGCCAGATACATGTATTTTTCCCCTTAAATGCAAAATGGCACAAGGTCATTTTGAAAAAGTTGAGAAAAAAACGCAGAAGTTTACTTGTCACTAGATGTAGATAGTAATAATCAAAAGCAATAATCACACTATGTGAGGAAATTGAATACAGACAAACTGCAATGCTAAATGAGAGAGGAGCACCAATTATATGCAACAGAGTTCTTATTATATGGCATTCTGATTACCTTAAATTATATTTTTAACAGACATCCATTTCTACTTTTACTTCTAAAACAGGAAGTTCTTTTCAAGTATTGACGTCAGCTAGCCTCATCAATTGTTCCTGTAATAGCTCAACTACCACTACAGCCACAAATGCTATGAAAGAGCTAAGTACTCCCTGCACAAAGGGGATTCGGTTTGGGCATTGCCACAGTGAGTATGCATGCCTAGTCTTTTACAGAGTAGTAATTGATATTGATTTTTTTTTTTGTGGCAGAGGTTCCCTCCTGCTATGTACTGGTCTTTATTTATATTTAAAAAAAAAAGTTAAAGACATGATGATCCATCTTGAAAATAAATCTATTTTTTTTTCTTTAGAAAATGCAGTGAATCCAGTATTCATAAGATGTGCTGGACTGACTCTGTGGCAGACCTCCAGCATGGTCTGCAGGAGAACAAGTCTCCATGTGGAACTGCCTGCACCTTTTGACTGTGCTTTTGGGGTGATCCTTTGGGGCAGAACAGCAGCACCACATGGACTTCTCTTTGGCACAAGGGCCCCCACCACTCAGAGGCCATGCAACAAGAGTACCATGACCTGCTGCAACATGGATCAGAGGCTGCTAGCTCTGACAGCCATCAGCTGGCAATGTGGCTGCCAGTTCCATGTCCCAGTCACATCCAACCCCTGCTGTGTCCCGACCTCTACCTCCCATTAGTTCCTGTTTGTCTTTCCTTTATGTTTCTGACCCTTATTATTACTGAGTCTGTATGCTTCTCTCTCACAGGAATCCTGGATTGCACTATTTATTTATCATTGCTCTTATTTTGGCTTTAAAAGACATCCACAACTTGGGGATAGGAGGGAAATGGAGGTTGGAGGGTGGGAGGGGATGCTACCATGAATGCCTGGTAATGGTTAATGGTTCAGTGGAAAACTTCAAGCTGTGCCAGGCTAAACAAGGAAGGCCAGGAGAGCTGCAGAGGCCAGCCAAGTCCAATTGGGGAAGCACTTGAACTCCCTGGAGAAGACAAGAGAAATCTACTGAAAACACTGAAATGACAGTTCTCCTTCCTTCCAGTTTATCACATGAACCCAACTGGGGTTTTACTTCCAGGTGTGAAGAAGGTTTTTACCAACAGGAGGTTTCACTTGGCACCACAGAAGGGCTGGAGGCTACTGGCAAGCCAGCCATGCTCAGAGTCCCACACGGCAGCAGCGTGGGGTGCCAAGGCCTCACAGCACCACACAGCCCAGCAGCATCCCAAAGCCACTGAGCAGAGCTGCTTCTGACTGTGCACCTGAACCCTTGGATTCATTTACTCCTCCTCTGCTCCTCGAGAAGGGTTGCAGATTCACCAAAACATCTTCACTGGCCACACATTTCAAGTGCCCCTGGATGCAGTTTTAGTTTAGGTATCATGTTCATTTATGGACAAGTACCTTTCACCAGCAGGAACATACCTGTTCCAGCTAACTGCTGCACCTACACAGAGACTTTAGATGGCAGCTGGCATCTATCCAAGCCTGATGGATAAAAGCAAATGTGTTTGAAGGCCCATGGAAATGTGCTCTCCCATTAAATGTCCAGCACCACTTGCTGCAGCCTGAACTAAAAATACTACAAGTATTTTCAGGCTTTTGTCATTCCCACTGCCCACGGGAGCAGGATGTGCAGAGGCAGAGGATCAGAAGATATAAAAAGTTCATTAAGGAGTCTGTCTTCCTTACATTCTTAAAGTGACCTCAAACACTGTAAGCTTCCCTTTGAGTTTTGACTGAAAGCTTGGCTTTCTCCTGACCCTCCACTAGCTGGTGGGAAGCAGCAGACAGAGCCCAGGCCATCACTTGGATGCTGCTTTCCTGTGACTCTGGCAGGTCTCCCAGTTCCCGTGGCCACAAATTGGCCATGCCTCCCCATTCCTGCCCAGCACAGCTAAGCATCCCTACAGCATCCATGTCCCAAACTCAGCAGCAGGGCTGCTGCCAGCTCAGACCAACATAACCCTTGCCCACCTTTGCCGGAGCAAGGCCAGCACAAAATGGACTCCCAGCTGCCCTGGTGGCACCAATATTAATTTGTATCCCATAACAAAGAGTAAACTGGACTTGCTGATTAACTAAGTCAAGCTCCTCTAAAAAGCCTATAAAGTAAGATTAAACATTTCTTCTTTTTACTAATTTCTTCTTAGTCTAGGATTAAAAGCATTTCTTTCTGAAACCTGAAATCTTCCTGATAACCCTAAAATTTTAACTCAAGTGGTGGTGTGATTTGGAATGAGATGGTGACCGTGTATATAAGATGAAGAAGATATAGAGGTTTCATTTCCTACAAATTAATTTTCTACAAGCTGTGTAAACTTTCTTTCATATAAACAAAGTTCTTACAGACAAAGATGTTAGGGTTTTTTTCCCTTTCAATTATTTAGAGAAAAAATAGAAATGCAATTTTACTGTCTAGGCACTTCAACCCATATTAGCAGATCGAGAGCTGCTCTGGTTGCTTTCCGCAGTGCACTTCCTCATGCTTCTGACTATAAAACAAATGTAAATAAACTTGCAAAGAAACAACCCTGTGCAGCTGGATAATTACTAAGTCGTTTCAAGTTTCTACAGCAGATTGACAACAATTTCTATTTACCCCCCCAAATGCAAATGCCACAGTCTCTCACTACAAAGGGACAACATATGAGAGACAACACAACTGCCATACCATGCTGTCATCTTCACTCTTTTCCTTGCCCTAACTTCAGGGAGGCTCCAAAATTCAGCTCTAAAAATGCATTAAACAGTCATTCTGCAAAAGAGGGAGTAATCCACATAATCGAATTTAGTGGCCCAGCTCTGTTTTGTGTATTCAATCTCAGTCTGTCCCAGCTGGACGTAGAGGTAACGCAGGGGAGCTTTGCTCTCACTCTTGCACTTCAGATCCTCTGTGAGGAGAGGGGAGTTGACCCTCCTCAGAAAGCTCAGGACCCCCACAATTTGGAGAAGGAGTGTGACAGCAAAAAGAGATGATTCAACACTCTGAGGGCTTGGCAAAGCTCCTGGAAGGAACAGGGAGCACCCTGAAGCCTCAGTGGTGAGGGAGAGATGTGGCTTGCCTGAGGACACAGAGAAGTGGGCTAGAGGGAGTAATACAGGAGGCACCAGACTCAAAAACAAGACAAGGGAAGGATTTACCCTCCAAGAACACAAAAAGAGTCTTTTTTTAACCTGATAATTTTTCTTCTTCAAAAAGTCACACTGGTAGGGCTTGTTTTCTGAGAAAACATGGAACACGGAGTCCCTGGAAGACCCGTCATGTGTGCACTTTCCAGAAACATTGCAGATCTACCAGAGGGCTTGACTCACAGGCCATTAGATGTGGTTTTGCCAAACAGACAAACAAGTCATTGTGGACAAACAAAGTACCATCAGAAAACAGCAGCATCATCCTTTAAAAATATTCCAGAGCACTTAATTCCATCTCATATTCAAGTGTCCAGAAGATCAATTAGAAATGCTATTTGTTGTTATTTGTTTTCCTTCATGGTATTAATCTATACTAGTACATTGCTTATCATTTAAGAGGAAGAGTGTTTTCATACATCCGAAAAATATTTTTGTTTCATTAATGCCCCATGTCTAAAAATAAACCCAGCAGATTTAAAATGAATACTCATGATATTTGCCTACCCTCAAAAAAAAAAAAAAAAAAAAAAANTTCTCCATGCCTGAAGACACAATTTCCTAGAGAAACAAGGGACACCTTCTCTAAATGATGCTGTTTAGAAAATAAAGCAGAAGAAAAGAGTCACTTGTGCTCACAGTTCCCCATATGGGTTTAACCTCTACCTTCAGGCATTTTGCACAACCCCATGGGGAGCATTCATGCTGTGTTGTCCAGGGCTGAGCACTTGGGCTCAGGCAAGGGGAGCAGCAGTGCTGCTGGGCTGCAGAGAGCCCCAGCTTTGTCTGCAGAACCCACAAGCAAAGATTGCTGGGAGTAGTGAGACTGCCTTGTTCTGGCTCATTCTGGAATATTTCAGGATTAATTCTGGAGGGCAACATTTCAGAGCAGCAACTTCTAGAGGAGCTAGTTTGCATCAAGGATAAAATAACCAGGGAATATGTTGTCACTGAAACCATCTGTACTTCAATCAACCTCATTGGACAGTACTACAGTTAACCTGTTCTCCATCTCTTTATGATGGGTTCTTGGTCACACATGAGAGGCTCACATGAAGGCAGGGCTGCACCTCCTTCTATGTCATTTCTGTCTCCAGCCACTGTTTCTCAGGACAGATACAATCTGCTGCTGAGATAAGTCCCAAACTCTGCTTTCATTTTTTTGTGCCTTATCGCCCTCCCCAGAGACTGCAATACCTGTTCTGACAGTATCAGTAGTCTGACTTTCCAGCTTTGACTGCAATAAAAAAATACCAGCATTGAGAATAGATGTCTTAATTCTACTGCTCCTTAACTTAATCAAGCCAAATATGTAACATAATCTGATTTTTCACTTTTCTATATTAGGTACTTTATCGTTTGGGTTCCATTGTCCAACCTGACTTGTTACTACAAGATAAAGCAATTACATGCTCAAACCTGATTGACTGTAAAACTCCAGCCTGTGAAAACACATCCCAGCACCAGAGCTGTGCTGGTGATACCATGGCTAACAAACATATATCTTATGTGTGACACTTGAGAAGACCAGTGACCATGGTCCTGTGTTATCCCTCCCTTCTGCTTCTCCCCAGATCTCCCTGAAATGGTACAGAACCCAAACTGGGGAGAAACCACCACGGGGTCTGCCACAGAGGGCAGGGAGGCAGCCAGTGCATGGGGCCAAATGCAATCCAGACCAAAAGGGAGCCATAGGCAAGAAGAGGAAGAGCATGGTAACCCATGAGGAAATCAGGAGAGAAAAAGGAAAGAAAACCTCTCTCAAGAACTGCAGAGAGGTTTTGTTAGGCAAAGGGAAAAGCCAGGCCACTGCATAGCTGCTCTCTAAATCACTGCTCAGACATGCTACATGGTCCTGACTGGCTGGGATGCAGTATCTGGCTGGCCCCTTAGCCAGTCCAGCAGGCTCAGAATATCTTGCATTGCCTTAAATGCTATGTTCTAACTACGTGTCTTGTTTGCTATGAAACAAATCTAATGGAGGAAATGAACAGGACTTTGCTTTTAAGAGTATTGTGTCAGGTACATTAAGAGTTCTACCATACGTGTTACTCAGCTCTTCAGAGAGTGCTTGGGTTTCATTTCTCCTGTAATTGTATCAGCATCTTGCTCAAGCCTCTCCTTGGTTTCCTGCTACTTAATTTATTTTCCTTTGCAGTCATATATTGAGCCATCTTACAGTGCTCTGCTGGCTGCCAAACCTCTAGAAACACATCACACCAAAGTGTTGCAGTGAGTCACCTATGGCTCTTGTTTGCAGTTTTTACTCATGTAGCAAATGCTAACTCTGTGTTTAGGACCTATTACTCCAATGATTGCTCTTTTTCAGCTTAGCAGTTGCTGAGCACAGATAGTAAAAATAAAGACTTCTGTGGCAGAATAGCAGTCATTTGTCAGGTTTTAACAAAATCTCTGACACAGAGGTGGCTCACAGAAAGAAAAGAACTACTGTCTAGTTATTAGTACAGTAAAGGTGAATATAAACCCAGCTGACATCCTGGAAGCAGCAAGTCATTAAGGAGGTGCTGCAGCAAGCCAGCAAGCAGGATCAGTTCAGCTCCCCCAGCATCAGCGCTCAGGTGAACACCATTCACCCTTATTTATCAGTGACATTATTTATTCCGTGTCATTTATTGGTGGAATATGTGAATTTGGCTGCTAGCTGTGAATGACAAGGAGCTAACACATATATCAAGTATCAGGAGCTATACGTGCTAAATGTAGATGATTTAAATAACTTGGAGATTTGTAAGAACAATGAGATGTGAACCTTAATTGGTGGGGGGGGCAGGGGGGTAGAGACAGATGCCAGACTATAGCTGGGGCAGACACTGGCAGAGGATAAGTCAGGCTCACTTGTATGGAGCAGGATTGGAAGGAGGAGGTTGGCCACCTACTGATGCTGTCACACGCTCGCAGATACACTGACTTCAAGATGCTGATCCTTCACTGGAGCCGGGGGGTACGCAAAGTCAAGGAAAACGGAATTTTACAGCTTTAGGGAAGAGTTAGTGCAGCCCAGAGCCACTTAGACCGGCTAGTGCTGTCCCCAGGGAGGAAGGGGAGGTATATTCTGGGATGGTCCATTGTCTTCCCTCAGCCACAGCCATTGCTAAAGGTGCCCCGAGCCCAGCCCACAAGGCAGCTGCTACCCTGGCTCTTGGCAGCACTGGCACTGGCAAAGTGGGCAGTCAAGATATTGCTCTTGAGCTTGGGCATTTCTCCGTATTTGCCAGCGTGTAGAAGCAGGCAGAAACTCACTCCTAAGAGTAATTATTGATCCCACAGGCTCATTACAGTTGCCTTTACTCCCCCTGCAGGGATTACCAGCAGCTAGAGTGTTTTAAACAACAGGATTGTGTCTACATGTCTGCCAAGTGACATTGAAATGAGTTAACTAGTACCTGTGAAGAGATGCGTTTTTCAATGACGGCGAGGGGGGTTGTTTCCCCCCTTCTTTGGCACAGAGAAAGGCAGCAGGCAGAGAGCTTCCCTCCACCACGGGTGGACTAGGAAAAATACTCGTCTCTGTGGTAGACTCCCTGCACCCCACTTGTCTTCCCACCTCCAGCCTCAGCACACACTATCTGTGTGAAAGTCCATACACAGCAGGAAGGGCTGCAAGGGGAAGGGAAAGCATTTTGTTTCCTTCAAGACTTGAAACAGCTTTTTCTGGGATAATACCAGGATTCCTGGAGGATGAACTCCTGTCACTGAACTCCAAAAATTCAGAACAACTTTAAGATAGCTTAAGTTTGGGAGCCAAAACTGGCTACCACAAAAATCAATATTCAACCTTGAAAATACACACCTAAAAGGGTCTTGGCTTAAGCTGGCAGTGTTGTCACAAGTAGATCACAAGCAACTTCTGTTTAAATGCTTTGAGAGTACTGGGTGTTGCAAATGAAAGAAGGCTCCCAGGAGCCAGAACTGTGACACAAAACCAGCCATCTTACAGAAACTGGGGAGAGATATTAAAAGTTAACTGCTCCAGGGAGCCAGCAGATGTTAAATCGAGTAACTAATTTAGTCTGAAATGGGAGAGCCCTCTCGTCAAAGGGCTCCTGTCCCATGAGGAAAGGACAGACATTGGCCTGATGAGGCGTCTGAGAAAATGCTTTTCATCAGGAGATGACGCATGAGAATTAAAGAACAGTTGACTATATTACTCAGGAAAAAAGGTGATCTCTAACTGGGCTCACCACTGCTTACAGGGAAAAATCACTTCGTAGGAAAGAGATAAATGTGGTCTCAGCTGAAACCAAAGCAAGAGGCCAAACCCTGAGGTTTTATAAAGGATGTGAACCCAAACAACAAGCAAGGAAAGAGGGTATATCTGCAGGAATAGATATACAGACCCTTGGGGCCTGAGGAAGGAAGGTCAACAACCTTCGGCAGGTTGGTGGCTGGAACCAGGAGCCACTGCTGCCTCCATACAGCCCTGCCCAGAGCACAGGCAGGCACAGCCCACCACTGCCCGGCAGCTGGTGCTGCAAAAAGCTATTGCTACAACTCAGTCCCGTTCACGAGATGGCACTCGCCCCCTGCATTAACCTGTCCCATGGCAGACACCATGGGGAAGGCAGATAGGAAAACTCCCGGGGGTCTGTTCCAAAAGGCGTGTGGGAAAACCCTCTGTGGGTTCTTGAGGGCAAATTCACAGTAACAAAAGATCTCAAGAGGATCTTGCGGAAAAAATGAAGAGCCCTTCCCCCCTCAATTCTGGTAGTTTCCAGATGGGAAACTGAAATGAAACTTTTTTTTAAAATGTTCAGAAACCTTTTGAACCTCATTAGTTTTCATTTCATATGGCTCTGCACAAAGAAGTTTATAAACCTGCAGCTCTTTTAGATGAAATGATGTAACATTCAGATAATATCGATCGGAATGGGGAGGGCAGCATTCGTCTCAGTCATATTTTAACAAAAGAAGTCATTTTATGCAGTCTTTACAATGCTTTCTTCTTTCAGGAGTCATGGGAGCTGCATAACACCAGGTCTTCACAGTCTCAGAAACCAAATTACCTAATTTTGAGGAAACAATACCTGCATGCAATTAAGCTCTTAACTTTACTCATGTGAGTAGTTTGAATTAGGGCATGGGGAATACTTGCAGGCTTTCAACTGCACATGTGTAAGTTTTGGCAGGGCTTGCTTTTTAACCATGTTAATTTTGAAGCCTTGTTTTTTTTTTTTTCAGCAGCAAACCTAGAAAAATGACATATATGCTATCAACTTTGAAAATCCTGTAAAATCAGTTTTGGAGGCTTCAAGGAAATCAAAGGAAATGTGATAAAATTAAAATGCTCCCACTTAAATAAAATTTTATTTCCCTTCCAGTAACATACAATATTTAACTAAGAGTTTTAATACATTCAGTAAAATATGAACATATTATTAACCTCCTCAGAACGACACCATTTACTGTAAAGTCATTACCATTCTGTTCGCTCATGTCTGGCTTCTTTGTTTCAAGTCTGTTTTCCTAGCTTACAGTATCAGGTCAACAGACTCTAACATAAATGAGTAATGTGTCTGGAATTTTTCCTTGCAACACCAAACCTCAGACCAAGCTGAGGCAGAAGGGCTATGCTGTGAATAGGATGGGAAGCAGCTTCAGCTGTACCTCTTCTCTCCATTCTCCATCCTGTCCCACTTTCCCTTGCAAGAGGCTCCTGCCTAAGCTGCTGCCTGTACCTGACTTCATTTCCTTCTCTCACAGCTCTCAGAGAATGCATCTGGACTTTTGGAAGTCCAAACCCATCCTTTCTCAGAGTCTAGTGGACAAAATTCAATTCTGTGCTTCCCACGGCCTGCGTTCAAGATCTACATCAGTGACCTCGGAAGTCAGAGGCAAACCTGGTTCTGCAGGGTGGGACAGTCAGAGGGGATCTACTCAGCTAATTATTAAGTATTTGTGGTCATTTTTGAGGTGCTGCCTGCAGTTAACTCAGTGAAATGAGGGTGTGTCCTGCTTCTTGCTGTCTGCCCCCACAGTCAGTAGGGCCTTACTGACAGTGCTGAGGGTGTCAGCACAGGAGAAGGATGGCGGTCTTTCCTCAGCACTTTAAACTTCTACAGGCTTCAGGTCTGGGGGAAGCTGGATGTCCTTCTGAAGCATTCTGTCAGTAAATCTAGTGTTTTATACAGATATTAGCAAATAAAAACCAAGTTGTGTGGAAAATGTCAGTTCTATTTTTGCCAACTAAAATGCAACAGGAAATTGTATGCTTAACATATGTGGAGAACTGCAAAACTGAACCACAGGTGAGTAACCACTATTATTAAGAATGGTAAACACAGTTGCAGAGGTGAAATGGATTATGCTGCTGGATGTTTCCTTTAATATGAATTCCAGCTACAGACTTGCTTTGCATTTGAAGGTTAATAGAAGATCCTTACAACAACTTAAGTAAACAGAATATAATTCTTACAAAATAGTCATATATTAATCCAGTGCCCCTAAGATACTGATGGGAAAACATGTGCATTACAGTACACAAACTAAACAAATAGTTTCTGAATACACTAATTTCAGAAATGCACCAATAGCTCTGATAGGAAGAATTTTAATACAAATATCATACAAACCAAAATAGAAAAGAAAAATCAATTTGAGTGACTAAGCTACAAGCTGTTTTGAATGATGTCCAGAATCCAGAGGAACCAAAGCCTGTCACCCCAAATCTGAATCTTAAGTGCAGGTCTCCTCTGGGGTGCCCTGGAAAACCCCATGCAGAAATCACAGCTCCACCAAGGTTTGAGCTAGTGGAGTGCTCTGGATGCTGCTGCACTGGGAAGGTGGGACAGAGGTGACCCTGAGAATATGGGCCTGGCCCTCTCTGCCAGCAGGGTAACTACATAAACAGGGAGTCTGAAAAACACTGTTGCCAATATTTTTATTTATCACAGTAGGGGGGTGTTGGAAATCTTCTGTTTGTTCTTTGAAAGCACTCATTTTCCTAAAGAAACAGCCAACTTCTCTCCACAGCTCTGAGGCTCAGGGCTAGATATTTTCCATACAAACTTTTTTCCCTAACAACTGGTATAGTTACTCCAGCAGGTAAACCTTCCCTTTCTAGTCACTAGTACAGCCAGCATCAAGAGAGGGGTACTTTGTGGAACAAATCATACATCTGAGAGAGGCAAGCCATTCAACCCTTCCACTGTCCCTTTTAAATGAGGTGGTACAAATTAAAAGCAAATACTATTCACACCTCTCAGTTCAATCAACCTAATGTTCAAAATGAAGGAGTTCCACTCTTGGATCCTCTACCAAGAAGAAACAGTATGACATGGACCAACAAAAATGATTTTTTTTTAAGACCTTCAATTTTCTATGCAAAGAAACACTTTAAATTTTAGGAGAAACAGTGTTTCAGGCAGCATCCTTAAGGGGGAGTGGAAACAGCATACGCCAAAAGTAATTTATGAGGATTTTTCCTCCAAGTTCTTACTGCTGTATCCATCACACTGGGAGGGAGGGATGCTGAGTGCCCATGGTGCACAGGCAATAACCAAGAGCAGGAATTGGCTGCTTCTCACAGACAGCCCTGAGTATTTGCTCTTTTGGCATTAACCTCATATTCAAAGTGACAATAGGACAAAAGAACTTAGCAGGGAAAAATCAGAGCACCCAGCAACCCAGACAGCCCCCAGCCCAGGGTGTTGCCAAGCCCACAGGTACTCATGTGATGAGGACCCTCTGCCCAAAACACATCCTGGGGAAAGCTCCCAACATACTTAAAGTTCAGGACTACTAATCTAATTTCTTTTCAGACTGGTAATTTGTGACTCACAGGCAGATATCTATTTTTAGGGATGGCTTCAACAAGCTTCAAATGGAAGCACAACAGACTCTGGCCTCCAGCCACTTTAACAGCCCAACTCCTTACATGAGTCCAGAAGTTTTGACCAGTGCAACTCAGGCACAAACTATAACTGTTCAGTATAGTAATTACGTGTTTTAACCTGTGGGTCCCCCATCACACAGGTTATTTTGAATCATAGAAGAAATGCCATGGTTTTTCACTGTTTTTCTTCTCTCTGCCTGCTCAAACAGAAGTTGGAAGCCTTTCCCAAACCACACTGTCACCGTGTCTTCCAGCACGAACTGTCTGATATGCTCTGAGTCAGCTACATCCGAGGAGCCACAGCTGGCCTGGAGCTAAGCCAAAGACTTTTCCCTTCAGTTTTGTTGCACAATGTGATGTAAATACCCGGCCCCATCTAATTGGCTTCCTTCTGGGGTTTAAGGAAACTGTCTTTCACTTTGCGAGGTCTAAAGTTAGGGAAATATCATAAGGTCAGTGTCCAAAACCAATTCAGACAGCAATACAAATAAACACTGATTGGAAAAAGAGACACAGTC
>VZTR01008909.1:122468-136511 GCA_013400775.1 Chaetops frenatus
GGGGGGGGGAAGCAACAAACTTTTGTGACTAGACTATCACTTTCATTCACATCATGCTCTGGAATTCAAGTTTCATCTGTTTCTATGAAAAATATGAACGATGCAATGTGTAACCAAGGAATGAATTCTTACTTGACTGCGTGTCCTGGGCTTTGGCTGGGGTTAAACCACAACACTGTGTAACCTTTTCCTTCTTGTGAATTTGTCAAGATAGTCTTTTAGTAGAATTTGGTTAAGAAAAATATTTTTTTGGAGTGATGCTGAATCACTAAAATTCTTTAAGGTGAAGATGGCCAAGATGCTTGGAAGTCAGCTGTGGCAGAGACTGCATTAAGCAGCAGCCCAACATACATTTTTTTCAATATCTTTATTTTTACTTCATCCTCACAATACATCTTTGTAAAAGCCAGCATATTTCACTAATTTCTATTTTACAACTTTTAAAAGCTGTAGTGTGACCTAAAAATGAAATTTCATTATCCAGTGACACAGAATTTTGAAAATAAATCATCTCTACTCAAGAGAAATATTAAGATGCTAAATTAATTTTCTTTTTGGCTAAAATTTTGAGGCAAAAGGATTTTTTTAAAGCATACGTGTATACTTTTCTAGTATTCTATCCATATTCTAGCAATGACTTGCATTTTGGCAGACAATATATAAATTATTTTTAGTTGCAAATTATGTTAGAAAGAGGGAATCTATGATGTGATTCTCAGAAAGGAACAAAAACTCTACATTGTTTTAAATGGGCTCTGTGCTTGCAAACATCCCTGAATTGACACCCAAATATGGGGTAGAAAATAAACAAAATGTCAGGCTGTGCCACAGCATCCACTAGGGGATAAGTGAACCTCTCCCAAGGGGCAGAAACTCACATCCACCTAAAAAACAGGCAAAGAAATATCAGCTGGCTGACATCACACCTTGTAGCCCAAACACAGCAAAAGCCAGAGGAGTATACAAGATTGTGCTGTACAACATCAGTGTTTCTCAAGATTTTCAGGAGTCTCCTGACTCCTTGGGTCTTGCCCAGCCCACAGTTCCATGCCTTGGTGAGGGGAGCAGATTATGGGATCGCACTCAGGGACCCAGAGGTGCTGCCCACCAAAGGCACTGTGCACACTGCCCCTGGGCAGCATCCCAGGACATGGGGCAGCTCCTCTCTGCTCCTCTGTGGAGGACCTCAGGGATCACCATCTCAAAAACACCTCTTTGGTGTATTTCATGCACCTTTTCGAGAGGCCCTTTGGAAATCGTTAATCAATGGACAGATTTTTTTTCCCCTAAAACTGGTGTCAGTGGTGTGAGGAGCACAGCACTACCAAGGAGAGGTGCTCTGATGGCACTGAGCTCAACTAGCATCCTCTGCAAAACCTTCTGTTGCAAGATGAAGGACACCACTGGAGCACACCTTCCTCACCTTGAAGAGCCTCGTGGTGACCCATGTGGAGTTGGTGGGAGACACCGTGACTTTGTAAAGGTTTCAGACCACCTTTTGCCATAAGCCAGGAGTCAGCCCAGAGGCTGCCTGCCTGTCCTGTTCTTCCTCTGCTGCCTGAATCTGAAGTTCTCACATTGTTTGCCCTCAGAGAAGAAGGCACGATCCTCTTTCTCCAAGATTATGACTACACCCCAGCTTCCATCCAACACAGATCTCCCACCAGTAACCAGAAAGTTAAGAAGGGATAACAGAAATCATCTTACCAGCAGTTTCAAAATCCAGCAGATTCCACACCAGGGTGGAGAATTCGTTTCAGTCTGACTGGTCCTCTTATTTATTTGTTTAAGGGCTACCCTAGCAGCGAGCAGGGAAGAATTCCATTCCCATGTAGAAGTTCCTCTGACTTGCAGCAAGACTCACCAACATTTCCTGGTTCCCTCCATCCTGAAATGCTAGCAAGGAGCCTATTCTTTACCTCATAGGAAACAGCAAGATCTTTCATATCACAAAGGAATAATTTAACTATGGGAAATAAATTTACCTTTTCGTTGAAAATTCTACATTGAGTATAGCCAACTGAATGTATTTTCACATAAACTGGTGATAAATGGAGAGGAGGAACTTACAAGGAGAAGTGCCAATTTGCCTGTGTCTGAATCAAAGCAGTTGCTACTTGAAAGCATTAGGGCAGCAGCATATGCAGAAGCACATTGTTCAAATGGAGTTCCTATTGCAAAAATAAAAGCTTGCACATGGTGAAAATAAGGTATAAAATCTTATATTCTCTTCCTCATTAGCACAGTGGGACAGTAATACCAGAGGTGTTAACTGGCAGGTGTGTTCATAGAGAATTGCTCATTCCTGTTATACAGTGTAGCAGAGAACAGAAATCAGGTTTAAAAGTGAACATGTACCAGGTGTCTTTTCACCCAGGTTGGGCTCTATGGCCATGATGTTTTACTGTGGGTAATACATGTTGTTCAATAGCACTGCATAACCTTTTTTCATTAATTTTAACCCTTGCACAGGTACAATATGATTTCTAGAGATCAAGTCCTCAGAATAAGAGGCAGGGCTGAGAATCAGCAGTGAGTACCCACGTGCAGCAGCCCTGGCTCATGCTCCCAGGGCTCCCTGACATCCTAACATCCCCAGGCAGCACTGGAAGGATGCATGGGTGCTGCCAGACCTTTCCATCCCAACAGCAGAAATAAGGTGAGAAAGAGTTTTTAAGAGGCTCTTGGAGACACCTCCAGGATTGCAGGTGTTTAAAACCTTAGCATGCAAAGGCTCCAACAGATCTAGGAGCATCTGCTGCAATCCATGGAGATGACCCCAGTGATCTCATTGGTCTCAGTAACCTGTCTCAAGGGTTGACCCATTTGTTTCTCTCTGGATTAATAACTTTTCAGACAGATCATCTAACACAAATCCATCTTGGCTATGCATGCAAGTCTAAAATTGACCAATTTATAAAAATAGCAAAAAATTAACAAGTCCAGTGATAGGACTTAGAAATAATCAACTGCACTGACTGCAGATTTTCCTCTGTCACCCATTTGTGCCTAAGGTGTGATAACTACAGCTAGTAAACACCAACTTTGTAGAAATTGCCATGTCCAGGCTCATTTCAAACTACATTTTCCTTACAAAAAAAATCCTTTACATTCTTTGTTCCTTTCTTAATTTTTTTTTTCTTTACACAGGAAGTAAGCTACAGTATTCTTCAAATGAATTAAAGGATATTATTCCTATAATCTACGTGTGCTCACCTTGCAGGGGCTGGAGTGCTTCACGTAAGAGCCCTTTTGTTCTTTTTTTGTTTGTTTGTTTGTTTGGGGGTTTTTTGTTTGCTTTTTGGGTTTTTTTAGGGGTTTTTGTTTGGTTGGTTTTGGTTTTGTTTATTTGGTTGGTTTTTCTGGGGGGAGGGTTTTGGGAGGTGGGTGGGGGGTTTTGGGTTTTTGTTTGGTTGGTTTTGGGGTTTTTTTATTGTTTTGGTGGGGGGGTTTTTTTGTTGTTGTTGTTGTTTTGTTTGGGTTTTTTTGGTTGTTGTTTTTGCTGCTGTTGTTGCAGACTTGTGCCATGAACCAGGTCTTAAAATAGCATAAAGGAAATTGTTGCTAAATTGGCTAGTCCTTACACCAGCACTAGGACAGAATCTGATTCAAAAGTTTTAGAGAAAATTCATGGATACAGGCGATATTGCCCTGAATTTCTGCATGCCAGGACTGGAGTGATTTGATGCAGCAGGATGCTGTCACCCACTGTCAGCCAGCTCCTGCCCTGGCTGAGATCATTTACTGCTCTCAACAGGAACTGAACTGGGCTCTTCACTCTCTCTGTCACATTTTGGCTGAATAAAGAATGTTTTCAATCAGGGTGGGATGGGGAAAATGAAGAGCCTTTTAGGAATGGCCTATGCTGAATTTCCAAAAGCTGTCTAGGTCAGCCCAGACTCCAGCCAGCCCTCACACTCATCCCCAGTATTTACATTGACAGTGGAAACACCCCTGGAACTGCTGCAAACAATGACATCTCTGACCCTCTCATGGTGAGGCCCTGTAATGCAGGATACTGCCATTCACACTGCACATTGCAGCATCTACTGCTCACTTCCCATGGAAAACATCCACACTAAACTTAATTCATTAAGGCTAATTGACACCCAATTGAATTCTTTTAAAAGGTATGCTTTGCAATATCTGTCATCTCAAAGCTTCCCTTACCATGAGGAAACATCTGTCTTTTCTGTGTGTTGAATGTAAAGGTTTTCTGCTTCCACATTATATGTGTGTACCAGAGAGCGTCAGAGCAGAGTAAAACAAGGGTTCAAAATTGTACTGAGCTCTGCTATTGACTAAGCTGTAAGTTCCAGCTCCAAGGCCTCCCACCCATATCTATGGTTTTTTCCTACCACTCCCATCCATCCAAAAGCATACCCCAAGCCATTGTCCACTTTCACTACAGCATTTGTCCAAACCTAATCTCCAACCTCAAGTCATATGCACACACTGAATCCTCTGCCTCTTCCCTTATTCCCGACCTAGAGCTGTGTTGCCAACCCAGAGTCCCTCACTTGATCTCAGCACAGCCTGGCTTTCAGTGCCAAGACTTGCTCCTGCCCTGGGCTAGGAAGCTGACACCTTTTCATGGTGCTCACAAGTGGAGTTTCAGGTAGGAACAATCACTTCTCACAACCACACTACTCTGAAAAAGCCCCTGCACATCACATCATTTACCCAGCTCTGGAGTAAAACCCACCAGGAGCCAGGCCTAGCATCCATCTATGATCTCGACTTCCTTCCTCTACTACTCCAGTTCTGCAAGGCATGGAAAGTATTGTCATGAATTCCCTCAGCAAGAGTAGATCCTGAACTGACAGGGAAAGGACTGGTATCATCTCAAAGTAATCCTGGCACAGGGAGTGTACAGAAAGGTGGTTTAGGAACAGAAACATTAAGAGGAAAACAGAAACCAGCAACCTGGCTGGTGTGACAGAAGGCATCAAATGCCAAGTCTCTTCATATTTACAGACTCATGTAGTTTAGGGGCTTAACTAAATGCTTCAGTAAAAGAAAAAAAAAATAAATAATGGAGTCATCAATCTGTAGCCCTTGGGACTAACGGAAAGAATGACTGGACCACAACATTCAAGCCACACTCTAGTCTCTTTGGCCTTATATTAGGATCTTTCCTTCCTTCTCCCACATACAGACTTTTAAAGTAACATTTTAGACCTAAACTCTCTCACACAAAGTCTGAAACATGAGCAGATAAAAATACATGGAGTTGAATAGAACAACAGCCCTGGACTTTGGCTGAGCCAGCAATCAGGCAGCCTACATTCTGCTGTGTTCCTTGATGTGCTGTGAATAGACACTCATACAAGTCTTACTCTTTGTCCTTCCTGATACAGGCTTGAATAATGAAAAGAGAAACAGCATATAAAACTCTGGCTATTCTAATGGCTGAATTGAAAAGTTTTCCTCCAAGGAATTTGTTAATTGAGAAAGCAGATTAGAAAAAGTGGCAAGAAATATAACTGTAATCTCTCTGAGACTAGAAAATGTATTCCATTGACTAATAAGTAACAGGAAGAAACTTTACATTTCCATTTACACTTGCATTTCCAATTATATAGTTACAGAAGAAATTATTAGGAGGGTTTTTTATTTTGGACTCTCAAAGGAGAACAAAAGAATACAGAGTTTGAACATAAAAACAGTGCTCAGAAAAAGATGCCAGCTTGCAAATGGCAGAAGGAGAGACCAAGATCATAGATCACTGTCCTCTTCCAGCTGATGGGAGTCTGCTGTAAATTGTTATTCCCTTTTTGAAGACACTGTGAGGTTACCAGCAGACCTGCATGGTTGGTGAAATCAGTGAGCAAGAGAGCTGTGTAACACTCAGGTCACACCTGCTGGAGTCACCCTTTAGCCTTAAGTTTTCTGAATTGTCCCCCTAAGTCTTTGCCAGGACCTGGACCACTGCTCATAATTATCCAAATTATACAGATCTCCTCTTAAAAGAACACACATCTTTCCAAAATATCCCTGTAACAAGTAGTAAGTGCCCCAGCAAACCAGCTCATTCTGGTACTAAAATAGCAAAATACAAAACCACAAAATCCAACAAAAACACTTGTTTAACTGAGGAAAAATACTGTCATGAGTACTTGGGAGTCTGAGTCGCACTCAGGGCTTATTGGAGCTACAGCTGCTCCCAGTGAATTATCCACCACCAAACTCCAGTGGGAACAGTGTGAAACCCACAGTAGTGGGTCAGCAGGGTACAGTGTGACAGAGAGGTGGAGTGCTAGACTGGATCCTTCAAGCCCAGCTTGTGCGTTCAGTGTGAATTCCTTACATGGCACACTTTTCCTAAGGCTGGCAGGGGAAAGAGGAAAAAATCCAGCCTGTAATTCTTTTTAAAAAGAAGTTCTATTAATTTCATGCAATAGATTGAAAAGAATAACTGTCAGAGTTTCACATGTCTGCAAAGTGAAAGCTGGTTTCTAGACTGCCTGTTTGAATCAAAACACGTACCTAGTTTCGGTATTAGTGGAAAGAACAACTCATCTGTCACTCAGTAGATTATTGTGGTGTTTTACTACTGATATCAGGATTTCACATGCCAGTGCTGGACTGTTCAGGTCCTGCTGCTCATGAGGTTTGGGCTTTTGGATGCATTAAGAGGGAGACTGCTGAGTCCTGATCATTTCCAGCCATTACTTGCTAAAATAAATGGTACCAAGATCAATATTGCTTGGCTTGACACTCATAAGCTATGTTCAGGCTGTAGTTTGCTGCTTGGGCTTTGCATTGAGGACAGAAAAATACAAACAGGTGGAAGAAAAGAGACCATGGCCTTTCAAGGCACCGCAAGCCAGGAGGCAAGACAGATGAGACTGTCAGTATCTTGGACAACAGGTTTAGACTTTAAAACTTTTTTTGACTGCTTGCAGAAAAGCTCTGGGAAGGGAGGAAAATTCAATACAGAAAATTGAAAGATGCTTCTGTCAGGCAGGAAGAGTCAGGTTCACAGCTAAGAGAGGAAAATAACTTGTCCAGGCAGCAGCTATGCAGAGAAGGACCTGGAGGTGGATGGGTCACCAGGGAAACCAGGAGTCAGCTACATCACAGAGTTGCAGAGTCAGACACAGCACTGGCATGAATAGACTGAGCTAGAAGCCTCCACTGCTCACAAAGTCACACATCCAGTGCACACAGCCCTGCTCCCAGGTCCCATCCTCCTCATGCCTCTTTCCAGGGCCAGGCACTGCACCTGACAAAATATGAGAACGACTGAAAAGAATACAGGAAACATGAAACATTTTGGGACTGTTTTCTGGTCTTTCAATCAGGGAAAAGAAGGAAGATGAGATTATTTCATCTGAAGAAACAAAGACTGGGGAACTCATGAAACAGTTATGGATATGTAAAGTCTGTGGTTTGGAGGAAAGAAATTATCTACTTTCTAATGTCCATAATATTCAGAAAAGTGTAGGAAGTGATTAGTTTCTTGCACAGCTGAGAAGATGTGTTTCTGGCATGAGATAAACCCTCTGAAAGGTGAAGGGGAAGAAGAACAGCTAGAACTTGCATTGGGAAAATGTAAGGTCTCTACCATCCAGGAAAAGCATCCTTCAGAAATGAGAATTTGTGCTGATCCTGCCTTTGACCAAGAGCTTTTTCAGGCCTGCCTAGCTCCACAACAATACAGGAATAGTCTGTCCTGGCCTCTAGACTGTTATACACAAAGAACCAGGGAATCAACTGGAACACTGCAAAGAGTTCCAGCACCTAACTTTCTTTTATGAGGAGAACAATGTATGGAACAAGGGTGTAATTTAAACTCAAGGAAAGGAAATAGTGCCTTTACTGGCAAAAGTAGCGTTTGCCTGCATGGTCAGCCTACAGGTTTTTACAGCAAGTGATCATCTAATTCTGTCCTAGATACTGTAAATTGAAGTAGCTTGTTTAGCCATCACACCAGCTTATCTCCTACAAGAAGGGGGTAATCATGGAGTGACATGCAGTAGCTGGAAACACAGACCATGACTTGTCCAGTCCTGAGACAGATGGCAGCTGTGCTCACCCTCTCCCCATGAAGACACACAATTAACAGAGAGTGGACACCTATGGCTAGAGAGAAATTTTTAAAAGTATCTTCTGTCAAGAGATTAAATTTCGTTCCAAAAAATGTTTTCTAGGCATAACAAAAATACACATGTATTACTTTTAAAATGTTGCCACACCACAACCAGATATGTAAATAAAAAGCCATGTTCCCTAAATTGACAAAATGCCCTATAAACCCACAAAAAGTGGAAGGGGAGATGTGCTGCTGTTTGAAAAGAAAAAAGAGAGTCCATTTTATAATTTATTTTTTTTTAATTAGCATGCAAGTCATTTGAAGCCTTTCTGGATCTTGGCCTTAAAATACCAACCCCCTTTTTCCACTTCTGGTAGGACATGTACACTGGGAACAGAACTCAGCTGAGAACCAACATCAGCACTAGTCCAGGAGATACCTCTTGGCTCTCAGAACAGCCTTTTCTCTGCATACCTGCCCAGCATTTACAAGAGACAGGCAGTCCCACCACAGACTTTTGCAGCAGCACAAGGCTCCCGGTTTGATTTTGATCTAAAGGTTTTTACACATTTCCCACGCCGTCCACTTTGATGGCTTTTAAATATACCCTGAGCTTGCACTTGCCAAAAGAATAAACCTAGCCTTGTTTTCATTCATATTTTAGTTGTGAAGCACTTATTTCAGAATCGTTTGCATAATAATTTAGCAAGAGGCAAATGTCAGCAACAAGAGAAATACTGAACATGTTAAACACGTGTATCATTGTTTTGCACAGAGAAACTTACCTTGGTGAAATTCTGTGTTGTGTTGAAAAAAGAGCTGAATCACAACCTCTTAGAGCGTTATCTTCTACACAGTTCCCTAAACAGTTTGTTTTCCCACAGTATGAGCTCTGAGGAAGCTAGAAATGGTTGAATTACTATTCTGCACTCCTCTGAGCTGAAAGTGGAACAGTGAGTGCTGTTGGTGATGGACAGCAGTCAGCACACCTGGATCCACTGCTGTGAATAAGGTTTAGTGACCATCTGCCCATATGTGTTAGACCAGTGCCTCTCCTTACATGGGCAACCTGTTACACCCTCTACAGACTCGAGTATTCTATATGTAGGAAGAAGTTATTTAGAGAGTACCACAAGACATGGATATCCATGGCACTTGGCCCCTTTGTGTCACTACAGAGATACAGACTTCTTTTCAAGAAAAAACAAAACAAAACAACCAAAAACAAAACAACCAAAAACCCACAAAAACCAACCAACCAAAAAAACCCCCCAAAACCAAACCAAACAAACAAACACACACAACCAAAAAATCCACAAAAACAAACAAACAAAAGACCCAAAGCAACCCCCATCTCAAGTGTGTCACCAAGACAGCAAGATGTAGCCAGCAGCAATGGGCATGCCTGGTCCACTGCTTTTGTTAATTCCATTTGGCCCTTTAGAAATGGTTCTGTCTGCAGTATGTGTGGGCTTATCCTTAACCCTTTTCTAAAAACACATAAATGCTTTGTATTTGAAAAATGAAAAAGCACTAACATAACAAAGCTGTGTTAATATTAGAAGGAGTTGTGCATCACTGGCTCACATTGAATGGATATCAGCATTATGTTCACTGGTGCTAGGATACCATGGTGATGGGCCCTGAAGAATTACCAAAAATAGATTAAATGCATGTGGCAAGTGATAATAAGCACAAAATGTTTTCCATACAGTAAAAATGCCTCAGGAAAGCAGAATAACACATCCTATAAATCAGCTCAAAGAATCAATAACTTCCAGGCAGAATACTTGAGTATTTGAATGCGTAGTCAGAGCTGAACTCCTAAGCCCAAAATTGCCAAGAAACCAAATTTGGCAATAGTGTCTGCACCTAAAGAAATTCAGACCAAGGAGACTGGCACAGAATCTGCTGTTGCTAGCAAAAATGTATGAAAGGAGCTGAGAGGTTTGTATTTAAAGTAAGAGACATTAATCACTGGGTAACACCTACCACAGTGACTGCGTCTTCCCAAGCTGTTGGAGTCTCATCCCTTTTTGGATTGAGTCAATCAAAATATTAAAAATGTCATTCTTTGAAGCTGTTCTGAGCCAGGCTGCTTGTTCTCTGCCGTATAAAACAAATCACTCGAAAGCGTTTCACTGAAGCTGCCCACTGATTCAGCAGGGTGCTCGTACACAGAATTAAAGACACGTGCGAGCACCAGAAGCTCCTGTGTGGGAATGACAGGAGACAGTGCACTCCACTTTCACATTAACAATCACTGTGCTGCATTACCACGAAGCAGGTGACATCAAAGGGACAAAAAAAATGTCTGAAATGGCACTGCTACTTGCTCACAACTGTCAGCAGCACTTGGATCAAACCATCCCTAATGGAGAAATATGCACAGCAAAGCCATTTGTTTATGAAAACAACAGCTACCTAAAGCCAGATTGAAAATTCATTAGCTGGGATGATTTACCAAGGCAGCTCACTGTAGTATGTAGACACATACAAATATTTAGGTTGGTGCTCCAGATGTTAAGCCACCCTCAACCCAAGATGACAAGAGTTTCTGAAAAATTTCTTTATGCTTTAGAGCTTGGAAGAGCTCCCACCAAAGGGAGCAGGTACCAGAAAGCAACTGGGGAGGAATATCCCACTGTATAGCAACATACCAAAGGTATTCAGGGGAAAGCACATAGACCATGCTGGAGGTAAAGATACCAAAGGCAGGCATTTGAGGAAGAACACGTCACAGATGTCCATGGCTTTGGAACACTGGAGTTAATGCAAAATCCTCGGTGCCCATCAGCCAGAGCAGATCTTTCAAGTGAGACAACAGCAGCAGAGTCCTCCCGAGGTTGGCAAGATTTTTCAATGTGCAGGAGCAACAGAGATATCTAATTGCAAAGTCTGTTACTAGGTGACACACCGAGTCCTGACAAACTATACTGGGTGGTATTTTGATATATCAGTCTATGCAGCAAACTGCACAAAAAAATCCACCTTCACCAACTCCACCCCCTGTTTTCTTGGATGACTGAGGCACAGGGCCCCCAGAACACGCCAAAAGAAATCCTCTGGAGACCAGAAGGTCAAGGATTCAAAATTTCATGGCCCTCTATATTTTCTGTAGGAAGTGAAGAAACATGAAAACTGCTAAGATATAATCATAGAATCTGTTATGTGGGAAAATACTTTAAGACCACTGAGTCCAGCTATTACTCCATGACTGCCAAGCCCACCACTGAAACATGTCCCTAAGCACCACATCTACAAATCTTTTAAATATCTCCAGGGATTGCAATTCCATCACTTCCCTGGGCAGCCTGTTCCAATTTCTTGGGAAGAAATTTTTCCTAATATCCAATCTAAACCCCTCCTGGTACAACCTGAGGCCATTTTCTCTTATCCTATTGCTTGCTGTTTGGAAGAAGAGACAGACACACCCACACACACTCCAGCTACAATCTCCTTCCAGGTACTTGTAGAGAACCATAAGGTCCCCCTGAGCCTTCTTTTCTTCAGGCTAAACACCCCCAGCTCCCTCAGTCACTCCTCATCACATGTGTGCTCCAGACCCTTTCCCAGCTCCACTGCCCTGCTCTGGACACCCTCCAGCCCCTCAATGTCTTTCTTGTTGTGAAGGGCCCAGAACTGAACACAGGATTTGAGGTGCCTCAGCAGTGCTGAGTACAGGGGACAATCAGTGCCCTGGTCCTGCTGGCCACACTGTTTCTGATACAAGCCAGGGTGTCATTGGCCTTCTTGGCCACCTGGGCACACACTGGCTCATCTTGAGCCACTGTCAACCAGCACCCCCCACTGCTGGTACACTTCAGCCACTCTTCCCCCAGCCTGTAGACAAGGCATGGCATTGTTGTGGCCTTAGGGCAGGACCCAGTGCTCCACCTTGTTAAGCCTCACCCAATTGGCCTCAGGACCATCAGACTCTTCAGATCCCTGTGAAGAACCTTTCTACCCTCAAGCAAATCAACACTCCCATCCAACTTGGTGTCATCTGCAAACTCACTGACAGTGTCCTTGATCACCTCATCCAGATCACTAACAATGATGTTTCCTCCAAAATTATTTCCATCTCCTGCCAGTGAACAGGACAAGAGACTGAAGGACGTGTAGCAAAAACAAAACCCTGAAATGCTCCCAAAATCCAGGAAATCGTTTGGAAAGTTAATTTTTCCCAGCAAAAATATGTTTCATATATCTTTTTGGAGCATGAAAACATTGGAAGTATAAGCATCTCCACTCTCCATGCAAGACAGTGCTTTGCTTAAGCACTTAAGCTTTTAAACAGAAGAAACAGGTTTTCCTTACTTTTTAAGCAATTTAAACACAAAAGTTGATTGGGATAACACACCAAAGCTTCTGTACAGTTTCTAGATCCCACTTGGTCCTGAGGATATGGTGTCTCTCTCACCAACTTGCAGACCTCAAAGACACCAGGTAAGAGGAACAATACCAGTGTGAGATCTTAGACCTTGTGGCCACCAGAGAGCTGCTGAGCTTGAGCTGGCTTCAGCAAGGCTCAAAGGACCCCTACAACAGCAAAGGCCCACTGTGATAGCAGCCTTACTGGGGAATAAGTGCAATCTGGATACCTTTGAGCTTGGGCCATGCCATAGAAACTCCTGAGTGACCTCTTAAACCAGTTTCACCCCCTTAATATAGCATAGGAATAGCAGGAAGAAGGCAGGATCTTTAGCAACAAGAAAAATTATACCAGAAATACATGTACTGAATTAAAGACAAGAAATCATCAAAGGGGTAGATTTGAGTTGACTGTTCATCTCCATCTCAGCTATAATAAAAACCAGAGTATAAAGTACAAAATATTAACTGTTGGTTGCTGTAGCACCCACTTACAAGCCTTTTTGTGCCTGCAAGTTACCTTTGTGTGCTAAAGGTCTGTCCACAGAATCAATGTTTTTGTAGTACAGCAAGTGCAACGTTGAGTGCAAGCACCCAACACATTATGAGAGAATCATCCTCAGAGCAGCTTATGGGGCCATGCCAAGCAATTGTGATTCCAAAAGACCAGAAGTCATGGAAAGACACTGGATAGATGGAAACCATAGCACAGAGCTACAGAAACACATAGACACCTTTATGATAAGATCTGAAGGGGATGTCTGACTTTTGCTTTATAATTCCACAGTGCTTGAGCCTAATATGCTCCACACAGTGCTTGAGAAAGCAGACCTGTCATTTTCCTGATCACAAAATACTGTTCTGAAATGACAGGGCTCATTTCACTTACTCATAACCTTCAGAAACATAAGAGATTTCACATGCAAATCATGGTATTCAACATGAGAATTAAATTTGGAGACAGTAATACAAGGAAAACATTTTCTGAAATCAACATGATACTACCAACCTTATGCTACTTAAAAACTTAGCAAACCCAAAATTTCAAGCTAGGTAGAAGAGTGCTTTGCAGTAGAGAATTTAGATCACTAAACTGGCTGTTATTTATCAGCCAGACCTGATATGCTCACTTTCAGTATCTGATGTCTCCCGAGAGATCTCTAGGACTCTTCCTTGACTGGTCTAGCTGTATGTAGATTTGAGAGGCTTCGGGGTGTTGATAAATTGTCTCCTTGTTAAAAGGAAAGACCTACACTGACGGGACTTGGTTTTGAGACAGTAACTGGAAAAGAGGAGCTACCAAGCAAAGGGCTTGCAAGGGAAGTTCTGCTACCAGCTTCCCAGTAGCAGCCTCTCCCTGTCGTCCAGAACAACTTAACCACGACCTAAACTTTCAGAAGGTTTCTATTCCTTCTAGCATACCAGATCCCTCAACACTTGGAGATCCAAAAGTAAGGAACCGTCCCAGGCAGAGCTACTGTGCGTACAAGCAGGAGACAAAACGTCATCCTTTGGGCATTGCTGTCCTGGTCCTTCTCCAGCTGAAACGAGCATGTGCTTGGCATCCAGGTGAGGAGGGTGGCCAGCCGGGAAGGGTGGGCGTTGCTGCGGAGGAGGCCGGGCCGGCGGGG
>VZTR01008909.1:136565-210905 GCA_013400775.1 Chaetops frenatus
GCCGCCCGCAGCCCCGGCCCCGGGGCCGAGAGAGGGCGCTGCAGCCCCAGGCAGCGCCGGCGCCGCCGCTCCGCGGGGAGATGCCCTCGGAAAGGTGCCCGGGGCCGGGCAGCTGCGCTCGCAGCTCCCGGTGACAGCTACAGCTCTCTGGAAACCCTCTTCGGGGGAAAGGGTAAGTCGGAGAAGCGCCTTAACCATTAAAAAAAAAAAAAAAGTATATACACAAGCATCTTTCAGGTATTTGAAGGGCAGAATTACCATAGGAAATCGCACATATTGTAAAAAAGGAAAAAAAAAAACAAAACACATTGGAGATGTGTAAGACAAGAAAACAAAAAAAGCAATTTTCAAAGCACAGTCATTCACCATGTGTTTATATCTAGTCTACAGACACTGAAAACAGCTTCCGTCCTTTTGCCTAACACTCCTTCTAGAGGAGAGCTGCTTGCTGGCCAGCTCTGCCTGCCCACAGCCTCTCCCTTTAGCCAGGAGGAATCAGAGAAGGCAGCTCCAACAGCCACCACAGCTCAGGGACATCAGATCCCAAACAGCGATGTCAACATTCGTATGGAGACAAGGAAGATTCCACAAGAGTGAAGATTTCCAAACCCCACTGCAAATTTTATCAAAGATTCACCTTTTCCGTTAGGTTGGCCTCCTCATTTTCAAATAAAGCAAATTCAACTACTTTATATTTCATAGCACTGAAAAGCATTCCTCATCCAAGTAAGTACTCTAGACTTCCCTTGAGCACAGCTAAAAAACAATTGAATGGAGTCCTCCAAGCTAAAGAGAAGTCTGGTCCCTGTGCACAGATATCACTTGTTCTTAGCATTTCCACATGAAAAGCAGTTTGTTCTGCTCTGCTGTCTATTTTGCCATTAGGCATTCTCCTGAATGTAGGTCACAAAGGCACAAATACACCTCATGTTGGCAAATACTGCACAGCTGATCCGAGGGCCAATTTCAGTACCCTGTAATAATTCTTCCTACCTTTTTTCCCCACAAACATCCTCAGATCACAGCCTAAACAAAACATTGTGATGACTTCCAAGTAATTTTGGCCTGAAATATATTGCTGATGTGATGTCCAGAGCTGGATCAGTTTTACAACTCCATTTCAAAAAAATCAAGGTTAATTATAGCTTTTGTCCCCAAAACAGAGCATATAGAACAAAAATTATAAACTGATGTTGAATGTTTCCCAAGGTGAAGCTCAGCACCTGCAGTTTCACTTACCTTCTGATTCTCCAGACCAAGACATAAAAGACCTAGGTTGATTCCAGATTAGGCACAGTGCAAGAGTTTTGTTGAGGAGAATCATGAACTTCACCAAATCTTACATATCCCACTGGAAAAGTTGAGGACTGTGTCAGTGGATTTTCCCCTCACATTTTTGGTCTAACATACATTTCTAACCCATTGCCTACATGAGCATGAAGGATCTCAGAAACAGAGGCTGCAAGAGCATGGTCAGCTTGACAGCTATCAGTAGATTGAAACACCCTGAGCTCCAGTTTGGCCTCAGCTGCACATCCCATCTATCAGGGTGGTATTCAGGGTCTCTACAGCAAGTAACAGACAAGCTGCACAACTGAAATCGTTCCTGAACTTCACATGCCCTGAAGAGGTGCCCTCAGAGAAATAACAGCCTACTCCACATACCAGCAGCTTCTATTGAGCACAGCTACTTTCCCAGCCTGTGGGCCTGCTGTGCTTAGACAGAAATTGAAAGCATCATACAAAGCTGAAGGTAGCCTTGAGTAGACTAAGATACTCCTCACTTAATTTTGGCCTCTGTCTGTTGTCAGTCTCCCAGATTCACACCTCCTGAATACATGCAGCAGAGCTATGATTATTACCCCAAGACCTCAGAAGCAAGCTAAATTTTCCGGTAAAAATGGGCTCCTGATTCATATTCTACACAAGAGTTAAGTTCAGCAGAAAAGAAACCACACAACTCAAATTATTAAATAATTTTGCCAGCTTAGAATGTTGGCTCAGGACCATCACTTGCAAATTCAAAGGACTTCTTAAATGTGGAAGTTCCCAGGGTGCTGTTCAGAGGTGTAGGATTAGAGTACTCCAGAAGAGAAGATAAAGAGTCAGTACTATACAGTACCGGAAAAATCTGGGAGTTAGATGTTAGTACATCAGGACTCCGGAGTCTCTTAACTTTGACAAGTAGGTCATTTTGCTCTGTTGTCCAGACCAAAAGGCTACCTAGGCTCAGAAGGCACAGTCAGGACTACGTGTAGGTTTTACTCCTTCAACGGGACGGGGAAAATACTGTCCCTTCGGTGTGATGAAACACTCTCACTGTTCCTAGCTGCCCCAGCCCTGAGCCGGTGCTTCCTTCTGGGCCAGCCACCTCTCGACTGGAGGCTGCAGAAGCAGGAGGATTTCACTCTAAGCTCCAGGGAAGATCTCGGGGCTTGCTGACAATTATCTGGAGTAAACCTTAGCTACTGCTTCTTAGCCTTGAGGCAGGGAAATCTTGTCATAGCAAGGCCAGGGGGCAGAATTCAGACCATTTCCACACAAGTGCAGCTTGCCATTGTCTTACTCCATTATTACTCATTATCTCAGCTCTGGTGGGCCCAAAGACAAAGGCCAGGTTGCTCCCAGTCTTCCAGCCAATTTTTATTCCAACCTTATTCACAGACTATATCCAGTCCAGATTATACAAAACTCAATCAATCTCTGCTGGTAGCAGAGTTTCTTATAGCAGTGTAGGCTCAGCAAGATAACTGCAGAGGAAGGGAGGACGTTAAGAGGTTTGATCTGGAGTAGAAAATTACCACTGAGGGGAAAAAACCAGCAGGGGAATGATCTCAGTATTTCCCAGGCATTATCAGCAGACATAGATGCTACCACTAGGAATGAAAAGGAAAGTAAGATTTGGTCCAGGACATGTATGAAAGGGAAACCCGATGGATAAGAGGACTGAAAGGAACAGAAAATGCAGGAGAAGGTCGTTTAGGAGAAAAAAAATTTAAAAAAAAAGGGGGGGGGGGGCAAGAGGAAGAGCAAAAACCAGGACTATATCTTTCACTCGTCTCTCCCCGCCCACTCTGAGAAGCTTCAAAAGAGATCTGGAAATAGAGAGGAAAAAAAAACGACAGTCAGATATTATTGTTCCAGCCACTGAGTCATGGCAGGAAACTACTGATACTATAAACTAAGTTCTGTAAGGTCAGAGACGATTTGAGTTTTTTCAAGGCTCACTGTAAAAGGAAGAAATATTTAGTGATGAAGATTTGCCCCTTTCAGAACTCTTTGTGTTACCATAGAACCATTTCATGAAGCACATTTGAAAAAAGCTGCCTTTATTTTATCATTTCACACAAATGCAGATGCTTCTTCTCTTTCTCTCTTCCTGCATCTTTGATTTTATTGCAACAGATGCTTATTGAGAAAAGGATGTGGAGAAAGTAGAAAGAGCCACCTGTCTTTGGTGTGCTACTGGATGCTTGGTCTACTCCAACTCTTGCAATTGCTGTGCCACAGAGAAATCATGATCTTCTTATCCTTTCTTCAAATTAGTCACTGACAGTTGTCAACTTTTATGTGGCATTTTTAGACACAGTCTACATCAGCCTGGTGTGTGTACTGGGTGGAATTGCTTCCACCAGAATGGCACAGCCATCCTAATTCCCACAGAAATAAAACAAAGAAAAAAAGCTGGAACTTGCTGTTGTGCAGAGGGTTCAGCAGACTCCTCCCAGTCCTCTAGGAAAGCACCCTTACACTCCTTGCATTGCCCAGACATGTTTAGGTGTTTTTGATTCCCCACCAAGAGTTGAATCCATCATGGGATTCTCAGCTATCAAAAAAAAAAAAAAAAAGGCACATGCATGCCACCCAGGCAAATTACATTTTTCAATTGACAAGCCCATTTGGAAAGGTAGGATGCTACCTAGCCCCAAAGTGCTGAAGAAAGAAAAACAGCAGACACAGGATTCAGAGATAACTGGGGAAGGAGCACTACAGTACGGGACATGGATTATTAGGAAACTGTTATCTGTGTTACTTGTTAATTAAACTTTTAATGACCCAGTTTTTCTATTGTTGCCTAGGCATATCCACCACAGCTTTGCAGCCACCCATCACTGAACACAGTCAGGAGCTCTTGTCCCCCTTCAGAGGTTAAGGTATTATGGGATACTTGTGCATCTGCTACAGAAACCTACTATGCAACCCACTAAGTAACTTTCCAATTCAGTCATCTAAAGCTAATTGCTTCCATAAGTCCTGAGAGTCTCTCTCCAGCCCATCTGAGTCACTGTACCAAGCCTGAACCAGATCTGGTCAAGCACAGCTCAGCAGAAGGACATGTTGTGAAGAATAGCCCCGTGGTAGCAATGTCTGTCAAATCACAGAAGTTAGTCATACCAAGGAAAGACACTGCTGGCCCTGGAAACTTGTCCCATTCTTACTCCACCAAGAAAACAGACCAAAACAGAACTTGACCTATGAGGCTGGAGGTGTTCAGTCCAGTGATGCATGGAACAAGAGGATGCACAGAAGTTGCAGGGCAACTCCCTGCACAATCATCTTACAAAATGGGAAGCCATGACTGGAGGCAATATATCTCATGGTAGGCTACAGGAAAGCACAAACACAGGCATCTGCTTCTGAGAGAAGCACTGGAGGCCCTTGAGTATGGAATCCCTCCACCTTGTCCCGACAATAGTTTTAAACAACAGAATTTTTGACATTATAGAAACTAGCTAGATTCTATCTATGGTGCACCACCATAACACATAACATGTCTGAGCCTCAAAACATTCCTGTCAGAGATCACTGGCCAAAAAGAAAATCTATTCCCTTTTTGTTTGACCTTATAGGTACTGATAAACTTGATGACGCGACGATGATTTCCAGTAGAGGAGCAATATTTGTCTCAGTTTCCACACCAAAAGCAGCCATGGAAAAGGGCAAAGAATATAATGACTCAGTATCACAAGGTGGAGACTAATTAGCAGCAGATCAGGAACAGGCAGTGGTCTCTGGAAGAAGGTGCTTTCATGAACAGAGCACAATCTTACTCATCACCTGTCTTGATCAACTGCAGAGGTTTCCATGAAACAAATGCTAATGCTCCCTCAAACCAAACAAAAAAATTTGCTGGTTTTTTTTTGTTCGATTATTTGAAAAGTAGTGCCTCTGTCTGAGACCTTCCCTATTCTTTTCTTCCAGGTAGAGTGGGACCCCTCTCCAACAACCAAAATCTCACTGTATAGAGCAGTTATCAGGCAGTGCCTCTCCATCAGCCCTCTCAGTTCACTGACAACAGATTACAAAAGTACTAAGATTATGAGGACGGCATCATCCTTTCACTCAGTCGATGCAGATCCACTACAAGCTTGCTTCAGCAATTGCTTCTTTCAAGACCTGCTATTCTCCTCTGTGATTTCAGGCAACCAGTTAACTCACAGCACCGGCCCTTCCACTGGTACAAAACCACTACAGAAATGTTTTATATAGTTAGTTATCACATTACCCCATCAGCAAGGTGGATTTTATTCCTGCTTTAACAAACCTGTCATTATTTGGGGTTTATCGAAAAGGTATACTGTGAGTACACTGAAAGATCACTCTGGTCTAACAAATTATTTAGTTGTTTTTTCCAGGAATATATTGGGATATGATTGTAAAATTAAGGATCTCCTACTGCTCCTACTATCCCTAATGGGACTCACTGGATTGCCTCCTAGTAAGTTTTTTCTTCTGAAAAATCTATTACTTGCTTAAGGAAGCTTAAATGCTCAAAAGCCCAAGAATTGATTTGTTTATTTTTTAACTAAATCAGCAAGTGCATTTTTCAGGAGTTGATGTGTGCCCATTCATATTGAGAAAGGCTTTGGCAATTAGCATTTATCTTTAGCTAAGCAGAGCTGAAGGATGGCACTGACATGAAACTTAAACTCTCCATTCTTCAGGGAGTAGAGTGTGGCTCTTCCTGCCGTTCTCAGCTTGGCTGGAACTGCAGGAGGGCCAGTCAGGATCCCCTATAAACCAAGAGAATTCGGACTGTGTGCCAAGAACCCATCTCCCTGTTGACACAGGTGCCTCAAGCAGCTCCTTGATCTCACATAGGCTGGAACATTGTAGGAACTCCCTCCTGAAATAACAGAGACTACCTAAGCACTCCTGCTTAAAAAAATTTACAATAAACATCAACAAATGCATGCCCTGTAAAATATTTTGAAGGGTTTTAACAATCACTTTGTTGTTTGGTGACCAGGAGTTTGTCAAGAAAAGGTGATAGACACCACCCCCTCACCCCAGCTGAGGTCTGAATCAAGCCATCAACATGACATAGTGACCTGGATATGCAATGACAGACCAGCAAGGCTCTCTCTTGCCTTGCTGGTCTGCCATTGCATATCCTTAATGTAGCAGGAGCTCTGGCATCCCAAAAATCCTCCTCTCCTAGGCAACAAACGGACTGACTATCTCCATCATTGACGAAGCTTTGGGGTTTTTTCATTCATTCTCAACTCCGTAAGTGGCAGTTGCATCTACTAGGTTCTCTATTTCTGCAGCTTATGATTTTTTGAAGTGGTCAAAGGGATTTAGGAACTTAAACCTCCCTACAGCAGCAGATGGGCTGATTTTTGCCAAGATCAGCCAGGCTAGAAAAAGCACATTAAGCACTTGCTCTGACCCAGCACAGTCTGGATGACACATCTGGGTGCTCACACAAGCTGAGAAGGTGTGCGGCAAATCTGTGGCAGAATGAAAAGAGAGATGAGTGGGGACAGATCCCTTGATTTATTTTGAAAACACCACCCATGGTCGGTTAAACTTGTTTCCTGGGCAGCCTGGCCATGCATGAAGCAACCCACAGTTTTACACTGCTCTGCAGCCTGGAAAGATGTGCCAGCAATAGCACCTGTGAGCAGAGGCACAAGCAGAAGACAGCAGTCCCATACGTAGGACATACCCTACCAAGGCAACTCCGGTCCCTTCTCCTGAGAGGGCACAACTGGTGAGAAGTACCTAAGATGAGATGCTCATGCTGCATTGCCAGACCTGTGTCCTTCAGAGAGGTCTGATAGAATTTCACACAATGTCTAGTGCTGTGAGATGACTGCACAAATGTCCCCACTGGTGGTCTCAGCCTCTTGTTTGGTGTATGAAATCTTCCAGCCTAACTCCTGAACATCACCTAGGATAGAGGAAGACACATCCCCCTGTCTCAAAGCTCATTCCACTCCTGTGACAGCTGCAGAAGTTACTATGGAGAAAAGCAGTTCAGTATGAGAAAGTACTGCAGTAAGTCTCTCTACAGTTTATCATTAGAAACAAGGAGGAATGCAAGAGGCCAAGCTGCTTTCTTGGGTCTCACAGTGGCCTCCCACAGCCCACCACCGCTGCAGCCCATGCACCTCCAAACTGCTCACTGATCTTCTGCCAGATAGCTCTAGGAGCCTCCAACCAATGGGTACAGCTGACTTACATAGATATATTTCAGCAATGTATAAAAAGCCAAATTCTTTACACATTAAGGCACGGCAGTTTTAACCTAACACTTTTAGGCTTTTCCCTACTTCTGCTGGCAAGACCACTGTATTTTCCCATACATGTGAGGAAGCTTTCCCAAATAGTATCACAGGGAAAAAAAACCCGCTATGTACATCATTCTCTGTAGGACGCCCAAATCACCAAGCTCGCAGCGAGTGATGCAGTAGCTGGGGAGTAGCTGAAAGGATTGAGCCCGTGCCTGCTCAGTGGGAGGAATGAGGATCTCCTCACAAGGTGTCAGCAGATGGCTGGGTGCTGAAGGTATCTCCCTGGTGACACCCACAGGAAACAGCTGGCAGAAACCTAGGGGTGAGGGACGTTGCCTCACAAGTTGTCCAACATAATTTAGCCACTTCTGGGTGGCATCTACAAGGTCTTTACTGAGCTCAGGCCATGGCACAGGGCACTTGGGAGGCCACCACTTCTCTACAGCAATAGCTGAAGTTCAGGCACCTCAAATGGCACTAATCCTCTACATTTGCACACTTGAATCATTCCTCTGCAAAACAAACTAAAAACAACTGGGAGAGCATGTAACATAAGGACTCAAGTGATAACTGTCCTGTCTGCATTGTTAAAATGAGACTTTAGGGTTCAATATGTGAGTATCATGATCTGATAACAATTAACAGAAAAACATCAGCCTAAAGGGCAGTGACACGTCCTCCCTGCTCTGTTTACAAATGCCACGGTCATATGAGATAGTAGTCAAACATATCAGCAGACTAAAAATAGACCACATAGGATATGTTGATAAATATTTATTTCAAAACAGTATAGCTTTTTACATGACTAATGTTAGTGTGATTTGAGACTGAGAAGAAAACAGCCAATGATGATTGCTTGCTAACTGTGTTTGGAGGAGTGACACAGGTAATGAACTACCATCAAATCAACTCTGGCATTTTCTTCTCCTAGTAGAAAATGTGAGTAGGTAGATCACTCAACACCATTATGGCTGTTAATGCACCAGTGAGGACTAGGGCAGGATGGAACTAGAAGGCCACCAGTATCATCTTGGAAGGAGAGCAGCCATTTGCATTCAGTAGGGTTCATCCTTCACGACTGTGTGGGCTGGTTTCATGCACCAGCCAACAGAGCCTGTATTACAGAGAGAGGTTAGAAAATATCTGCCTGGACCTTTAAGACAATTTTATTCCCGGTTAAATCACCATCAAACCCTTTTCACAACAGCATCTGCCACTGAACCACTGCTAATTAGTCAGTCCCTGTTCAGCGAGGGAGGAAGACGTGACAGCAAATATGAAATTATTTTTAAATACGGCCCAAAAAGCCCCGATAAGGATTGCAGCACTTTATGACCTACACCATGCTTGTCACAGGATAGGGAGAGGGAATTTGCCTATCGCTACATGTTGCAATCACTGCGGAAATGTCTCTCTCTTCTTGCTTCCTCTCCACCCTTGTTCAGAGAGTTAAGGTAAGATGGGAAAGCAGCTGCAGCTTCTAGGACATCTCATCTGGTGAGCCAGGACAGCGCTGGCAATGCTCCTTCACTGTGCTCTATAAGCCTCAGTTGCTTTATTGTTTTCTCCATTAAGTATCACTTTTCTCTAACTGTTGTGAGCAGCATGAAAATAATTCCTGGAAGATCTCGAACAGTTCGGGTGTGATACAGTAGAGGCCACACAACAGACAATGCAGTCAAGGGATTTACTGAAGCAAATAGTTCTGTTGTGCTGGGAGAGAGAGAGAAGAATTGGGAGAAGCATCTTGACTGAGGGAGAGGGATTCATAGCTCAGTGAAAGTCTGTGGAATGACTATTCTAACACTTAGAAGTTTTCATTCTGCACACCACAATACCCAAGCAAAAAAGCAGGGCTCTCCCAGGGATAAGTTTACCAAGCTGAAAGGTTAACCAGAGAGAAACACAGGAGTCCCAGGAGTGTGAGTTTTCATTTAGGTCTTCGGTCTCATGGATATGCCTGGACAGGTAAAGCCTGACTACCTAAGCACAAGAGCAGCTTTACTGGAATTCCTTGTCCATCATTCTCCCAAGAATATGGAGAGGGGATTGCACAGGATATTTCTGCAGTTCATAGTGAGGAAAGATGCACAAAGTCCACAAGGCTTGGAGAAAGATCTTTGAAAAGAGAAAGTGGCATGTTTCAAATGAGACACACACCTTCTCTAAGGTGATGTAGTGGCAATACTTGAAAGTAATGGGCTGCTCTGATGGTTCCTTGAAGACAGGGAAGCCTGGGGTGGTGGGGTGGGGGGGATGGCAAATTCTGTATCTCCTCTCTTCTACCTCTTTCCAAACAAAGCAGGGCTTACAGCACTGGAGGGGACTGCTGTGTGTAGCAGTAACCCCCACACTATGGTAGCCTCATCCAAGTGAGCATCCATAAAGCATGATGTAGGCGACGTGCCCACTAGAGCATCTGCCCACTCCTGATTCCACAGGGGCCTCCACAGAAACACTAAGCATACTGCTCCAAAAACAATTTTCATTCTATCACAGACTGCAATGACACCAGCATTGTGTCCACCTTCCTAAATGCACTCAGCTCAGTAGTTTGCCAAACACGCTTGGAAGGGCTAACAAGAAGACAGGGTACCAACACTGACAGGCTGAATTTTAGCAAAGTTAAGAAGTGGGTTATAGGGAGAAAAGTAAATATTTTATAGCACATTTTTATTGTCCTGTCCTGTTATGCATCTGCCTAAGTTGCACTAGTAGTCAGCAAATTTTCTCTATATCTCTCCACTTTGATGAAATAGAACTTATTGCTGGTGAAAAAGAATATATGCACCCCAACACTGTGTACATCATTCATGCAGAATAGCAAAGAATTCAGTGCAGTGGGAAAGTGTCATCTTCCAAATGCTGCAAAACCCATAAACAGATAGGAGTTACATTCAGTTCCTAAGTATTAAGAAATACACATATAAAGGAGACCTCCTACCAAGATGGCAGAAAGCTCAAGCAAAAGGAAGAAGGAATAGACAGTATGATATCCCCTTGTGTACTGCTATTTTTTTATTATTATGGAGTGCTCTATTTACACAGAGTGTGTAATAAGAACATGCTTGTATGGTAAAGTAAACTAAAATCATCAGCAGAACACTTGTGGAAAAAGATATTTTTTCTCAGTGCTTTCAGTAATTATACAAGTTCAGAAATTAACATTACATTGGTGAAGCGTTATCTCAAGAAACACTTTGGCATTTGTGTTGTGTTTCTGTAGGGCATTGCTGAAAGTCCATGGACCTTTGGAAACCTGCCATAGTGTAAGGGTCTGCTTCAGTCACCTTCCATTTTCCTGTAGATGAAATTAATCAAAGACTTAGCCCTCTACAAAGAGAGGTATATGATAATCACCAGGTGGAAAATCATCATGTTTGAGAATCTAAGACAACCACCTTCTTTTCCACGACATCTTAAGCTGAATCCTGACCAGTCACAGGAGGACAGAGAGATACATATGGTCTAAATTGTCAACCAGTCAATACACCAAACAAAAAAGTCAACCTCTTTTTCCTCCAAGCCTCTTCTATAATCTTCTCCTTTTCCCACACCCCAACTACTTGGAAACTACAGGCTTCCCTGTGCTATTAGATTGTTTGGGTTTGTAATGGCTGCTTGTGTGAAAATCCTTCATAATATTCTAACACAAACTAATAGTTTCAGCTGGTCCCCTTTAGTACATATGCTTTTTTTTCCTCATGTCTATTTAAACAGTAATTTAAGCAAAAGATGTAATACAACTGAAAAAAAGGTATTTCCTAATAAGATGTTTAAAAGCTGATAAGAATGTCCAATTCCTGTATCATATTAATTTTTAATTAGATTTGTATGTGGTCATTTCAGACATGCTAGAAACAGAGTAATTATCCAGTATATAACTTTGGCAAATATATTTACAAGTATATTCCAGAGACACTGTCAGAAGTTGATACTAAGAATAAAAGTCATCCATTGAAAGGAAGGCAGTAGATACTAATCCTTGTGGTAGAAAAGCTATTTCAAAATATGACATTAACCACATCCTCTTTGGTATGTACTTACCAACATTCAATACAGTCTTTCTGAATCTATACAAAGTCTGAGACAACTGTTCAGAAAAACATACAAATATACATTTCATATTAAAAGAAAGGCTCCCTCTGAAAACCAGCTATAATAATTGGGCATTAATACTCAATGATTATGTCCATGTTTAGGCCTGGAACAAATCTGTGCTCTGTCAGAGCTGCCAGACACTGCAAAGGCTGCAGGAGGACCACCATCTCTTTGGAAGAAGGGAAGGGAAGGGGAGGGAAGGGGAGAATTTCTTTCAAGTCTATCATCTCATAACTGTAACCCAGCTCCAATGCTTTCCAGGGTGGCAGAACCTCCTGACTCCATCTCCCACACCTGCTCATCCAGCCTCCTCATACCACCAAAACACAGAGTCCATTCTGTCCAGTGAACCTGCAGAGCACTTAGTCTTATGGAAGAGACCATATCTGAGCAGAGCATAAAACTGAATTTACTTACCAGTAGTCAACATGAGGAACAAACAATGCAAGCAATAAACTGCTTCCAAGATTTGTGCTTTTCATAGTAACAGCTTAATTTCTGAGTTTATCTGTACCTGCCACATAGCTTGGAGTTTTCTGCAGATCTATAGCTGTATTGCCATTTTTATCATAGAAGTAACAGGTAGGGGTGTTCTTCACTTCTTTCTGGGAAGTAAATGAAAGACACAGGTGGTTTGTGGGTATTTATTTAACCCATACTCCAGTCATTTAACTAATGACCAGGAGAAGAAAGCAGGAAAAGGAGAAACAGAGCCAGTTTTAACTCAGCTTAATAATCTCCAAGCCATCTGTCTATACCTTTGCATACACAAGAGCCATGTAAGTGTGCCATGCTGACAATAAGTGGTGGCCAAATCAGCAGTCTATGCCTCTACATAGGCAAACTCTTAAAGAACTGGACTGCTAATCCCAAATAGTTTGCTGCACTACTGAAACAGCTGATGCTTGAGACCATAATGACATAGACCACACCTGATCTAATTGGGACTCAGCCTTAGTAATAGGCCTTTATCATCAGCACAGCAGGACATAATATAGCTTCCACAGTTAAGTGAGCAACAAAACTGCTTTCTTGCTTTTCTTTCTTTTAGTAGTTTCTTTATGATGGTATAGGCACTGAAATTGGTGCTCTTAAAATTTATCATGCATGGTTTGGTTTAAGTTTAGAATTTTTCTGTATTAAAAGCAACAAACTTCATCCACTGAGGCTCCTGTTTAGCTGCTACAGGCTGCAAAGCAGAGAGAGACCAGGCATTTGCAAACCCCAGCACTGTGCTCCAAGGTGGGAGTTCACTGCTCAGGAATCTCAAAAGTGACTACCATGGTGTTTCCCAGCCAGAATCACCACCTATTTTATTTATGTGCAGCTTTGGGGGTCCTTTTACCCCCCTTCTTTCATCCAAAACCCCAATTTGTGCTATTCTACCTCTGTTCAACCCCACAGCTCTTCAGCGAGGCCCCTGCAAAGAGAAGCATGGGGAGGGGGATTGCAAATTCAGCCTCATCTCACAGCCTGCCTGACACAGGTGCAGTGGCCAGCACCTCCCCAGCTTCTCCACAGGGCTGGGGTAAAGGGGACGCCAAAAGCACCTTAAGGGAATTCATTTAGGTCTTGTTGAGACTTTAAAGTAAACATTTCCAGAAAAGAGTGCAGGGGAGTCACAAATCTACACTGGTTGGCCTGTGCAGCCATGTCCACAAGGCAAAAGCTGCTCAACTGCACCTGTGCCATGCTCCAAGCCATGATGACTGCCCAGAGACACCCACAGCCCTCCTGCCGCCACCTCAGCCCAGAGACACCCACAGCCCTCCTGCCACCACCTCAACCCAGAGACACCCACCGCCCTCCTGCCGCCGCCTCAGCCCAGAGACACCCACAGCCCTCCTGCCATCGCCTCAGCCCAGAGACACCCACAGCCCTCCTGCCGCCGCCTCAGCCCAGAGACACCCAGAGTCCTCCTGCCGCCACCTCAGCCCAGAGACACCCACAGCCCTCCTGCCGCCACCTCAGCCCAGAGACACCCACAGCCCTCCTGCCACCACCTCAGCCCAGAGACATTCACCATTCTCCTGCCATCACCTCAGCCCAGAGACACCCACAGCCCTCCTGCCGCCACCTCAGCCCAGAGACATTCACCATTCTCCTGCCATCACCTCAGCCCAGAGACACCCACAGCCCTCCTGCCATCACCTCAGCCCAGAGACATTCACCATTCTCCTGCCATCACCTCAGCCCAGAGACACCCACAGCCCTCCTGCCATTGCCTCAGCCCAGAGACACCCACAGCCCTCCTGACATTGCTTCAGCCCAGAGACGCCCACAGCCCTCCTGCCATCACCTCAGCCCCTCAGGACAGGAATGGCTACCCCACAGCCCTCTCTACCAACAGCCTCACCTGCTGGAGCGGCCCAGACTGTCATGTCAGAAAGCAGGAAAGTGGAGCCCTATGTGGCTGTGGGGCAGGAGGCCCAGTGCCTGCCCACTATGGGACTGGGCCTTGCCCAGGCCATTGGAACCTGTGAAGTCAGAGAATTCCCACCAATGTAGAAATTATCTTCCCTGTGAATGCCTGAGGGAACAAAACGTTCCATGAGGTTATTGGAAAAGAGGAACTCTGCCTGGATACACAGGAGATCCTTCTAGAAATGTCTCAACTCCAACTGAACACTAACAGGGATCAAAAAAAAAAAAAAAAAAAAGTATAAAAATGGGAACAGAAAAAGCATGGAAATCTGCTCTCCAGCTGGTGGGCTCCTCGTGGCTGCATAAGCAGTTAGGAGACCTCAAGATAAAAACAATTCTAAGATGGACAGCTGCCCTTACACTGTGGTGTTTTTGCTGGTAGAGCCCATGTGGTGCTGGAAACAGTGGCAAGAAAGGGGAATTGAAAGCCTTGGAGGAGCTCTGAGAAGCCAGCTTCTCCACAGCCGATCCCTGACTGCTCCCTGTGGCCAAAAACCCCCAGTTAGGGCAGGAGGGGGCAGACAGGAGTTGTGTGGGCAGGAACATGTGAGGGCACTGGATCGAGCAGGGGGCCTGGGCACCTCCCCGTGTCCATGGCCCCGTGGACTGCCTCAGTCCATGCCTACATTCAACCCTCCCTGCTGGCACTGAGTCACCCCTCAGAACATCCTCCCTTCAGGCTATCAGAACCCAAGGCAATGGCCAGTCTTTCTCACTGACATTCCCATCCCTAAATACATTTTCACCATGGAGACCGTCGCTCTCATTCATCTCTCATCCCAAGAGATGCAACTTTGTGGGACTCCAACTCCTGCTTGTTAGCTCAAGCCAAAAGGAATAACTATCAACTAAGAATAAATACTAATTAACCTGAATCTTTCATCATATCGTGATCTGAACCAGACGCTATCTCTAACTTTAGGCTGCTTTGAGATGCAACCTCTATCTGCAGCAGGCAAAAATAAGATTCCTTCTTTTGATAAAGTTAATTGTGGGCCTCAACAAGACACATTTCTTGGCAATACTGTGCTCTTATCTTTAAATGCTGTGAACTCACAAGGGTTTGAAAGGCCTTGCATTTTGAGTGCCTCCCATATGAGTTCTGTGATTGAGGAGAATTCAATCCAGGAACTTTCCCAGGTCGTGCTGGAAAGAGAGGTGCAGTGAAGACAGCTTTAACACTGCACACAAGCGCTGAAGAGAGGCTGTCTCAGAACACTCAGCCAAAGGCTGCACAAGAGCACAGCCGAGATTTAGGCCCCCCAGCATAGGGTGGAGTAGGGTGAGAGCCATATGGTATCTTCTGTTGAGCTGACTGAAATCAACAATGCTGTATATTGGTTTTAGAATCAGAAAGAATAATAGAGCAGGGTTAAAACCAAAGACTTATTTGCCGAAGTGTATCAACATTTTCAAAGCTGCTTTGTTTTGATGTTTTTCATTTGTTGGAAGTAGCTCCAATGTTTTCTAAATTACTGAAAACCACTGTTAAAAATTTCTGCAAAAAAACTCTGTTTTTCATTATGACTGTTGGTACTTATGCAGACAACATACATGGAGAGAGGAAATGGTTCAAACCAGACTTACTGTAAAAGCCAAGACCTTTCATAAATGCAGCTGTGTTCTCTTGCAGAAAAATAGGTTATTTGGGGGAAAATATTTTTGGACTTCAAAAAACAGTGAGCAGGATACCAAATAACTCTTGGCAAGAGCTGTGCAAAGCTGAATTCTGCCCAGTTCCACCTCTCAGGCACCTTCTGTGCAAGAGTCTACAATGGTAACTAGGATTACCAATTTAATCTTCACACCACTTCAGCATGGACATGTAAATTTCAACAAGCCTGCAGATGAAGTCATAAAATCAAGCCTCTACCATTTTAGAGTTGCATAAACAGCTTTTAAGTGTTTTAATAGTGCGTTTTCTTTGTACAGCGCAAATGTAATTGTATTTAGCAGCTCAGCAAGTCCAAAGATGTGTCCAGCAGTGCCGACTCCCCAGGTGCTGGCACACCTTCCCATCCACAGACCCTCTGCTGCACATCACCAAGGGCCCCTTGCTCTGTGAGACATGCATCTCACTTGTGAGGCCAGACATTACCCAACCCCTCACTATGTGGCACAAGGAACTGCTTCTGTGTCCTCTGAAATAGAACTTGCTTTCCTAGAAGAAAAGACCTCAAATTTGTGCTAAAGGAACAAAGGGCAGCTCCATCCTCTAGGAGAATTGAAATAGCCAAAAACACTGAGGATGAAGTACTGTTCTACCCTCTTGATGAGTCCAGTCACCACCTGCCTCCTCCCTGTGTCTTCCTCTGGTAGTAAGGCACTGATGAGCAGTGAGAGCCACACAAGAGAACCTCAAGTTACCTGACTTTTACCAAAACTGATGGAAATTACATAACCAATGACTTTTTTGAGAACTCTGTCAAATTGAATGCCAAAATTGCTCTTAAGTCTTCTATTTAGGGTACTGGCTAACTGTAAATCTGTAAAGGCATAGTCAAGTGGAAACACCAGCTAGAGTTTCAGCTACCTGAACAGTCCCAGGTGCTCAGGTGTATTTTAGGTACTGAAAACAACCTTTAAAACTTCAGTCAAGATTCCTTTCCTTGAACTGAAGGTTCGTAATCTTTGATGAGTCCCATAACCAAAACTGCCATCCTAACAAATGCACAGGCATCTCCTTTCCTGGATGTGGGTGGTTTTGATGCCTGCACTGGTTAAAAGCAGCAATGTACTAAGGGAGTACAAAACCATGAAATTTAGGGAGATGAGTAATGTATGAAGTGTGGAGGCAGTGAGAGATGATCCTCATATTATGTGCTTTTATTTAATAATTTATAAATAAGTATCAGCTTTCCCCAAACTGCCCCTCAGCCTAGCAATTACATGTTGGCTGATTTCTAGTTAGTGCTGTTCTTTTATAACAACAAACTGTTCCCAAAGCCTCACATACAGAGAATTAGACAATCAAAGTACTGTGTGCAATTTGCCACTTAATTCATTCAGTTAGCTGCAATTAAAACAATACAATTCAAGGCCTTGTGTGTTTCTCTGAAAAAATACAAAACTTTACTTGTTACTATTAATATATACAACCTACAAGAAAGAGTTAACAAAGGCCCTTTGTCTTCACTGTTGTAGTAGAGTAATTTTCTTATCCTTTTCTGTAGATGCCCTGGCAGTCAACAATATTTCTTTCAGTTGTTGTTCTTCAAAAGACACATACTTTTCATTCAACTGCACAGAAAATAAAAGGAATCCAGTGGGACAAATTCCCTTGGTGAGCAGATCCACTGTAGCTGCCTGGGAAGGAACCCAGGTGAAGGTGCAGGGCTTGCATTAAGGAGATGATCAAACCTATTTAGAAGGGAAGAGGCATCATTTTATCAGGCAGCAAGCAATCAAATTTCTGTTAGAAGTTACCTAGATATTTTACATAAATATTTCATATTTCTGGAAAAGCAGTGTTTCATGGCTACTGTTCTCTGTTCACCACCTTTGTATAAATGACATACCAAGTTTTAGCATGACTATAGAACCTTTCCCTTTTTTTGGTTTTATGGATTTTCACTAATGAAACCTAATGACAATCTAATTAATATTATACCAGATTTGCAGGTGCAAAAGAGAACAGAAGCTGTACCTGGCTCCACAAGAAAGCGATAAGCCACCCTATTAGAGCTGCTGTGACTGTCTCCCATCCCAAACTCCCCCAAAACTGGGCATTATTTCCATCAGTCATGAACACAGAGCGTGCAGTGCTCAGAAAGCAGCAACATCTCTGACTTCTGAGAATGCACCATGTCTGTCCAAGTCTCATGATGTTTCCAGAGTTTCTGTGAACAAGGTGTATCTCCACGCTATTCTTGCTAGAAGGATATACTCCTGATGTGCTGGTCTTGGGTATGTTAATTCAGTATTTCAGCAGTGGTTCTTCACAGAGGCTTGATTCAGCCTACTCCTGCAACAGAATAACAAAGCACTGATTTGGATCTGTACTCTTAATTATTATTCCACCAACATAAATGAGCATTTTCACTTAAGCTCAGTTCCTCAAGAAAGAACTACTGTCTGCTTTGATAAGATGGAATGAAATTTATCCAAACATTTATCAAACTATGTGAAATCTTATTGGAAGAATACATTCTGAGATTTTGTGAATAAAGTCCCTCAGGACAGAGTAACCCCAAAATATGTGTTTTTGGGAGCAGAGACTCCCAAAGTCTCGTCAAAAGGGAACTCACAGCTCATCTCATGCTCACTTTTATTCTTTTCTTCCAGTACCCAACAGCATAAAAAGGCCAGGGCAAAATAAAGAACCAAAACCAGCATTTCTTTTCCAGAAAGGCAGACCTCTGCCAACCCCAGCTCCAAGAAACACTTTCCAGTATTTTTCTTCCTTCCAGTTACTGTCGCTTTACAAAGATGCTACACAGTGATGAATGACAAGGAAGGCAATTCACCAAACAAGGCACCTATTCCAAAGTTATTTTTATTAAAAGAAATGCTAATATAATACCCGTGGCATATGACTTTATGCTTGAAGAATCCTGCAATTTGCATATAATCTGGATGAAAGAAATTTAGTTGCAAGACCACATCTCCAACTATTAATGAATGTTCCCAGAAAGTCTAACAAAAGAAAAGAAAAACCAATCAACCACCTCTGCTTGGCACCTTTTTTCCAAATGTGCTTTCTCAGCTTAGTTTGCTTTCATAGAGATAACACTGGCAGACAGTAACTGTATATGTTCTGTAATAAACATACTTTTGATATGGCATTTCAAGGCAATTGGATTACTAAAAATTTTTATAAGGCTAAACTTAGCAGTGTATATCAAGAACCATGTTATTACAATAAACTATATAGAGTACAGCACTGTCCATGAAATCAAGGAGATATTTCATATCACTTTAATATGTTGACACTATCAGCTGACCTGTAAATACCAGTAACATTTTCATTATCATCTACATTTAAGCTTCTTTAAGCTTTCAAGTGCCCTTATGTCCAATACCCAAAAACATCCAATTCAATTCCAGCACGCAACTCCAAAAATCACATCAAGGAAGTTCTTTATTGGTTTCTCTCAATGACTTCCAGACTAAATCAGCTCATCTATAATCACAGAAAAGGCTTCCTGTAAGTATCTAGTCTGAAAACACATGGTTGATGTTAGATATTTTCAATGTTGCAACAAAGGACCAGGCAACTAGAAAATAGTTAATAACTCTCCTGATGACTCACATACTGAAATCAGTGCTGGCTCTTAGTATCAGAAGAATAAAACCATATATAAGAACTAAAATAAGACTGTGGAGCACACAAAAGGAATAGGTTTGGATCTCAAAGTATCTACCTTTTACCTACTCACCTTTCAGACACTTGGGCTTCATTAAACTCCCAAGCATCACTGCAAGAATGTGCACTACCAGTGCAGTGAGTGCATAAATGCCAGAATGACAAGGTAAGGAAGAGGCAGACATTGTAAATCTGTTCACAGTAGTGTTCCAGATTGATGCTAAAATAAGAGTTATGAGCTACATTCATTTCAAGTAAATATAAGATTATCTATACTCAGTTCAGGCCTTCTTTAGTCATCATCTACTTGGGAAGAAATTATAGCTTACATAGAACAGCATTCATTTTTCTCAGTGACAGTATGTGAAAGTGAACAAACTCTGCCCCTTCTCCAGTTCAGGCCAAGGAGAGACCCATGCACAAATCACTGAGGGTGACATCTACCCAGCCCAATACAGCTGCACTTACCCATTCTGTAAGCTCCCAGATCAAAAGCAGTTGGCTCAAGCCTCTGGAAAAAAGAAAGGTTTCACATCAGAACATTCTTCCAAATAGAACTTGAGTACACAAACTTACCACCTCTCCTTGTAACAAAAACGTTCATCCATAATGCTTGCTAGAAGACAAGACCTTTACTACACCAGAGAGCAACAGAAGCTTATAGTGCCCTTTCATGCCCATGCACCTTGAGTAGCTTCAGTTACAAATGGACAAGTGTTCTCACACCTCCTAGAACAGGGAAACAAAGAAGAGCAAAAGAAATCCTGGATTCCTCCAGAAACTCAGCATTTCCACCTAGCTTTCTATTCAAGTATTTCTACCCTTGATTATTGATACTAAACAAATTCATGGATGCACTGAATAGCAACAGATCAGCAGCAGCTAATAAAATTAAACTGAGCTAGATATCATTGCTGTATTGAACAAAATAGATTTTTCCCTCCATCAGGGAAGGCAAATGGAGAGACCTTAGCAGCTGTGGAAATTTTGTGGTTTGGTCCTGGAGGTTGTGACTTCAGCCCCAGGTCCCAATTCCTTACCACAAACCACTAGAGATCTCCGAGTAAATACAGGACCAGCTCCCTGCCAGCGAGGCTCCATCAGATTTAAATCTCATCCATGCAAAAGGCCTGCAGCTGAAGCATCCTGCCATAGGCATGGCTACTCAGCACAGCTGTGGGCATGGCACAGCTGAGAGAGACCCTTTCAGCTTGACAACAGAAGAAAATGCCCTGAGCACCTTCCATCCCTGCAAGCTGCCTGCCTTCTTGGACAGCCCCTTGGGAACACAACTCAGCTGCCTTCTCTGAATCAGACACAGAGGACCACAGATTAATTAATGCTGCCTGTGTCCCAGGAACATCCTGGGGACCTTAATCTCAGTCCTTGGCAATTCTCCACTAGGCACTTTCCACGCATTAGGCAAAAGGCAGGCTCTGTATGTCAGGGTTCCTCCAAGAAAGGGCTGTCCACCTGCAGCAGAACCTGCAGAGCAGCAGCTTTTGAACCACTCCCTAGGCTAAGCTTTTGAACCACTGCCTAGGCTAAGTTTCTGAACTCTGGCAAAGAGGCAAACCTGCATGAGCCCCAGTGGTCACAGCCATCCAGGCACTCCAGCTGACACAGAATATAGATGGAAGTCACACATGGGGCAGCCCTTGCTTTACATTTTGGTGCAGATGTACACAGAGAAAGGAGTGAGGGCAGAGCTGAGACAGTGGGAAGCTTAGAGAGAAGGAGGGTGTCTTACTTAAAATCACTCTAAAGCACATTACAAATCTGTTAAAACATTGTGGCTTACCCCATATTTCGGAGTAAATTAGTAACTTTTCAGAGGGAGTGAAGAAACTACCACTCCACTTTTAAATAATAAAAATGCTAAAAAACCTACACTTAACAGCTCTAAAACTGCAGCAAGTCACCCACCAACACCCACTCCTCTTGTCAGCAGGCTTTTTTCAGCTTTGCCTATTATTTGTGTCAAGTCGGAGATGTCTAATGTTTGCTGTGCTTATCTGCTCAACTTTCAGGAGCACCAAATGCTACAATATGTACCTGTGCCACTGACCTTTTTCCCCACAGCATTTTGATCTAAAGTACAAACCACAGAGTTTCCAAAATCATTTGGATTCACTGCTCTGAGTGCATAGCTGTAAAAAATCTGCTTTAAGATTAACATCCAATTTTATTCATGCCTGAGGCTTCACCACAGCATCTATTTCTGTAAGATTAACAGCAAGATCCCAGTTCTCCAGAAATGTAAAGAGTAACAGACAATTGTAAAAGGAACATGATGTTTCCTAACCTGCCCTGCTCACATGCAAGAAGGTACATTTTCCTAGCCCTTTCCACATTGGGTGTAATTTCTATTTGCATTTTTGCTCCCACAACATACAGCATGTGTATTAGTCCTTCTATCTCCCAATAGCTGGAATGCAAACTGTGGGTGCCAAAAAAATACTAACATAAATCTCACATTTGCAAAGCATCCCCTGAAAGACAGCTTTTACTCTGAAGGAGCTAAGAAACAGCCATCTTCCACTACCTTGCACAAGAGCAGTTTGAATCATCTAACTTGAAAATACAAGTACAGAAAACGAGCACTTGGTATTTTGGCTAATCCATTTGAAATGAGTATACATTAAAACACTTCTTTTTTGACATGGAAACCTGAGGACAAATTGAGGGTCATTTTTAACCTAAACATCAGAGGAAATGTTGCTTTAAATAGTGCCTTTAGTTGTCTGTCAATTAGAGCTATTGCATTGCTGTCAACTTGCACTCCTGCTTTAGTTCCAGCTTGGCTCCATCCTACACAGATCCGTAAAAATCAATTGTCTCTTGCAAACATGCATTAACCACTGGAAAGTGAAATTAATAAAGTGTGAGAAAATCTGATTCATAAAACTGACACTCCTGTGCCCAACAACTCTGGGTTTCTCCCCTCCAGCTAGCAGCTTCAGATAGGGAGGCAAAGTGGTAAAAGATTATCAAATTGCAACTGTCATTCCTGACAAAATGCATCTCAATGCTAGAAGGAATTTTAGGTTTTAAGCTAAACCACCACCTCAAAGGGTTCCTCAGAGCCTGTCAATATCTGCACTTTGGATGGAAAGCTACCACTGAGCGCAGTGTGTCCAACATACAGAACCTGCCACAAAATGAAGTTCTTCATAAGAAAGCTCATCTCAGTCTTGGTTGGTAACAATAACAAGGAGACAAGATGAGACCATCAGTCTCAATTGTAAAGACAATGTTTTCCTCCCATATTATTCTGTCTGTCATGTTCCCTTCAGGTTCCAAAGGAATCCCTGTCTCATACATCATTATTTCCCACAAAGCCTGAAAGCCCTCAGGGGGGGTTTCTTCCTGCCCACCGTACCAGCCTTGAAGTCTGAGTACCTTCAGAACAGTGACAGAGGCCTCTGCCAGTAATAAAGGGGAACATCTGCATACCAATTAAACTGCTGAGCGCTGAAGAGTAAAAAAAAAAAGGAAAAAAAAAGAGGGGGAAAAGCCTTGAAAGTAAATCTGAGCCAAGTTCTAATTAATGCCCTAGGCCCCGATTCACCACAGCACTTAGGCATGTAGTTAACTTTAAGCATGTATTTAGTTCCATTGAAGTCAAAAGACAGCATCGAAGAGGCAAACTACATTAGCACAATTTAATACTCTTTGGGCTAATTAATCAGCCATAAAAATTAACTATGAGAACTGTATTCCTTATTTCCCTCACTGTGACATTTCCAGATAAAAATACTTGAGTGTGGCTGGAATAAGCAAAAAAAGCACTACTCATTTGGCTGTTATGGGGTGCTTGGTCTTACAGCTGTGAAGGCCAGTCCCTAAGAACAGCTGTAGGAACTGAGTTCTCTCCACATCACAGCCTACTGTCTGTATCTTCTATGTGGTGGCAGCTCACAGACAGAAGAAGTACAGCCCTTGTCCTAAGGAGCAGTAATCGAAGAAACAAAAAGAACTGGCAACAGAGAAGCAGAGCCACCAGGCTGACATCCTTCTTTTTCTCTATAGAGGCATTTGCTCACCACAGCACACCAGTGTCAGTTGTGATGGGAGGTGGCAAGGAAGGGCAGCAGACAGGGCTGGGTAAGCGAGGGAGGCTGAGAGCAGATGCAGGTTTGGAGACAGAGCTGGTGAGATTCCTAAGGAGGCACTGTCAGGCAGAGCTGGTGTCTAAAGGCTAGGCAGACTGGAGTATGGCCCAGCCTCAGTGTGGGCAAGGGCTAAACTCTCCTCAGTTTCAGTGCAGCAGGACTAAGCCCTGTACAAAAGAAGCCCAGAGTGCAACCTCCACTTAGCTGAATTGTCCCAGATACATCCAACCCTTTTCTCCACTTGGTAAGCCCAGGGTGGAGAATGGCTGCCAACACTGCACCAACAACATGCAGGCTAGATTTGGCCTAAACATGATCTCCAAGGGTCAAATGTGACCAACTTTTGAGGTCCTGTTGACTTCAAAAAGGCATGTGTAACAACCAAACATTCTGTAAATCAGAATGCAAGGAGACAAGCTGGCTGATAAGGGTGGTCTTGCTAGGGACTTCTGCAAAAATGAAGCCACAGAAAGTTTGCCGAGTATCATTAATGCTGTACATGGACCTATAAAAGCAAGAAAAATGAAAGCAGGGGACAAACTCCTGGTTGACAATACTTCATCTCATCCATCATGAAAACAAAAAAGAACCCTCCAAATATTAGAACAACATGAGAATAAAAGAAAGTATCAGCACAGCTTTTCAGATTAACTTTGAATTTCCTTGCTTTCATTGGTTTAGGAGCTCTATTGTTACTCCCTTGTTTTTTAAATTGCAGATACTAAAAATTCTTTTATCTTTCAAAGTCTTTAGAGTATGTTATATAATTACGTAATTAAGGCCTCTTTCAACTGGATATAATTTACTCTATATTTTACAACAGCTGCACTAGAGCCATTACAGTTTATCATTTAAAAGCCTAATGAGAGGCTTCTTAATTAGTGGATCCTTCAGTCACTAGACTGTGACTGTGTAAAATATGCTTGGCAGCTATTGCATTTTACAAATCTATATGAAATGTTTGTGTGAAAACAGGGTGTGTACAAGCCCAAAAACACAGTGCCTGTCTTTGCGGGTCAGCCCATCTGAGCATGCAGAGCTCCACACATCTCCACTCCCCTGTCTCAGTGCCCGGCTGCTCTGCACACAGACTTTCCCTCTCCCAAAACAAGAGCCCAGCCTCACTCAGCTGATGTGACTGTTGCCATGTTCAAACACGACCCAAAGAGAGAACGGGGCTGTGCCCACTGACTGCCCAGGCCAGCTCTTGCATGGCTCATCAAAACCTTTTCCAAGCAAACTCAGCTCCTTGCTGCTGCTGCTGCTCTCTCTCAGGAGCTCTGCTCCGTGCTGGATTCTGCACCCACTTCCTCTGTGCTGCCCAAAGTATTCCTATCACTAGAAGGAAGAAGAGGAGAACTAGCCTCTCATTTATAGCCACCAGCACATATTTCTCATTAATCATCACCAAACTAGCAGTCGGTCACTGAGATTCTAAGCACAGTATTTGCCCAGAGAAAGAACTGTAACTCCATCCTCCCTGCTGGGTAGCACAATGTCGGGGAGCAGCTGGTGGAAATAAAGCAAATATTAACAGGAATCACTCCCTGGGATGAGCCTCATATGAACTGGGGGCTCATAGGATCCATCACTCAGTGAGCAAGGAGCACACTGAGTATCCAGACCACACTCTCGAGGACTGGTGGGGTTTAGTGCAGTTTCCTCCAGCTCGTAACACAGCAGCTGTGTTACAGTGGGTCAGATTTGGGGCCTGCCAGCATTTGGGAGTGTTCCTTTAAACAGTACAGTGACAAAATCATGAGTTCTTGTTGGCTGCAGGATAATATAAATCAGCTATTGAAAACCTGTATCATTAGTGCTACTGCTTTCCAGTGGTAGATGGCTGTAGTAATGGATTGGCCTCTCCATCTCATCCTCCCACTGGAAAGCAACATATACAGGACTGATCAATAACTTGATCTAAGTTACTTGTAGACATGTCAGGTGCAAATATTGCCCTTTCTCAAAAGGTTTTAAAGACCAGGTATTTTTACAAAATTTAGGATAGGCAACAAATTGCTTTGGATAAATTGTAATTATGGTGGAGAACAGCATAACCAGACCCACCCATATTGTTACACATGAGTTTTAAATAGGAAGTAATTCTATTGTATGCATGTATTACTTTGTGGGGTCAATAGCTCAAGATGTTCCATTTGAAAAGCATTTTTCTGGAATAGCCATATTGCTGAAGAGCATGTTTGACAGGAAACAACTAGATTATTTCACCATGGAATTTGCCACTAATTGCTATAGCTGAAATCCTAAAATACTTCCAAAATCAAAACCAAAATCCATGGTCATTACTAGGGCCAGAATTTTATCCTATTGTGTCACAACATATTACTCACTTAATGTAGCGTTGTTAAACCTGGAGTCAGTGGAAACTCTACAGGTCACAGCCTTGTTTCCTCATGGATCAGTGGAGAGGCTAAAGAGGGGTTTAAAGACCTTCCCAACATAAACGTGGCATCACTTTAATGCCATTACTGTGACTAAAGCATGTACATGTGTTTCTATCCTTGACCCCATCTCTGCCACCTGCACACATACAGAGGGGATATGATCAAGTAGGTTATAAAGCAGGTCAGAGGCACAGATATTTCACAGTTATCATGTTACAGCCCCCAGGGATGTCCAAGGACACCCATGGAAGCAAATGCAAGCTGAATCCTGGCTATGCACCAAGTCCTGCTGTGGCACTGACATCAGAGCAGTCTTTTTGGGAAGGAAAACAAACACAGGCCAGGGCTTTCCAAAATTTGAGCTATCACCTTCTGAAAACCCTTGTGACAAGCTGCCTATAGATTTAACTGAGAACTTCACAGGGATATCATATTTCTTTGAGCTGACCTTCTTAGAAAACTTTGTACTCCAAACATCTGGAAATCCTTGCACCTTAAATCAAACACCCTTTTAAACAGGTCCTTGTACAACAGTTACACTCCATGGCCTGCATGGTACTAATGCCGACTTTCTTCAGTAAGTTCAATGGCATCAGAAGTGATGTCATAGAAATTATTTCACCTGATTAATTTTGCATTGACTTCTGTGACAAGAGCAGGAGAGTAAAAGGAAGGTGGTGGCTAGGTCCAGGTAGCCATAACCATAAAGCAGAGGAGAAGGCTGAAGACAGAGGAGGAAATAACATCATACTAACATGCTTCATACTCAATTTGCCTGCTGGTCCAAGCAAGCACCATGAGCTTCCTTGCCTTCACAGCAGGGCAGCTGTGCTGCACTCCACCATGTAAAACCCTGGGAGAGCAGAGCACAGGACAGCCAGTGGCTTGGCAAGGCCAGGAACCCTCTGGAGCATGAGGCCTGCAGCAGATCCCACCAGAACAGCTCACCAGCCCAGCTCCCTCAGTACTGGGGCATCACGATGAGGAATCCAAGCATCTGCACTCAGCCCACAGCCAGCCCAGCTACACAGGCTGGTGGGTAATGTTTTCCAGCCTCAGGGCTGCCGCTGGAACCCTTGGGGTCAGAAGAAAGAAATGGATCTCTCTGGCAGATCAAGAGATCCCTTTTTATGGGAGAAGGATTATGGATTATCATTTTGCATAGATCTCTGCTCTTCTCCACTTCCACATCGTTGTTTTTTTAAAATAAATGAAAACATACCAGGAAACTCAGCGTCTTCTTTCAAGACTTCTCTATTTCACTAACTCATTCCAGCCTCCATCACAGCTCTTTCCTTGTCAGCAACTGTAGCACTGCGCTATTCCTCTGCCCACGCACAAATGCACTGGGTGAAGGTATGAACTGGAATCTCTCCGTTAAAGGAACAAGCAGGCATCCCAGAGACTGATACAGCTGCTATTTGCATGTAAAAGAGGAAAAGAGGTGCATGACTGAGCCCAAATTAGCATGAGCAAAGACTCCCACCACCTTTGCAAACTACAGCTTGCACAGTGGTGCTAATAGAGGTGCACACTTTCCTCACAACGAAGGATTTCTACCTCAGCCGTAAGGAAGCTTGTATAACAGTGGTCCACAGAATTTAGAGTGAACTTTTAAATCCCTATTTTTCTGAAATATACAGAGTGCTAGAAAAAGAGAAAAACAGTATATGCAGGGTAGTGTGGATATGCCCAGGTTTAATTTCATCCACACTTCCAGCTTGATTCCTGAAGCTGGCTACCTCAGAGAACCTTGTTTTGTAAGGCCTCCATCCCTTCTGTACCCCTAGATTTCTGGATGTCCAGACATATTTACAGCACTCAGTGCATCTAAAAATGAAAACCAAAATAAGCAGAGCAAATGCAGATCTAATGCTCCATTTTCATCTCTTGAAACAGGAGAAGCATTTCTTTTCAATATCAGCCCTTTCAAAGGGATGCTCTTGGGATTAATTTTTGTCTGCAAAGTCTTGCTGAAGACACACACTTCATAAACTGTAAGATTTCCAGATTTTAACATAGTCTCATAGTCTTTGTCTCTCTGGCTGCTACAGAGATATCTAAGCATCCATGTCTGTCCCCATACCTACTGAGTCAGAAAAAGAGGATTAGATGTCTCAGTAGACTGTTCAAGTGCAATTTTATTGGTCCCCCAAACCACACTGTACTTTGAGGTCTTGTTGCAGAGAAGTTATAGACTCCTTTTACTTTATCCTCATACTTTCATGGAAGCCGTTGGAACAATTCAGTGCCTCCACTATTTCTGCAGCAGGTTTAGCTCATCTGAGAAACTAGAAAGAATAGTAAATGCAGACATTAATGGTAATAAAAATCAAAGCTAAGCCCTACATGAAGAGAAATAAATTCCAAAATGAAAAATTCGATTACACAGTACCTGTCTCCTATCTTGACTTCCTCATTATACGTAGAAATTAACCCTGTCATTAAGTACTTTGATCAGGCTGTACATAAACAGCTTATAACGGCATGAAATCTACCACAGCAAGCAGGCAAATGAACGAGTGGAGAAATACTGACATCTGGGGCTGCTGTCAGACATCAAGTGCTCCTGCTCCCTCAGGGCCAAACTGCTAGAGTAAATGGGGTTACTCTGAGGATTAATTGTTCCCTCCTGGTTTGCACTACTTCCAGAAAGTTTCAGCAATAATATCCAAGAGGCTATCATTTGGAGATCAGTAGTACTGTTCTAAGATCTCTGAAAGATTTACAAACTGGGCTTTGTAACTGCACTTTAGGTTAAAATTTGGTATAGAAATTCTCAGCCCAAAATTGATCCGAAGCAATATCCCACCTTTTAAAAGTACAAATAGTCACTATCATCTATCTACTTAGAATTAAAGCACGAGAGGAGAGGTGCCCATGACCAAACTGGTCCAGGTTTACATTGCTCAGAAATGAGGTATGGCAGCTTTTCACACACTCCAAATATTTGTCACTTACCTTTGGAGAATATCCATGCACTAATGCCCACTATAAGCAAGACTTCTGGGCAATTGAGGTTTTTATGGATGGTTTGTTTGTTTGTCAGGATTCTGGACCAGAAGTTGCTTTCTTCTGGGAAGTATTTAATGCAGTGTAACTTTACTGTAGTTATGATCCTATCTAAATTCCTTGCACACAGACTGCTACAGAGGCAGTCAGGCCAACAGAGTCTCTTCCCATCTGTGCCCCTGGTTTGCCATCAGTCCTTTGCCATCTCTGAGCCTTCTTTTCAAGCAGCTGTGTTTCCTGCTGGCTCTTCCCATCTCTTTGCTCAGAAGACCCTCAGCATGGAGACAAGCATTGAGAGTGCCCAGGTACATCTGCCCCTGAGCACCACCTGGGGACATTGCACTGAATTTCAAAAGTACAGCTCAGATGCTCTCTGCTTTCCTAGGTTAGTTGTGATGGGGTTCTGGTGATTTACCAAGTACAGTAGGCACAGGACCTAAAGGAGGAATCCTGATCCAAAAGAGGCAAAGGCAGTTTTCCACTGTATTCAAGATGGCCAAGATCTTACCTTTAACAACCTAATGAAAGCTTGGAAAAACACAAAGCAACCCCACAGATTATTTGCTTCTGTATGTATTGCTAAACATATTGCAGAGCAGACATTTTATTACTCCTAAAAGCACCGAAGTCCAGTATTTCCTTCACTTATCACAATCCATTGCTTTATCCCATTGCTACAATCAGCCCCAGGATGTTATTGCAATCCCTTGTTCAACACGGCAAACTCAGCCATAAACCAAAACAGCTGAACCAAAACAGCCCAGGCACCATTGAGTGTCCCAGAGTATTGTTCTCCATCTATAAAGCTGTGCTTACTCATGCCCCACATACCAGCTGGGTGCCCACAGAAACACTTCTTTCCAGATCCCTAAACTCAGGCACTCCCTTCTCTACAGTCAAGCAAAGAGTGCAACCATGCCACAACAACACAGGCATACATGGAAGATATCACAGTAAGACAGTGTGCAAGGGGTGGAGTTATCTGAAGGCAGCATTTTTGCATCTGACTCTAACTAACCAGCCCAATTGGAGCACACGTGAAGACCCTGATAATAAAGCAAATAGGCCATTTATTTTGACTTTGCAATTCCTGTTCCAAATAATTTACTTCAATATTGCTGGGTATTTTGCCTACATTAAAAGCTGTGGTAAGTGTGTACCTTAAATTTCTAGCAAACCTAGAAGCACGTAACAATCCAGGCTGCAAAAGCACATTTTGTATATCAACTACCATAGCATTATCATTTGATATTTTTACAATATGCCAGCTTCCCTTCTAAAAACAATTCACTATTAATATCAATTTTATGTAACCAGCAGCATGCCAGGGATTTCTCACATATCCCATCCCTGAAGAATCCCCAGAATTCACCAAGGTGATCAAATCTCAGATGTGAAGTCTTCCAGTGATTACTCTCTTCAATTCACCTCTTCAGTGCTCAGGAGCTTGCTTCTGCTCCCAAAGAGCATCCAGCTTTCCTGGTGAACTGCAGGATGCAGAGCAGATTAAGGGCTCCACTACTGACTGAGCAAGACATTTTTAAGCATGTCTTACCAGTAAGTGCATGTGTTGCTTTAGTAATCAATGGCATCACCTAAAAGTATAGTCAATCAAGTTGTTACACACCTGTCTGAATAGCTGATGCTATAGACTAGAAAAATGCACTGGTACAGCTTTGGAGCTTCTCTAGAAAACCTCACAGGTAATGTACTTCTGCACTGAAAGGTATCAGTCAGGAAAAGTACAAGAGGAGCAGGAGCAGCTACAGTGGCACTGCTTTTCAAAACACACTCAATGGCTGTTGGAAGGCAAGGCTGAGCCTTCCTTTAGGTTTAGAACTGAACTTGGGAAGGAAGACAGTTGCTCAGGGTTGCTGATGAGTCACAGAAGATATGTGAGAAGCTGGCCTACCTAAAATCTTTCAGAGGATGGTGAAAACTGTAGTCAAGACTAAGTTTTATTAAAGGTTTGTTTTCACTAAATCTTTATTCCTGGTTTTACATGGGATTTAAAGCAGTGTGGTAACTTTATCAATAACAAATCCCAGTCAATGAGAACAGCACATATTCCCAAAGGACAGCGTTGCCCCCTGGGAGCTGAGCAGATGTAACCAGGATGCTCAGCCCCTACAGTGGCTATTGAAGCTAATGGGAATTGCTGGTACTCAGCACCACCAATGCTTGGTCTCCAGGAGAGGAACTTGTGATTTATCATGAGCTTATTGATTACAGATGGAGACTGTCACAAAGACACACCCTTGAAAGGAATTTAAGTTTTCAGCCCCCATGTAGATGTGCACCCATGGGCTTCTGCCTACAGATGATGTTTCCAAGAAGATGATGTTTGAATCTCAGCCACGTATCTGAGAAGTTGGTATCTCAGCACACTTGCTATGTGCTCATCAGGGAAAATCTCCTCAAACAGCTGCAATTAAACTCAGGTCACACAAGAGGAGAGCCTTGCTTTGGTAGGTCTCTAAATCCTCCTGACAGCAGGCTGGAGCCTATGGGTAGAAGAACACAGGCCTACAAATGCAATTGCCTTCAGGGCATGATAAATGTCAGGAAGGCAGTACACAAAGCATTTCCAAACTTGGGTCAGAGAAAAAAGTGTGAAGCACCTTAGTTCAAGGTCTAACTCCATGTCATATCCACAGGCCCCAGAGGTGCTGTCAGGTAAAGAGCATGAGTCATGGGTACCTACAAAATCCCTTCTCAGCAGTCTTTATCCATCACTGCCATTCCTGCTCTGCTAAACAGGTCATGGAGAAATATTTTGTCCACATTTTATCTGCACGCTTTCCAGAGACTGAATTCTAAAGAAAACAGAAAGGAAAATATAACCACTTTCAGATGCCTGTCCCTGGGACAGAAGTCCCCACTTTTTCATGAAAAGCATCATGGTGCACCTACCACAACTGCTTCTATTTAGAGCCATCTCTATTGAGGTGCCTACTCCAGATGCAGGAATCCTTTGCAAACAGGTCCTGGTTGCCCTCTTATTTTCCCTGCAGCCTGTATTTGCATTCAGACTCTGTGTAACTTCTGAATGCTGGCTAGGAAAGGCTGATAATGACACACCACAGGTTTCTTAACAAAATAAGACAATCCTGCCTTTTGGAAGTCTCACTATGCTCTTTTGATCCAAACATACTAGTAGCATGGAGGAGATCTTCAGTGACTGTAAATGAACAGTGACCTGCTGATTTTCTTGGATTATCAATTGTTTACACCACCCAAAGATCCTGCATACCATCCAAACCACTGCTCTGCATATTATGCATTCTCTTTCCCAACAAGGCTAGGTATCAGGACTGCAAGAAAAGTCAATAGGAGTTGAAATGGTTTTAAACTGGGCATCTTGACTTCTACATAGTAAAAATTATTTGAATAAAACTGCTTCAGCACTTGGTTCTCAAATAAGCAGCCTAGAAGAAAATAAGGACTTTGCTGATCTGAAATTGTTAGTGCTTGGCATTTAAAAAAGCTCTTCAGAAGGCACCTGACAAATTACTTCATCAAGATTTGTGGGGACTTATGGTAATGCTTTTCAAGTAGTTGTTGAAACAGAGGTGCTCACAATTTTCCTAGGAAATATGTCAAAATTAATCAAATAATTCCAGGAGCAGAAGAATGCTGCAGCCAGGTTCCTTATTCATCTGTGTCCAAAGGCTGGACTCTTCCTCGGTATGAAGAAGGCACAAGCCATGGCTGACATCTCCCTGCACCTGAGACTGTCACAGCACCTCTCTCCCAAGTGCCTCTCTCTAGAGCCTCTCCTTGGCCCCTCTGTGTTTTTGTCCCCTCCCTCACATATATAATTTCATTGAATTTAGTCAAAAAGGTATTTTCAACCACCTGTCAAATTTGGATTACACTAGCCAGGATATCCAAAGTTATACTGGAGGAAGGACACACGTGCACCAGAGGCCAGATTTAGTGGCATGCTGAAAACTCCCCAGAATGTTCAATACCTTCATTGATGGAAGTCTGAAGAAGACCTTCATTACACCTCCACACTACCAAGTGCTCCAGAGTGAGACCCCACAGAAAGGAGCAGTCCTGGCAAGTCCTGTGCCCTAGAGACTGCCTGAGCCCCAGCCCAGCACTCCAGAGGCAGATACTCCAAGCTGCAGTTGAGAAATAAACACCCCTTGAATGGAGGCCCACCTCTCACTGCAGCAGTGGGGGGCTGAAAGCAAGGCACAGAGCACTTTCACACAGCCAAAGGCAGGGAAGGCAGTATGCAAAACCCACCTACCTGTTAGAAGATTGAATCTTATCCAACAGGCCACTTACTTCCTCCTGGCAGCCAAGCTTCTCCCATACAGCCAGCACAGTAAATGAGATTTCAGTGTGGGCAAGCAGGAGGCCAGACACAAGTCTAGAAGTAAGGGGGTTTATTTCTTACTGAGCAGTTTGATAGCAGAAATGCCATGGTCATTCTTTCTAATTTCAGGGACCTTTTAAATAAAGTTCCACTCCAGAAGTCAAGCATGAAAAGGAGAAGAATGAAAACTCTTTTTGATAGATAAGATATTACAAGAGACTGTCAGAAGCTTGCTAGGAGAATGAAGTAACACTCTGGATACTGTCATTGAAAACAATAATGAAAGAGTACACCATTTTCTTAACTGAACTACTATCAAATCTATGTTACTGCCACACAACATATTTTTCGTCCAAAAGTGCCAATTTCAAGCTATGACTATTGATCTCTATCTAACACTCAAAATTAACTGCACTACTAAGGAAAAGTGGCACCAAATCGTTTGAGAACATCAAACAGTAAAAAGCCAATGGGGTCAAATCAAGGTCAAAATTTGATGAGTAGGGTGTCAGAAATTTAATCCATTTTGTCTAAGATAATGTATAGAGTCCGTATCGGGGCTTTTTTTTCCTTTCTTTTCTGTAATTTTTTTTTATGCTAGCTTCTCTCAAAAGTATCACAAAACCAGACCTCAACTTTTTTTTTATGAACTTTTTTCCATGACTGGGGAGAGAAAAGATTAAATGGACTGCAACACAGATGGCAATTATGCCTCTGTTTATTTCCTAATGAGTCACAAGATTATTTTTTGCCTTCTGCCACATCATTTCAGAATACAAGAAAACCTTATCTTGAAAGAGACTTGAGGAGACAAAATAACACTGTTAGAAGTTCCAGTCCAGCAAGAGACTGAAGTGTATTAAAAAAAAACCAAAAAACAAAACCAAACCAAAACACCAGCCCCCCCAAAACCTTACCCACAAGTGAAGTCCCATTCACTTAAACTCAAATTCAGAAATGATGGGTAAATCTGTTCCACCAACTGGTGAATGTGGTGGCTATCAAGTTCATTAGTGGTCTCATGACAAAATACTCAACAGCTCTCACAGTGCCATGTTGCATGTACAACTCAGCATTTTAGAGAAAGTTAATTCCCTAACTGTGGCTAGAGAAGAATTCTCCTCTGCCCCCCACAAGAGCCATCCGTGCCCTCGATCTGCTTCCCGTATCACCCCTCTGCCCTGGATACTCCCCAGCCTTGGACAGCTGACAGAACTCGTTTCCAGGCTGAGAGGCAAGCCCAGAGAGCCCACACTGGAGGCAGCACAGCCGTGAGCACACTGACCCAGCACTGCTGGGACTCCAAACTCAGCTGGGGCCATTCGCTTTTGAAACCCAGGCCGAGTCACCAGTTTGATCGGGGCAACACCATCGGCTTCTCACATCAGTCTAGTAATTAGCATGCTCTTGAAAAGAAGCACGAGATATGTATTCAGCAGTTCAAACCCTTGACTCTCACCTCCTCAAGAAATGCCTTAACCACAGGGTTTTGGATAGGGGGACTCTCCTCTAAACAAAAATTCAGGCTTTGATTCTAAGAGGGCTGAATCCTCAGCCTAGTGATCAGGACACATGGCTGAAAGAGAAAAATCCTTTATCTTAGAACTTTTCATATGTTTTAGGCAGTAACTGGGGGTGGATAATATGAATTTGGATCTTGTCAGGAAGAGTCTGAGTGTGACCTCCCACCTCCTACCAGAATACAAAATATGCAAAAGAGGATCCATTTTAAAGGGAGAGCTCCTTTCTGGAACAGCACTACCTCCGTGCTGGAACACACTTCTTTCTGCAGTAGTAGGTAAAGACATCCATACTCAGGAGATGGCTGGTGCTTCAGAAACACCCATGTCCTCAGGACATTTCTGTTTCCTGGCTCTAGAGGTTCCCCTTCAGTGTCTGGAGATTCCTGTTGGCTTTGGTAAGCCTCAGGCTTATCTTTCCCAAGGAAGTTCAAAGACAACACAACTGGTGTGGTGAAGACAGGGCACAGTTAGGTTGAATAATTTGTTACCTAAAAATGCTTCTGACAGATGGCAAGGCTGTTCTGGAACACTGTGAACATAACAGATTTTGGGACAGGGTGCTGAAGAGAACTGATTTTAGTGAAAACTTGGATTTTTATCAAAATGACCTTTTCCACTCCAAGTGCCTGCTTTGCATAGGAAATTGCAAAGAAAACTTCAAAATTTGATAAGAAATTGAACATCCCAGTGACTTAACTGGAATTCTGGTTTGGATGTCATTATCCTTCATGGCCCATTACCTGCAACTGGGTTCCATGTCCAACATGCATCAATGCCAAATGTTCCCATGAGGTATCACAGCAGCACAAGAAAACAGAAAACCATCATTCTCATTAAAAAAAGCTCAGAGTTTAAGGAAGAGAATGAATCATTTGCCCTGAACACTCGAAAATTCCTTAATCTGACATGGAAACCAGTTGCTTCTACCCTGCTTTCCTCCCCCACCCCTCAAAAAAACTGCAATATTCACAATCCATTCTAATTACCAAGGCATTTTCAGGTTGCATTCCTAACGAAATGAGGCTCAGTTGTTGGCACTATTCTCCATTTATCTGTCCAGTGGCCAGTTCTGTGTCCCTTCCCTTCCTGTCTCCTCAACACCTTCAGAAGCTACCCGACAGACAGGGAAGGGGGAAGGAGCTGTGAGTGCTGGGTGGGAAGAGTAGATATAAAAATCCTTAGTTCTGTTTTGATACTTTGCAACCACAGCACAGATCTACACAGCAGATCAGCAAGTCTCTGAGGTTTGAGAGGAAACACTGCCAAAAGATGGTATTTCTTTCCCCTTTAAAAAAAAAAAAAAAAGTTGAAAGTTTATTACTAGGTGTTGTATCGCATCTGAAACTTTCAGTTTCAGTACTTATGTGACGTATATACCAAGTGGAGAGGGATCTTACTAAAACCTTCCAGGATGAAAACCCTCACGCCAGCCAGTCTAGACATTCTCTAGCAAATACAAAAGTGGGATTAGAGGGTGCTGCTATTCTGACCCCAAATAAAAATTAACATAAATTAAATAATAAAACTTAATTAAAAGAAAAAAGACCACAACTAAATCAGGTGAACATAAGCTTAAACAAAGCTTAGTTTGAGTTGGTGAAATGCTACGATATAGCGTAATGAGGTAAATCCATTAAAATACCAATACTTTCTAAAGCATGTATTGAAGCATATTTTTGTCTTATAATTATGCAGAAACTTTTTTGTAAGAAAGAACTTGATTTTCTAAATTAGAGTGGAAACCAACTCATTGGCTTCTATTTGGTACTTAGCTTTCTACATATCTAGCTATTAAATCAAGAGCTTACTGAATTTTTAGTGTCTACTTAATCTCTTGGCTTACTTTAAATTCATCTTCTAAAAAGTTTCATTTAAGTGAGATGAAAATTGTTGATTTCTGATACTTTACTACATAGCTAGGAAACAGAATCATGGAGCATGAGAAGACACTTGAGTTAAATTACACACATCTGTCTCTCCAAGAAAAGGTTTTCTATCTATGTTGGAATGAACTTTTTTTCAATACCTGGTAATTCTCCTGGTTTCTACATACAGATTCCACAGAAGAAGCAAAGGTTACTAGTGTATAGCATTACTTCTGTATGATGCTGTATGTTTTCAATTAGGCACTCCCACAATGATTTCCATATCTAGCCACTTGCTCTTCTTATTTCTTGATAAGTGATGGCCTTATCAGGAAGTCGGGGGCGAGTCTGTTACTGCTTTGAGTAAACAGCCTAAAGGTCATTTTAGATGTTGGCTTTGACACTCTTTGACACTGAAGTCTTGCTTCAGTAGACACCCACCATAGCTGTGATCAGAAGTCACCCTCATGGAAAAATAGCCTTTCAGTGAGTCCTGTTGTCTTTTCAAAAGAAGAGACCACCAGTGGGCACTTAATGATGAAATGAGGAAAATTCTATCAAATTCCCCTCAAAGATACCTGACAGAGGCCTTTGGTCTGAGGTCAGGATCCAAGTGCTGGAGGTTTTCCCTGAGGTCTGCTAAGGTTATGGGAAAGTTCTTGAGTTAATGGGTGCAACAGTTCTAGCCAGTCCTCAAGGACCTGTTAAAGGAGGTTTCCCCAAGAAGAAGTGGCAGCAGCAGAAGACATCTCAGCTACATGGGCACAACTGACTTCAGCAGCTGTGCTTACATACACCAGAATGAGAGGGGTAAAACCCACGGCACACATGGCACCCCCGCTTGGGGTGAACAGCTGACACACACCCCACTGCCCTCCAATCCAGGCTTCTGCAAGCACCATTTCTCTCCTGCTCCCACAAGATTGAGCAGTAGAACAGTAAAAGGCACAGCTTTGCTTAAATAGATGCATCCACTTCCAGAGTGTGTTGGCTGCACACAGCACCACTGTGCCTCCATCAGCAAAAGGTCGTTCCAACACTACACTCCTGCCCACCTTCTCCCACACACTCTTCAGCATGAAAGCAGGAAGAACCCAGCAGACAGATCTAAAGATACTAACATCCTGCAAAAGAAGAGTTGCATGACTAGAGCAAAGTTCCAGAGCAAAGGCCAAAGCACCCACAGGGCTGATATAGCAATATACCTTGTATTGACAACTCTGCAGACTGAGCTACACATATTCCACAAGGGATACCACCACCCAAAGCAGAATCAAAAATTCACTGCAGACTAATTCCTGAAATCCTTTCAGGAAACTTTCCACAAAAAAAAGTAATTTTCTTGTCAAATTTAGGTACTTCAGGGTCCTAGGCTCTCATTTTAGGCACCTGAAGATAAATTATTTCAAAAGACAATGGAACAGGTGATTCTCATTGAAATCCTATGTAAAGAGGAACTGTGGATTCAGGCCCCTAGGATGCTATTCTGGTACTGCCTGGTGCTGCACCTCTCTCCCCTCACACCAGCATGCAGACCACTTCGTAGCAAGGCATCTCAGACACCTCTTCGCCCCAGACTGAACACAGCACCCCCAGTAACTGAGGTACAGTGTCAAATCATTCATCCTGCTGGAACATACCATCTGTGTCCACTTTACAAAAGTGGAAAGGTACAGCACAGACCAACCCTCCTTGTCCAGCTAGACACAGGTCTGAGGCTCTCCTAAAAAGTGAGGGTAGAGGTTATACTGACACATTATCTCCATTTTTCTGTGAAGAGTTGTACATGCTAATATATATTTATGTTGTTAGATTTCTATATGAAGTGCACCTTGTATCATCTTTGCCTCAATTCTGTGCAGCTAAAAAAGAGAAGAGAGAAACCGGAACCATGATGAACAGCTACGGAAGACAGCAAATACACGTGTGTTCTTCCAGGATGATGCTGTCTTTTCAGAGCCACTCAGGTCACTGCACTTACCAGCCCTTTTGCTTCAAGACACACATGACAGTAGCTACCAGAGCATCTTGTTCTTCTTTTCCACCATGCCTCATGAAATGCAGCTGTAGCCATTGTGACCTCTGGCACTGCCCTCACAACCAGCATGGGCTGTTCTGCTGCCCCTAGAAATGAAGCTTCTGGTTTTTAGAAGAAATTCCTAGCACAATTCACTCTGAATGGTATTATCATGCAGGTGCTAATAGATAAAAAACTACTAAGAACACATCCCATGGCTCTTTTTCCCTCCCTTCACTCCCCAGCAAACAAGGCTTCAGAGCTCAAGGCTTCAGAGACCTCTGCAAAAGCAGACAAGCCCAACTTCCACAGAGCCCTGTATGGTATTGTATAGGCACAGTCAGAGCTGCTTTCTCCAGACACAGGGCTCCATTTTCCAGTACATAATTTTCACTTTGTGCTAAATAGACAACAGAGTGTGAAAACTCCCTTTTTTTGGGGTTTGACATTATCGTACAGACAAGAAAACCATCTGCAGTTTTCAGCTTCAGCTTTTGCTCCAAGTTGGGATCTTTCTGTTACTTTTCCCAATACATTTTCAAGCCCAGACACTAATTCAGTGTACTCCCTACTTCAGCTGCTCTCCCACTCTGTGAGCAATGTCTGCTTTTCAGCACAATGCAGGAGTCACTCAACAGCACCTGAGTAGGGTGCTTATAATCCCAGGATGCCATACCACAAAGCAGGCTCCTTGAAGCCAGTACTTACCCAAAAAGGGCATGAGCTTGCCAGCTGCACAGTCCAGCACTACTCACTCATAAGAGGGTAGTATAGCACAGGTGGAACTTCACTGTAGTCCGATATCACAACCTGTCATATCCTTCCTTGCTAGAGGAATCTGGGTAAAGAAAACACAAGCTGTATTTAAGCAATAATACCTTCTCGGAATTTCTAGCAACAAGTGCTCTGAGGAACGAGCTGTGTCTCTGGCCCTTAACCCTCACCACTCAGCTTTCTCAGGCTGATTGAGTTAAAATAGCTGACTTGAAAATCATAATTGCCATTCTCAACAGTAAAATACTATTTTTTTTAATGTACCTTTTAACATGCTGCAAAGTTAAACATGGTTTGCATGTTGCCATGGATATGATTTCATGTTTATAAGACTGGTCTTTCCTGGCAGCTAAATGCTGGCATAGGAACAAATAGCAGAACAGGGCTTTGTTTGGCATTTTGCTTTGTTTAAGATAGCAGCTAACTACATTTCTTTTTAACAAGCTTTTGATTTTACTGGAGTTTCTCTAGGAACAGAGTTCATCTCATTGGCATTAAATATCACAACTGATCCTCCAGTCTGTGTCAGCAGAGCCCTGACCTCCGTGGCACCACTCATGAGAATCAGTGTAGGGTCAAGCCTGAGTATGTTTATGCATCTGCCATGGCTGATATCAGACAGGACACAGTGCAAGAAAGCATCTTCCATCTCTGCTTTCCTCATGTCTCAACACAGAGCAAGGGTTGAGCTAGAACTAACTTTTATTCAGAATAAAAACATGATCAATTCTGACTAAAATAAGGTACTGAAGTTAGGTTTTCGTTTGAGGAGAGGAACAGTTTCATTCCATAGGGGTTCCAGAAAGAATCTCCAAAATGGAATTGCTAAGTTTGTATCAACTTCAAATCAGCTGTGTTCATGCAGAAAGGCTAATGGAGCAAGAATAAAACCCAGACTGGCAGGAAGGTGTTACCAGTTCAGAACACCAAGTCTAAATGCCTCCTTCACATCCACACCTAATGACTCTATTTCAAAGACTGTGTGTGTATCTACCTCTAGCCCTGCTGGATGAATTACATGGCAAAAGTCACCTGGCCTTCAGTGGGACAACATTTCACCCCTCAGTGAATGAACCCAGGGATAACTTTTGCCTGCTTGTTGGTAACATGTAGGATTGTATCAGCTCAGCTGCTATCACCAGGAAATCTGAAAATAAGATGTGATTGCACAGACAAATATGGGGATTACACCACACTATGTCCCTCCAAATCATGCAGCCAGAGTATTTACCTCTGTCTGTGTGTTGCTGTCATGAAAATTCTGTACCTATTTCAGTGTCACAGATACACAAGAGTCAAACCTGACTTCAGCTTTTGAAGTGGGTGGAGAGCAACACCGCCCCTCTCCTGCCTGCAACTAAACTGCATTTTACTCACAAACATATCTGTAGTTCTGCTGTGTTCTGACTTTTAAAAAAAATAATCTCATTGGACAGACACCACCAGCAAGTTTCTCCACTCTGTGGAGTGTCTTCACAGCCCTCCCACATAGTGAAAATGACTCAGACTAAACTACTAAATTTAGGGCATTGGTATTCTATGTGTTACGCTGGTGTTCATACAAGTAATGCCTTAAACAGTAAATTTCTGAATTAAGCATTCAGGCATCTTTTCTATGCTGCATTTGCCACTGAAACAGAACGGCAATGAAGGTGGGCTGAGGAGGAGGTTATTTGGATCATGATTTGGCTTGTGTTTTGGCTAGAGCTATATGGGAATTTGAATGAGGTTTGCATGCACTTTTAGAAATATCTATTGACCCAATATCATGATGTTTGATCTCAAGTGATGAGATCATGCAACATTAACTGCCCTTGGCAGATTCCCTTTATCTCAGGCAAGAGACAGCAGGCTTTGACTCACAAATGGGGAGGATTTCTCTTGGGATGACTAGACCAATTCCCACTCCTCAGCATCCAACTCACCCACACCTTTGTGATGCTCCCCTCCTGGAAGGATGGTTCATGAAGCAGCTGCTGAGCTGCTGGTTGCAAATCCATGCAGTCAACTAGATCAGTGCTTCTGTAATTCAATATAAAATACAGGGAATTATTGAAAGGTTTTATTTGCAAATCAGACCCTGCTTCATGAGCAACAATTATCTGTGCAGCAAGGACAAGGTAGTCTAGAAGAAACCCATGATGGGGGTGAAGTTATGTGGCTATCCCCAGCAAGTCAGGGCTTTGCAGAGAGCTTGGCCATGTGGCCACCACACAGAAAAAAAGGACAGCAAGTCCCTGGCCCTACAAGGAGGAGAAGAAGCAATGACAGGGATGGGATGAGATGAGAAGAGGAAGGGGAAAAAGAGGAGTGCTAATGAACCTTGTCAGTTGAGGCACTCTTTCCTCTGTTTGCTCAAAATCATCAACAAATCAGTGTGAGCCTGAAGTCAGGCCAGAATCTGGCCAAGAGACCACACTCTGCTTTAGTCTTACCATATCACCTGCTGAAGCCAGCAAGAGTTTTACGTGGATTATCTCAGGCAAGGACATAGAAGCAATGACTCATCTAATAATAAATTTTGGTTCTTTATCTGGTTGCCAGGTGCCTCCAGAAAGGGACAGTTTTCTTAAACATGGTGTTTTTTGAAACTGCTGAATAATCTTTACAAATATAGTTCATGATCTATTACCCAATTAAAACCATGCAATTGCTAGGAGCAATCTGAGCTGTTTACACTGCACATTTCTATCACATGCCCTTCCTTTGTTCCTCATCATTGGAGCACAACTCTTCAATAAAAATTAGGTTCATGCAAAAACATTTTAACACTTTCACATAATCTGTTGTAGCTTCCAGGAATGCTTATACTGGTCTGGTGCACAGTATTTCAATCTGGGAAGCTGGGCATTCTTGTCTGAAGTTCTGCAGATCAGGTAAAGAATAATACTTTTCAATAAAATCCAAAACTTTTTCTTGTATGAACACCTGTCCTAAGGAAAATTTCCACAGTACAATGTCTATCCTTGTCCTCACCCCACCCAAGAAGCACTGATCTTAACAGACCCCAAAGTGCCCACTTCAAAGAATCTTAAAAACTCATGCCTAGAAGCAATCTAGGGGATTATTTAATCTCTTTCCTTGCTCTAAAACAGAATAGATAACTTAGACCATCTCTGAAAAGTATTCATCACACCTTTTCTTGCAAAAATTCAAGAATATGCCACTTTCTCCCCAAGTAATCTATGCCATGATTTTACTACTCATGCAATTAGAGAATGTTTTTCTAACACTTGAGCTGTTTCTTCACTTTATCACCTCATATTTGTCCAACTAGGCAACTTTGACTGGGTCAAATTACCCAGTTTTATCCCCCAGATTTTGACTGGTAGCAGAGTCAGAGAATATAATGAAGGAAAGATGTTGAAAGCCAAGATCAAGAGATATACCAAGATCAGAATATCTTTATGATATCTACTGCATACTAGTTGCCCTATAAACTGAGAAATTACATTAGTTAAACGTGAATTACTCTTGGAAATTACATTTTTAAATCATTTTACAATTTAGGTCCATACAAACTGTCTGACAAATCTGTCCCACTATCTGTCCAGGAATCCAAATCTCTTTCTTGAGTGGATTCCCAACTTCATTAACACTTCCTTCTTTAGAATACTTAAAGGGGACTTGTGAAAAAGATAGGGACAAACTTTTTAGCAAAGCCTGTGGGATAGGACAAGGTGTGATGTTTTTAAACTACAAGAAGTCAAAATTAGACTACATGTAAGAAAGTAACTTTTTACAATGAAGGTGCTGGAACAATGATACAGGTTTCCCAGAGAGGTGGTGGATGTTACACCCCTGGAAACATTCAAGGTCAGGCTGGACTGGGCTCTGAGCAACCTGATTTAGTTGCAGATGACCCTGCTCACTGCAGGGGGCTTGGATTTAAAGGCCCCTTTCAACCCAAACCATTTTGTGATTCTGTGGGCAAGTAAATCTTCCTTGGTAAAACTCAGTTAAAACATCTCCCTAATAACTTCTACCTTGTGAAACCGGGCTACCTCAACACATCCTACCAAGGTGATACATCAGGGGGGTTTTGCTGTATTGCCTTTCCAAGCAATATTCACATAAAGTGTCCCTTGCCACTAAGGGCTTCCAGGAGTTGCTCAAAAGCATCTTTCCACTTGTCCCAGGCAGGTGGCTTAAATTACACCCACCTGTCAAAGGGGCTCTGCTGTTTCTCTTTCTGTCCTCACCCAGACAAGTCTGTCCTTCATTATTCCAGAACTTCTCCAGTTCTCCAAGCCTGTCTTTACAAAATGAGCTGTATGAAAGCTCCAGTCCTGTGACTGATCCCAGCAAATTTCTAACATATCTACAAAATATTTAATTTGACACTATTGATACAGTATCAGGTCCTTTTCCCATATTTGTACTGATGTTGCCTTCTTAACCTTCCAAAGGTGCTGCTGTATATTCACTCTTTTAAACCTTTGCACTGGCCTCTTTCAAACTGAGCATAAAGTCCTTTTCTCAGAAGGCTGATGAAGGTTGCACTGTGATAGAGCCCTATTTCTTCATCACCTAAGAGAAATTCACATCCCTGCCTTCAAAGTATGACGTTAGCAACTGCCAAATATGTTATTTCCACACTTTTGATTGAAAAATGAAGTGGTTTGGTATTCCTGAATTGAAACACTTAATTTCAATAAGCTGAACCAAAACAAAATATTCTGATCTGGTCCAGCTTGACTTCAGTTTGTCTCATCTGTCTAAAGTGAGCCTCTCTGTCAAGCTTTTTCCCATGATCCAGCACTACAGTGGGTAAGAGGAGAGACTGCAACATGCCCTTGGCTAGATAATGCAGAGGTGGCAGTAGCTGTAAGAAACAATCAGGATACAATGCTTCCTGTCCCAAAAATACCACAGCAGTTCACACAAATGGCTCAGACTCAATATTAAGTAACACAGCAACCCAGCTAAACAAACTGTTTAGAAATGGATCAAACTGACTCAAAGCAAAGTATTTCAGTAATACCTTCCTGGCAAGTTCTCCTTAAATTTCAATCTCACAGAAATTTTGCATAAAAGTCACTTGAACACCAAGTATTTTTTAACATAATATAATTAGTAACTGTAGGAATAGATCAGTCATCATGACTTGCTGCACAGGAAGATCAGAATACTGATTCATACATACTTTATATACATTGAATTGCTTCAGAAACCCAGTACTTTTACATCTTCTTCTTACCATGACAGTTCAAATGGAGGTCTCTGCTCTCCAATGGTTTGCACATGATGGGAAGTGATGCTAATCATGAGAACCACCAGAAATTCTTTTAAGCCAATTAGATGGCATCAGTCACAATGACATTAGTCATGCACTCCTCAATCTGAGGAGAAGGAACCAAAAATTGTCATTCATCTACTCCTGAAGCTGCAAAAGACACGAGGGAAGTGTACTATTTCCCATTCTTTTTGCAATCATTGTTACACAAAGTGACACAAGCTGCTATTTTCTGTTCCTTTTCTAGGAGAATGGTGGTTACTCTCTGTGCAGGTTACAAGACAGACTTCGATCTCATTTAACTGCTTCATACTCCCCCTGCCCTTTCTTGATCCCCACATGACCCAGAAAAAAAATGGGACCAGAAAACATTGTCATTAGCTTGATGCCATTAGCCTCTGCAGCTTGTAAGGGCAAGATGTGACTGCTGGTTAAGTGCCAGAGAAGAGTTGTCCTACACAGTGCCATGACTCAGCACACCAGTGGGAATAATTAGAAAAGCATGAGAAGTGTTAACCAACATGTGGAAAAGTGGACACTCAGGGAAAATCTTCCAAAAAGCTGATAGTGAAGCATAAGAAGATCTAACTGCAGAGGGCTCAATGTGGAGGACTGTAAGAACAGATCAAGGAATAACACTGCAGCAGAGAGACAGACTGCCCTGGAGCAGCCAGCCTAACCAACCACACTACCGAGATCAATAAGTACCACTGATCTCAGTGAGCTGTGAGGTGGGGGAAGTCCAGGAGGAACTGATAGGAGGAGAGGCTGATCAGACCCTATTTTTCCCCAGCAGGGTGGTTTGGGAATCCCAGAGATGCTGGTGTAGCAATCTATCACTTTCACCCCAGGCAGGAGACCCAGCAGCCCTGGTGAGCACAAAGATCTCTGTGTATGATGTTGTTCCAATGTGAGAGGCACCTTTGAAGCACTCAACAGTTACAGACATATCCAAGGCACAGGCTGGTCAGCTCTGGAAATATCAGCTCTTGAAATCCATCCAACACTTTGTTTTTTAGAAGACAGAGGTAGTGAAAAAGAGGATTCAAAATCAGAAATATCAACCCTTCTGACCCAGGGGTAAGTAGAGAAAGTTAACAGTAAAGTAATCTTCTTCAAAAGGCAAAGAAAGATCAGTGGCTGAGAAGTCAAGATGTATCTAGCACATCTGGGGAAACTCTGCCAAGGTTTTCATGGCATCTGGTCCTCTGGGATGACATCTTGGCTCACTGCCCAGTTCGAATTTGCCCTTGAAGGATTTATGGGTGTTGTAGGTTGTAAAGTGATTTTTTACCTGTAAGACACTTGACCACTTCCTTCAGGCCTGGAAGAACCCACGAGCTGACTAGTTCTAAGACGGATACTCTGTTTAACCACTTAAGAAGCTGAATACGCCTCTGTGATTCACATTTAAGAAAGGAGAAGCCCAGGAATTTCTCTCCTGCTTCTGGCTTCTGAACAGTTAACAGGGGGCTTGTGTGGCCCAGCAGAGCCAGCCTGGGCCAGGCCAGGCCCACTTGGTCGGGCCCTGCCGGCTCCGCAGGGCTGGGCTGGGCTGGGCAGGGCTTGCTCGACCAGGCCTGGTGCCCTGAGATCCTGCCCCAGCTGAGCCCTGGCCTGGCTGCTGAGATCCTGCCCCAGCTGAACCCTGGCCTGGCTGCTGAGATCCTGCCCCAGCTGAACCCTGCCCTGGCTGCTGAGATCCTGCCCCAGCTGAACCCTGCCCTGGCTGCTGAGATCCTGCCCCAGCTGAGCCCTGGCCTGGCTGCTGAGATCCTGCCCCNGGGAATGCAGCGTTCTAACTGCAGCCTGAGCAAAAGTACCATGCTGAAGCAAGCAGAAGTTGAAGTAACTGTGGTCTATGAGAAACTTGAACAGAGAGAGATGGGGAACCTTGCCACAGAGAAGGGAGAGGTGAGAACTCTCACCCCAGGGATAGAAATAGAGAATTTTTGCTCCCAGAGATAGGAGAAAAGAACCCTTGCTCCAGGAAAAGGAGAAACCTTGCTTCCAGAGAGAGAAGACCCTTTACTTTTCTACCAGAACAGCTCATCCTCAATATAGTACCCTAACAGACAGAGAGGAGCCCTCGAAAGCAGTTGCAGGAAGAACTGAGTGTCCAGGGAAGGGACTTTCACATTGTGAACAGATTTCCTTTCCAGGTGACTGATTCATTATGATATTGGAGCCATGAAAAAGCTGTTTTCTTGTGGAAAAGCCTCCATGACATGGCAGGAGAGACTCCTTTCCCTAAGTGAAACTGATAAAAGACTATTTTAGAAGTGGTAAACTGACTAAAGGTCCCAGCTTTTGTCTCTTTATGTTATTGGTGGAAAGGAAAAAATGAAATGGGGGGAGGAGAAGTGTCTGAAAGTTTATTCTGGTTCTTATTATTTTTCTTTTAGTTCTGTTAGTAAAACTGTCTATATACCTTTTAAAGTTTTGAGCCTGCTTTGCATATCTCCTAATCCTTATCTCACAGCAGAAAATGAGTAAATAAGTTTAGTGGCTGATGTTCAACCAGGGTGCTGAACCCACTACATTAAATGAGTGCCCTGTGTGAAGATGACGAACTAAAACCACTACAATGAGTTAGATCCTCAGTTAGAGTAAACTGTGCTGCTGCTTTTTAGAAGCAGGATGATTTTGAGCAGGAGAGAATTATGCCCCAGATCTCAGACTGGTAGGATGGTTTTCTTAGGGGAGCTGCATCTGACAGCTTCACAATGAAAGGAATGTTATCCATGGCACAAAACTCAAATTCAACAAACAAATTGGAAACCGACTTTACAAGAAGTCATGTTAACAGATGGTACCAAATCCAAGTGACAAAGATCACAATTACTTCCTCATATTTCACATTTTATCTTTTGTGTGTGTGTGTGTGCTTCAGCCCCAGAGAAACAGATTATGACTCAAGAAGTGGAGCTAATTAAACTATAACATACTAAAAGGAGATTTGGCTGTGTTGCTATATCTGTAGTGTGGAACAGCAAGATATTCCTCTGTAAACACTGAGATACCTCCCCAGGATTTCTCATAACTATGAAATAATTCAAAGTATCTCCAGAAGAAGTCCTAGACTTGAATGCCAACCCTAAAACTAAAACATGCCTGAACTAGAGAAATCAGATAATCTAAGACCATATTTACATATCTATAAAAAGAAGATGAAGGACAACTGGAACAGTAACTGCGCTCTGCAGTTGTTGCTAGGCCTCAGCTTTCTACACCCAGCTGCACCGAATCCAGATTCATTCTCCTCAAGAGATGGTATCTAAGACTCCCTGATTTGTTTTTCACACTGTCCAGAAGAAATAACTTGATCACAGTGAAATCAGACTCACAGAAGCCCTCTTTTTCTCAGGCAAAGAGAAGTTTCTTCCAGAAACTGTAAAGATACAACTTTAATTGCGTTCCAATGCGCAATTATAACAAATGCCTTTTTTGTACCATGCTAACAACATAAAAGGTCTCTAATTCTGAGGTGGCCCCTGCTTTGCTTGGTGAATGAATGAAGCAACGTTGACCTAAGAGGTGTTGATGTATCCTACAGGAAGGGGAACAAACTTCCAGTGCAGAGCGTCTTCACACCAGTAAGCTTCTGTCTTCTCCAGCCTCTAACTGGCCCAGACATACTGCTGGCAAAAGGAAACTACGAGTGATGTTTCTAATAGATAAACTCTACTAGCACCTTCTACTAGGCTTTAAGATATGTCCAACCTAGCTGTCTATGCACATCCTGCCAGAAGTTACAGCTGCCCCTCCAGAGTCATCAAAAGGCAACGTCTCTCTGTGTCTCATCATGCAAGAGATGCTCACTGAAGACACAGCAGAGAGGAGTTCTGGGCATATGCAGTATGTTCAAGCATCTGCAGCACATCGATCTGTCTGCGGGCAACAGATGTCTTTGCAGACATGCAGCACTCCAGGCTCTTTTTATGCTCACTTGCATTTAAATACTGCTAATTGGAACTCAAACTCACACTTCCCTGGCTCTGAGCAAGAAAAGCATACCCCTTTAGCCTAGAGTTAATGCCTAGGCTTAGCTAATCTCTGTCACCAATAGAGACAGGCAGTGCTGCTGCATGATTCACTCTCCTACATCCATAATGAATCACTCTGGCCATCTTCAGAGAAGAGGGAGACACACAAGAGCACCCATACATGTTGCTTAGACTACAGACCCAGCCTCCAGACAGCTCAACAAGGATAAGTAAGACACAGCCTACCCAAATGGCCCTTTCTTTTGAACATATCCAGTGGTCAAGCAAATAAAACAGGAACTCAAATAAAACAGGACTGTGGCTTCCTGACACAATAACCTTACAAAGATACAATTAAAGCAGCAATCCAAACCCACTAATACTAATTACAGTAACACAAGTAGCAATTCCTGTAGAAGTCAACAGCTGGTCCACATGAAACTCAAGTGTGCCACAGCCTGTGTGTAGATGTGTATCACATATCTGTCCAATATGAAGGCCACTGCCAATTCACAAGCCATGTATGTTTTCAGTCAGAAAGGAAGAAAAGCAATTGATACAAAAGTCTGGAAACCAGGTCATGAGATTCCTTCTGCATGATCCTGGTATCCTGCATGAAACTTCCTGTCCAGACAAACACCTGTAACCTCATGCTTTCACCATAGCTTTGATTTATATCCTTTGCTCGGCCTCTGCAGTACTTTTAACCCTTCCAGGGAGGGTCTGCTTGGGCCCAAGCTGCACTTCTTCAGAAGTAGCAGGGAAGAACAAGGCTCTGCCAGTGGGAAAGCTGACAAAACTGTCCTGCTGGTTTCAAAGCTTCTGCAGGGGCACACCAGGCAGGGCAGGCTGCCAGGCTTCTCTCAGCAAGAGCTGCATTGCCAGGAAGCAGGAATGACCCATGGGATCCCCTACGTCATAGAGAGGCACAATATTTACATGCACAGACCTTGTGCTCCAGTGGTCCCAGTGCAGCTGTCCATTCTGCAGTGAGGGTTCTGCCATGCCCGTGAGAGGGCAGTTCAAGGCCCACTGGAACAGGCCCAGGGACTAGATCAAGTTTGACTGGCTCTGAAACATCCAGCTGTGTGGTGTGACATGTCTCTATCTCCTGGAGGGAACAGGATTTTGTGCATTTTCATTCTAAACACATAAAGCAGGTAGCAGTCAGGCCATGAAAAAACTTCTTGTAGGTGTGAAGACTGCAAGTGACACACATCATTCTTCATTTAACACTTCACTGATCTCTGACTTGTAGGTTGCTCTCCATCTGAAAAACCCTAACTATTCTTTTCACATGGGAATTTTGACCGGAGTCATTGAGATGTCCTTAGACATAGATTTGGTATAGAGACTGCAGTGGCAGTGAGATACTGACCTGGCTGGGCTTGTACCTACCCTGTGGCTGAAGCAGAAGAGCAAATGTCTATGTCAGCTACATCTGGAGAGAAAAAGGGTTTGTGTTTGAGCCAGCACACAGCAGCAGGGAGCAGCAGGAACTGACTGCTCTGCTGGGCTCCTGATGCTTACAACAACATTCCTCATCAACCAGCTTTTGGAAGATCAGTCACACTGAAGGGTATGCCACCAATTGAGATACGCTTATTATGCAATATAGGCTGAATGCTTTGAGAGCACTACTTATAGCACTTTGTCCTGTACAACAATAGGATCCTGCTTCCAAGGCTTATTAACTAACCAGGCTGTCTAGAGCAAGTTCTCTATGTGCTGTGGATAAATACACCACAAACCAGGAGTAGCAGGAAGACACAGTTTCTTCCCTGCAAGTATATCATAAATAATACAAATCAGTCTATGAAAGATGGGAGAAGACTATCAAGTGTATGCAACAGTCGTGACTTACACCTACCACAAATGTGTGCCAACACATCACATCAATTGACTTTCTTTTCACTTGGTCTGCATCTGACCTTGCCATGTTCATGCCAGTAATAGAACAGCTTCAACCCCAAAGTTATCTTTCAAATAACATTTTTCAACTGATAACATGCTCCCACACTTAAATTAACCAAACTTTTAACTACACTTGAGCCTATTTTTTTCATACAGGTTTAATTCCAGAATAATTGGGAAAATGAAAGAGTATCTTTTTAACAAAAATATGTGTTTTAGTAATTGACAGCATGTGTCAAGAGCTCGGACAATGCAAGGTAATGTATTTTTTTCATTCCAATTATTGGTTTCTTAATTTAACAAATAGGATTTTTGACTGCATTTAAAGAGGAAATCAGCAAATCAATACCACATTTTCTGTAGAAGAAAGAGTCATAAAATAACTCAGGTTACCACAGAAACAAAATTAAGCAAACTGGTGCCACAAATCAAGTAATTAAGCAGAAAGAATAATTTAATGTATTCAAAAATTATTGATTTATGATACTATGTCATGTTTGGGACTTAAATATTTATTATCTTGCATTCCCTGTTCCTTCAACCCTTTCTAATAAAAGGCAACTCAGCCAAGTCCAAGTAGTAAACAGTAAGACAATATGACGTTATATTTGCCTCTCCCTTGAGAGGCAGAAAGCACATTTTATGTCAAATTATTCCATGCACAGGGAACACTGCAATACTGCATACCTACAGCCATCCATGGATTACAGGATTAGACTCCTGTGTATACCCGGTAGCAGTCTAATAAATTTAAATTAAACTGCCATAAAATAGACAGGGGCAGTCTTTTTAGTCTTGCCCTACAGTACAGCAAGAAATGTACTGTGCTATGTATTTGCCTTATTAGTTAGTTCTTCCTGCCAAGAAGCAAGTTTCCCTAAACATCAGAAGCAGAGAGAGAACTTTAAGGTTTAAATCCTTATGCTCTTTTAGCTAGACATCAGCAATATCCATTTTTTCAACAACTCACAGTGCAAAGGGTTGTTATTTTCCCTGCAGGACTCTAATCTGATAAGGAGCCAAGACTCAAGCCAAATCTCAGCAAAAAGAGGAAAAAAAAAATATTACTTCTTCCTCTTTTTTTTTTTCCCTTTGCTCACAGAACATTACCAAACTGGCCTTTAGTATAAGTTCAGCTCACAGAAGTAATTCTTGAAAGCCCATTGGTGGAGAGTGCATTTCCTTCTCCTTTCAGGTTGAAAAGGAAACTTTCTGTGAATTTACTGTAATGGAGTATTTGTCTGCATCAAAAACACCCTGACCTCTCCAGCCACAAGATTAAATACCAGCAGCCCACTCTGTCACTAGTTCACTATTAGGAAATTACATGGGAGGAAAGACACAACATAAAATTCACAGGGAGAAAAACCAAAAAAAAGAAAAAAAGGCATTGGTAGTGGTGGGAGTAAATGAACAAGCCTAATAATGAAGCCAGTAAAAAGGAAAATACCCTCTGGCCAGTTGATAATAAAAGGATACTTATAGGCAAAGGGTTAGATCCTGAGCAGTGCAAACTGGCCCAGCTTCTCCAACCTCAGCAAAGTGACAGTGATCTACAGCAGCTGCAAAAAGCCCCAGGAGACAGAAAAACCCAGCTATAAAAATGGAACTGGAGGCCCACATTCTGAAAAGCTTCCACTCACTGTTAGCACCAGACTGAGGTACAGAGGTGACTCTGAGGGTTTGTTTCTGCGGGGGAGTTCCTGTGAAGTAAGCTGAAGTGTGAATTTACACTGCATTTACTTCTGGGTCTTAAGTAGGCTGTAAATTCACCCCCAACCTATTTTACAGGGATTTCCCCAAGTAGATAAGCCCTAAATTTGCCTCCTAATCAGAGAGGTATACAAAATAAATGTTTTCCAAACTGCAGACCCACACAGGTACCTCTCCCCTGCTTGTAGGGTTTATATCTGAATGGTATATATTGTATACTGCAGTCCTACAAGTGCATGCTGCCCTTCTTTCAACCACTAACCCCAAGGCCCCCTTCAGTCATCTCTCTCAATACCTTTTGAAACCCCTGGATCTGTTCCAGCTTCATGGCAGACTTCCATACCCCAGCCCCTGGCTTTTCCCTCCCCCATTCCAGTTCCACATATGGAGGTCCACATTTCTTTAGCTACTCAGCCCTGACCCTCAGGGGGAGCAGTACCTCCTCATCCTCGTGCACAGGTGTTGTCTCCTACCAGTTTCCTACCTCTCAACCAACCTAACCATGCTCTGATCATTCATGCCTCACCCACCCCCAGAAGCACTGGACCTCTGGGTTAATGCATGTCCTCTGAAACCTCCTTCAGAGTCGTAAGGTTAACTCCATGCCAAGAAATGCCAAGAAGCTGGCCAAGATTATTCACACTTTCTTGCCTAAAAGATGCTTTTACACACAGCTGAATGGGCAGCCAGAGGCCTTTGGCAGGAGCCAAGAGGAAGCAGCTGGTATGATCACAGCTTCATCAGGGTCCTGAGGATGGGGACTTGGTCTTCAGCAGGCTGGGGTGACCAGCTTGAATTACACAAGGCCTGGGCTCTTTCCCTGGGAGAGGCAGTCAGGCTGTAATGGAGCAGAGCATTTATGCCTTGACTGATCTGGGACCTTGCACTGCTTGAACAGCTGCCTGTGCTGGCTCAGGTGTCAAGGAAGTCCCACCTGTGGCCATACCACTCTAATACAGTGACAGGACTGTATCCTGAAGGATACTTTTCCATAAGTCAACTTATTAGTATTAGGCTCTGTCACCTGAAGCAAACACCAGGTTTCTCAAAAGCAGCCTGTAATGCTTTTCTTCAGTGAAATGCCTGATTTTGCAAAGCATGAAAGTCTGAAAGTCAGTTAACACTTAGAAGTTTTGATTTTCAGGGTATAATTTCTTTTATTTGTAGCTTTCCCAGGATATAGATTTGCTGCCTATAATCTCTCTCTCTTGGTGTTTAAAACTCCACAGCCAAGCTATTCTAACTCTTTACTGAGCCTACCACTTATAAGGTAACAGGGATAACCACCAGCATATTCCCTAAACAGAGCACCCTACAGAATTCAGCCACCAAAACATACCCAGCAAGGCAAAGAAACAGGGCTTTCCATGTTATTTTAACAACTTACTATCCCCTAAAACCATCAGCAATACTAATCTATTTATCTTGCAAGTAAACAAATGTACATTATTTTCCCATGCAATAACACACTGATTAAACTTAGAGCATTTCAGGCAGATCATATTTCTCAAATAAAAATCAGACCTTATTAACCCTCAAAGGAAATTCCACATAAAAAACCACAGCATCAAAAGCCAGGAGCATGTAAGAATTCAGTCTGAGTTTCAGTCAAAATTCAGTGACTCCTTTTAACTGCTTCAGTTGCAAAGTTTTCAGAAAAACAGTGAGCTGTCCTTTGAGAGCCAGCCAGTAGAAGGACCATGCCTCTCCTTACTCTGACACATAGTAGGGAGGCCTTTATGCCCTGCTGAATGTAAAATATTTTAAAAAAACAAAACCAGGAAACAAACTGGGATTTGGTCAAGAGTTCATGCTGGCTGAATCACTGTGGTGTGGAAACCACCAGCTCTAAAGATGGAAAGTCCGGAGCCATTCATTACCTCAAAGAAAGAAAAGAAGAAAAAAAAAGGCCTTAAACACCCATTTAGCTTGCTGGTAAGCTCCCCCAACATCTAAAACATAAGAAGGGGCTACCTATCAATAGATGCCTTGATCTTTTTCCTCTTCATCACTCTCAGATCACAGCCAGCAATTTGATCTACACCATAGTTTTTCCTATTGGGTGCAGTGAGAATTGTTTAAATGTCACTCCCTGACTCAACATGCAGAAATGCTGTAGGGTCAGGGCATTGCTTCTTCCCTCCACATCCTGCACCTATTGCCCTCTTCAGCCTTTCCCCAAGGAAAAACAAACATCTACATACGTTACAGATTGAACATGGCTAGCTGCTAAATAGAGATCTGCTCAGACTTCTCTGGATTGCCTCTAGTTATCTGAGGGGTTCCAAGGAAATATTGCTCAGAAGCAATTAAGGCCAACTGCTCTTGGACAGATGATGGGCACATTTAGCAAGGCATCACAGCCATTTTGAAAGAGGCCTGTAAAATTTTAACATTGTTAAAATGTGTCTTCCAAACTGCGGGTAAGATCTAGTAAGGATGTCTGTGTTGTGCTTGTGCATTTCATCGCCTTTCACAAGCCAAAATCTTACCAGAAAATCATTTTAGCAAACTTTAAAAGCCAGTGTTATGCCCATTGCTTGTAGCAAGAACAGTTCTTAACAACAACCTCACCATATATTTTTTGCTTTCCTTGTTTCCAAAGTACTGGCATACAGAAACACACTATACTTAGGCACTAAATACACTTGTCTCAGCTAACCATCACGTTATTTGACATAATGCTGTCACTAAAGCTAAGAATCCTATCAGCTTCCAGACTTACCTGAATGCTGTGCAGCCTTTTTGTCCATGCTGGATGGAGTGACCAAGAGCTGCAGCAGAGACGGGATGAACCTGTGCTGCAGAACAAGAGAGCCAGTCCAGAGGCTAAACACTGTAACATGAGGAAACCCAGGATCAGCAGTTCTGCAATGTATTCCCTTACACAGACTTATCTCCATCATTTATTCTCTCTGTGCCCCCGCTCTGTAAAATGGTACTTTTATATAACAGTCTCTGGGAGAATATGGTATGAAGTGGCACATTGACAGGGAACATGGAAGTACCTCTGAATCTATGATAACTCCACATTACCAATCAGTCATCTTAAACACTCAAAAATGAATGATTCCAGAGAATGTTACAGTGGAAGTGACTCACAAAAGACTGAAGAATCAACACTCTTCTGAACTGAATTCAGTTTTGTGAGTGTAAGCTTTAAAAGGTTCATTTACCATAGTGATTCCATTTGGAAAGCAGTCTTTGAAAATTATAAGCATCTTTCTACAGAGGAAACTGCCAGCTAGCAGCAATGTTATTTCATAGCACTGGTGTCAATGACCACGGAAGCCTTCCAGCTCAGCAAAGCATGTCCCAGGATGTCTTGAGAAAAAGATCTATAAAGACTGCACAATCAAAAGCCTGGGACTGTTGTGCATTAGTTTTGCACACTTAATGGGGCTAGTGCTACAAAGTGCTTCTAGCCCTATCAAAATTTCACAGGCAATATGTCAGGAGGCAATCCATCCTGAAATACTAAATCACAGTAGACTTCAGATAGGCACCAACTTTACCTACAGAGGCTTGCATCAACCAATGAATCATTCTCCCTTTCTCTTTCCTGCAGGGCTTATCAGGCGTGACAGCTCCTGGTGACCTCCTCTGGTGCACTAGTCCTTTGGACTTGCACTGCTCTCAGCTCCACATGCTGCCAGCACCTGTGACATGAAATAGTACATTCTGAGTACTCCCTCTGCTCCCTCCCATTGCATCAGAGTTCAAGCTTGGCACAGCAGTGTGCTTTCTGCAGCCAGAATGCCCCATCTACTGTGCAGTCCCCAAGCACAGACCAGGTTCCTTTCAGATGGAACTAAGCTGGAAGAGGTGTCCCAGAAGCACAGGGGCCTCAGCCGGTGTGCAGTGCAGGCCAGGGGAACCTCAGCAGAGCTGCAGCTCCCCAGCTCCACTCCTAGTTCCTACTACAGTCACTTGTGGAGAAACTGCCTTGGAGTATCAGACATTCTTTCTCCTCCAGGCAAACTTAACAAACCTTTTCCACTCTGTACAATGACCCAAAACGTACTTTGCTCTCTTCCAACCCCCCAAAAAAGCAGCTTGATGCCTGTCTTTTCAGACATTTACCCAGCCAGCACCTCCAGTGGATCGTAACATTTAAACTGTTTTATTTTTGGACTAGTCATTAAAATTGTCATCATTTAGGATCTTGCCCATCTGTCAGTATTCTGTCACTCACCTCTTCTCTTTTAGCTATTTCTACTCTTCCTTCCTTACTTTCTTTTGGACTTGCTTGTCCTGTTATAATGATTTTAGCTATGAATAAAACTCAAACTCATCACTAACACCAAATTAATCTGAAATAGCACAATTCTCAGTGATTTCTTAGATTTCACATGACTGAATGTCTATGTAATCTGAACCTTCACATAACCTATGGAGAAATCATATCCTCTTCTCTCTCCATTAACTGCAGCATCTCTTTGTGGGCTAACCCAGGACACACAAAACTGAATGGAAGGACCTCAGCTGACTGCAAGAGGCAGTCCCCTAAATGCACTTAATGAAGTCACTCAAACAACTGATGCTATTTATGTTGAAATTCATGACTATGTGACATTCAGAGATAACCATGTATGTTCTGTGTCTTTAGCAAATACATTTTTCCTATTATACAATCTGAAAAAAATACTGGTTTTGTTCTAATGTAATTGTAAGAACCAAATTTATATACAAGACCTTTAGAAAACAGAGACCCACCTCTAAATGCAAAGAACAAACATTTGCATTACCTATTTATATTAAAATATGCAGAAATTTCCAAAGTATTCAGTCAACTTATAAATTTTTATAACTTCTTCAAATTGTTAACATTTTTTTAACACACAGCATTATTTCAGCTTTGTGGAAGGCTCAATAACAATCTTTCTGGAGAAAAGGAAAGAACATTATAATAAAGAATGCAGAATAAATAAAAACAAAACAGTACAAGCCGTACATCCACACATACAAAGACAACTTTCATGGTGAGCTATAAGCAAGTATAATAACACAATGTGCTGCATGTTGATTTCACCAGTGAAAAGAATTTCTCCAGTTATTGAAGACTTTCCTGGCAGAATTTCAGAAAAAAAAAATTCTGACATTCTCCCAATCTGACTTCTGTGCAATGCAAGTCATGCACATTTTAAATGCCGATGAATAATACTGCCTTTCTTCTGAGAACTGTTAACAGCTGTAGAAACTATTATAGCCTGCTTAAAATCATGTCTCTGTACTCAATACTCTCCAGACACTTAGCAATACTAAAGCTATTCCTGGGACTAAACTAGAATTGCTATGTGAGTACAAAGTTTGATTTATGTTGAAATGAAACAACAAACATCTGATCTTTCCTTTTTCTAAATAGCCATTCACATAAACACAAGAATCAGCTGCATAACTAGAAAGTGATGTACCAAATTTACAGAAATTGGACAAAGGAAGACCACCCACAGTTACCTTCAAAAAGAAAAGATTTGTGAAAGGGTGAAAGATGGCTGGTTAAGATACTTTGTACAGCCATGGCCACCCTAATGTCTTCGTGGTGAGGCTGTGGTTTATGAGTGTTGTTTCATGAATCTAGTTTTTCAAGTTTTCTGAAATACACAAAATTATCAGCAGCCCAGTCCAATATCTTGGCAATGCTCATCACCAGCTGCTCTCAGACAGATCATAGTCACAGTGGACTGAATAATAAAATCATCCAGATGCATTCAAGAGGAAGTCAAGGTCTCTGTGTACTAACATTATTTTTTCACATTACAGAGGACGGGTGGGAACGGGAGAAATGCTCTGTTGTGGCTGTTCTGACATTTTTGAAAATATGACTGGAAAAAGAGACAAAACATAAGTGGAATAAGTGCAAACCTCAAAAGACATAATATTTCAGATTATGTTCTATAGATTCATGTGTATTACTAAGATTGTGCTTTGATTCCTCATTCCAACAAACTGACACCAAAATTCCTCTTTTTTTTACACATCTTCACCTTTCAAGAAATAAAAACATCTAAGTAAGCATTATCAGATTTGTTGAGGGTTTATGATCTCTGACAAAGAGAGCAATTAATTTGACCAGTAACAATAATGAAGTGAGAATTAAGCTAATTTCAAGTAAGAGTCTCTTCCTCCAGAAGAGCACCATAAATCAATCAGGAAGCCTTAAACAGCTTCAAATTAATTCTCCAGCTCTTCTAGGTTAATTCTAAATCTTTAACTGTTAAAGTATCTAGAAAGATGAAAGATAAGCTAATAGTTCCTTCAGTCAGTAAGTTACCTTATTTATAGCATCACACTTCATCTTCTAATCAGAGCTTTCATGCAGTTTTGTTGTGTACCAGTATGGCACAGGGACACCTCCACCTTCTCCAGCAGACATGCAAGCATCAGAATAACCTGTGTGCCCCTCTGCTGTGCCAGGTGCCATCAAACACGGCTCTCCACACAGTCCCTGTGCTTGGCTAGGGAAAACATGACTGTGATACCAGTGTTGCTTTCCAAAAAGCTGCTGTTAGCTTCACCAGTAGCCTTTACTGACAGGCAAGACTGGTGCAGTTGCCCAAGGATGGAAACTCAATGTCATCAAAATCTGACTTGCCCACCCCCACTCTAATGGGACTGAGCAAGACCAAGGACTCCAGAGGCAAAACAAAGCTTGAAATTCTGAATGCAGACCTAACACAGAGCAGAAATGCTGTCATCCCCTCTACTTTCAGGTCAAACTCAAGTTCTTGTGCTTAAGATCCCAGTTTGCCTTTACAGAGTTCTATCCCACACTGTTCCCAACCCCTCTGCTTTTCTTCCTCCCTCCTCACTCACTCTGCTTTTCTCAGTCATTTTGTCTTTGCGTGTCTCCTTTTCTGCTCTGTGCTCTCAGCTGCTCTCTGGGCTAACATGTCTCCCCTGGGAAGGCTTTGGATGTCCTATCTCAATAACTTTGGGGTAACACTCAAATTCAGTGGGAGTAAAGCTGACCCATACCATTGTGGCTCTCTTGCCTCATCCTGTCTTTATTTAGTGTCTATAACTCTGTTCTCTTCTTCTCCTTAGCTGCTGGCCTACACGTCGTATTTGCCAGTTTTGCCATACTCAGGGCTCCTACAGGCAGAGTACCAAGTTGTGAGGTTTTCCCTTACTTTGTCTATAAAATGGTGTCTATTAATTGTTTTCCCATAAAAATGGAAAGAGATGATCCATTTACAACACCAAAGGAAGGAAAAAGTGTGCACATAAGCAGGAAGAGCACACACTATTTTCTTAAACTATAATAGGTCACTAAGGAATTACTTTTTTCAAAATCACTGATCATATACAAGGCAAAAAGGCATTGTTTAGAAAAAAGCGTACGAAAGGCACCAAGGGTACTAAAAACTATCATATCCTTTGGTCTGGGAATTTCAGCTGGGGTCTGGCTCTTAATTCAGCACAGTTACAATGCAATTCTACAAGTACAATTCTCTGGGGACTGCAAATTAAAATAAAAGTCATGTTCAAATTAACCAATTTCAAGGTCACGTATTCAAAATCAAGGCAGCAGGGAACCAAAAAGCCTTGCAAAACTTACAAAATAAGCTGAAATCATGCAACCAGGAAATTCTCACAGGTATAACACCAACCTGATCTGCTAAACTCAGTGGTCAGTAGTTCCACTGAATATGGTAAGAAAAATTAGGCTGTGAGTTAAGAGATCAGATAATTTGTAATGAGAGGCTAACAGTGGGCCACATGGAAAATTAAGTGGCTTGGAATGCAGACAAGCTTAGAGAGAGGGTGAGGCAATAGCTGTTTTGAGAATCCCTACTGGGCACTGCTATGGAGTGCTAATAACACATGTGAAATGCACTAACGGCTGCAACACAGGCAGGAGGAGTCAAACAACCTTACATAATGATACAAAAAAGTGATTTCATCCATCACAAAAAAGAAATGCAACAGAAAAATCTCTAGCATGTAGGCATAAGTGTGAGAACAGATCTTCCCAGCAAGATCAGGAAGATCTGATCTTTGGCATTATTTCCAGAATGACAAAACTTTTAGACAGGTTACCTCCTTACCTGTCTGTGGGTAGGAAAGCCACTGATAACTGAAAAGCTCTTAAGCAACCTTCTGTGCTGTTTTCTATTGCAATAATTGTACATTGACTGCTCAGAACTGAATGGTGCCTGGTATCATTATTCCAAAATATGTAACTATCCATCCAGATATTTACACTGTGTCTCTCCTACTGCAGGGTGACTACAAATATGAGCACACAGGGGCAAACAATACTGTTAACACTTCCCATTTTGGCTGGTATTGCTGCGTTGGGGCAGTCCACGGGCAGGTGCTGTCGTTTCTGACAAGCCTGTTGGGTAACAGCGACAGGAATCTGTCAGATGCAGCCCACACACAGGATGTGTCCCGCACAGCACGCTGACCTCCTCCAAAGAAGTTTCATTTTAGAATTCTATGGAACATGTTACAAATACCAGCTGGCAATGTGCGATGTATCGGAGAGAAAAGGAAAGACACAACGGGCAGTACAAATAACACGGAAACACCCTCTGAGGGCAGCAGTGGGCTTGCTGGAGCATTCTGTCTGCTTGCTTGGAGAAGCAGGCGGGGTCTGTGTGACAGAGGGACACTTGGCCCATGGCACAGGGAAATCTGCAAAGGCACTTCTGCGCTTCTCGTGCAGTTCCCCAACTCCGCAGTTGCCAGAAGATTAGCGCTGTCTTAAAGACAACTCAAGAAGCTTCGGGCTTTGCCAAGAATAAATCTAGTCATAAAAAAAACTAATAAAGAATAAGTGCCCTTACCTTCACAGAATGATATTGACACCACAGGCAACTCCTTCTTCCCCAGGAAAAGGCCCCTGCCAGTGCATAAGAAGATGTCAAAGGCCCTGCACATTGCCTCACTACAACCACACAGCCTGCCACCCCTTCTCCCCAGGAGAAGGCAATTCTGAGGGAACTACTTACTCCTGATTTCTGCTTTCTTTACACCATTTGAGATGAACAACCAGTCACACCTCCTAGGCAAAATAAAGTATCAGAGGCTCCCAACTAGTAGAAGAGCCTTCGCACACCCAGCCAGGACAGCTCAGAGTGCTTCTGCTCCCATGCAAGAGGTTACCAGATCCATAGGAGAGCTTTAAACTTTAAATTATCAGACCACCCACCTGAGCCTGTGAGACAAATGTCTCCCACCCTGTTGCAAGCAAGCTTCCCACTGCTGGAGAGGAATTGACTGGATAGGTGTCAACACCTTGAGCTACACAAATATATTTGGGAGAGCATTTCAGCAGCATGCCAAGAACTTGGGGTCAGTATGGTATGCAACAAATAATGGCAGTGTTGTCTTTTTAACAAAAAAAATTTTTAAAAAAAGTCTCTGACATTATGATTTTGCTTTGGAAAATTATATTAAGACCAGTACAGAAACTATCAGCAAAGAAGAGATTTGTGAACACCAACAAAATGATTCACCAATCCCTCACTAGGAAGTGATATCATTGCATCACATCTCCATGAGAACGGCAGAAGACATGCATTGTTTCACAGGACAGTGAAGTGCTGCATTCTCCAAAATAAAAGTATTAAATCTGCAAGTGTGTATGACAAATGAGAGGAGGAAAATTGTCAGTGCTCTGGGCAGTGACTATCAGATGCTTGGAAGCACTATTGAACATTTACAGTCTGGTCTGGGATAAATTGCAAGCTGAGAGTATATTGTACAAATTACACCACAGTCCAACCAGACCTCTATATGATCCATCACTTCTTGCTTAATCCCTCAAGCCAAAACCAGTGAAATCCTCTCCTGCTCCCTGTTCAGCAGCCATAAATTGAGTGTGTTCTCACATTCTCTTACCTAATTCAGTCCCACGCTCTCTGACCCACATCTCTGCATCTCAGACCAGGTACTCAGTCTTGCCAGGGATTTATACACCTTAGCAGTACACCTGCTCCCACCCTTTGCCATGCCCAGCATCATTACCCAGGTGCTCCAGTGCTTCTTAGGTCAAAAGGCACAGGACTGCTGCACAGCCAGGTAGCCTAGGGAACCCCAGAGCTCTGCCAGCCCCTGTGTTACACAGATTATTGCTTTCTAGCTCACACTAAGGAGAAGCTAGATACGTTTATGAGGCTGCTAGGGAGGCAGGGAGCAAGGAAGTTTTAGGTTTCAGCAGGTATGCCACATGTCATCTTCAAGTATGACACACTGGATAACAGGTTTTTTAGTTCTTAGAACAGTACCTCGTGTTGGACATGCTCTCTGCAGTTATGCTGGGTGGTTATTAGCTTGTCAGCACCTCAAAGCCCTAAGCATGCTGCACTCTGCCATGCCTTTTAATTAATGATCTGCTCCTTGCACAGCAGGCAGCAGGAGGCTTGCAGCTACATACCTAACTGAACTGACAATGTCAAGCTGACATCACCCAGATTAAGAGGATTTTCTTTCTTTTTTCTCATTCCTTTTCCTCAGCCTGCTCTATGTTCCAAGAGGTCAAAGTAGTATCCTTCCAGCTCACTTAAGAGTGATGCTTCTCCCTCACCTACAACTCTTCTCTCAAAAACCTACACTTATAGCACCTAACATCAGCAGCCCCAACCATTAGAAAGACAATAAAACTTGTGTTGCTTTCCTCCCCAGCCTGCTGCCCACCTGTGTCAGAGACAAGGGACACTTTGAATCCAGGGAATTGCTACAGAAGAGAATGGCAAATTTTTGACTCGCTCATTTTCTCCAAAATTCCTTTAACTCTCTGAAGGAAGGCTGGCGGGCCTGTTGCTATGCATATCTGCTGGCCCACAGCACGCCAGAGGCTGCTGTCAAATCAAGGCTTTAGGAGCAATCACAGAGCAGCAGGCACATCCAAACAGCACTGGAGAAGTAATCTGCAAGGAAGAGCAAGTCCCATGCCATGTAACATGAAAGCAAGTTATAAGTATTTATTCTGCTATCACTCCTAAACTCCCGGGGACTGGGACTTTTTTATGCAACTCATATCCTCCAATCTAGTAACCTCAGTTCCCTGGAGACTGGTGCTGTAGGACACATAGACAGGGCTGAGAGCTGAGAAGCTCTGGATTTCTGATGTATCCAGCCACACTGGAAGTCAGCCAGAATGCCAGTGCAGGACTACTCATGCAATCCCATCTGCTTCTCTGGGTTCCCCTAGAAAAGCAAGCCACCAGCCCTCCAGCTCAGCCCTCAGTTACACCAAACAGCAGAGTGGAAGGAAAGCTGTTCTCTTTATTCCAGCAGTGCCCACAAGCTCTGGTGCACTGACCAACAGCTCCTGTCCCACTGGGCTGCATCTAAAATAACAATCAGCCAAAGGGAGGAGACCAACAGAAAACTTGACTGACTGAGCAATTTTTCTGTGTGGTAGAGAATGAGTGACTATATTCTTGATACAGTTTCAGGGGAACTGAAAAACAAAATGGAAATGCCACTTCCTTTGGACAAACACACAAGGTACTGGGTCTGATTTTCCACTGGTGACCCTTACATAACATCCATGTAACCCAAACAATTTTCACACTTACTCCTCATACAGTTAAAAAAGAAGAGAATCTAATTTTCTGTTTGGTTTGGAGAAAAAGCTACTGATTTTGGCATACAGAAGCATAAGTAATGTGTTAGCAAGCACTTTAGAGAACATCTCAGTTTGGTGAACATATTCCCTCAAGTTATTTCTATGATCTAAGTGAGCAGCAAGCGCTCTACTCATCTCTTTCAAAATTATCCACTATCATCAGTTAATGAGTCCTGCATTACAAATTCCATCCAAAAAGCCTCCTTGTTGTGCATGCACAGCACTTCACTAAAGTAATGGAGACATTCCCCAGACAGAGCAGACTGAAATAGATCAGACACCCATTCTGTAACAATTACCTGGAAAAGTGAATGTTTCCTTTCTTCCGTGTATTATAAAACCTCATGTACCACAGGAACAGAAGCTTAAAGGCCACACAGTACTTTCACTTCAACTGTGCATCTTCCAGTGATGTCAACTGGGTGTGAGCACCTGATTCTCAGCCAGTGTAACTTCTGCCAGGAAGTATTTTCAAACATACCCCATCAACTCTGGGGTATCCCTTTTGTATCCCCACAAAATTTCACATCTCTCCACACCATCAACACTTGTACTTAAAAGTGGCTGTATTTAGTCTGGCTAAGAAAACTTACTTCATCAAGTACTGGGAGCTCTTTGAAAGCCGAAAGCATTTTTAGACCTTGGCTCCACGAAAAACATCTTCTGCTCTCCAGAGTTTAAAATGGGATGGCCACATTTCTAAGCATAAGGACAGCTGATAACTTATGGTGAGATTACCACAGTTTAAGAATTTCACAAAAAGAAGACAGCTCAAGCCATCTTCACCACATGATTTCTGCACAAAGAGCAGAGTTCCTGAAGTCCAGCTGGTTCCTGAAGCACAGCAGAAGAGTGACAGAGTGTTAAGCTACAGCATCATGGTTGCTTCTAACTGTCTCATTTATATTCTAAGAGCTAAACTATCCTTGTTCCAAGGCATGGGTCAAAATACCACAAGAAATGCAGGTCATGGAGTAGAAGAAAGGTTATTTTGAACTTTTTAGACTTCTCACAAAGTTTTCAGGCTCTGCAGATAGATTTAACCAATTTCATCATTTTGGTTACATCAGAACATCTTTATATCAGAACAACCAACTTTTTGTTATCAAGCCCCTTTTTTTTAATTCTAGTTATATGCCATTCTGTTGAACCCAAATAGCTCAGATTCACACATAAAGATTGAGATGAGATAATGGAAATAAAAGATGATGAATCAACTGGTTTTGTACACAAAATAAGCATCTGTAATTACAAAGCAGACAACACACTCGAATTACATTACACACTGGCCCCTCAGATCCCAGGACTTAAAATCACCTTTGCTCTCTCTGTCACAGGTCAAGTATAGCTCAGCCAAACCAGGAGATTTGTGCCAAACAGTTTGTATTTCCAACAATTAAATATTGAATTCTCCTTTTAGGAGTCATTCAGGAGTCACAGTTGCACAATTATTTGCATACACAGCCACTTTATTTCAGCCTCAAATACAAAAAGCTATTAACAGTTGGCCAGATTCTGCACTCATCTGCCCCAGTGCAAAACCACATCATTTTCATTAAGATCAGTGGAGCCAGAGTTTCACAGCACACATGGGAGAGCACCACTCCTTTTTCACTGAGACAGCTCACATCATCAGTGAGTTGTGTGCCTGTGGCACACGTGGCCAGAAGGTTTCTGTTCTGTGGCATAGGCCACCAGTTCTGCTCACTGTTCTTCTAACTCCTCTGCAACCTCACCATATCCCTCATGGCCTTCATTTTAAATGGACTTTGTTTCACAGACACACCACAGCACGTTACTTATTCTCCTTAATTCACTGAATTTACCAGCAGCACACTAGCCTGAATGCCACTGAACAAAAGGCAAACCTGTTTCTACAGTGTATTTACACCCAATAAAATGAACCAATCAAGCAACCAAACTGTACACAATGTTCACTATTATTAAATGAAACCAGAAGAAACCCTCTTCAGTACTTCCACTACTTATAAAAGCATGCTTATGTCCTATTTAACCCAGGGCTTACATCAATTACTTGGTTCTCAAAGCTTTGAGTCAAGTTTTCTCCACAGTATTTACTCCCTGGAACCCAAAGGAGTCAACAGATAACTGGTCTCCAGCACTGTTTCTTCAGTGCCCTCCACTCCAAGGGCAAATTTTGCTCATTCTTCCCACCTGACAGATTAACCTGGTTTAACTTCTCCTAGACCCCCTTTGCTATACATGCCACAGCCACTGTCACACTCCCAGGCACGGTAACAGTGCCAGTGTAACACTTGGCCAGCGAGGGACAGGCAGCTGGGTGCCAGTGGGCACCAGGACAGCTGCCCTGAGAAACCAGCACACTGCTGCCAGTCAAGCCAATTACAACGAGCACAGGAGCATGCACAGCCAGCCTGACAGGAAAGAAATCTTAATCCCACTGCTCTGCATGCCCACAACAGCTGGGTTAGGAGTCACTGCTCTGCTCTTCTACAGACACTGTTTGGAAGTGCACAACCATTGCTTTGTGCTTCTATTTCTTTCTGGTGATGTAATAAAGCAATTCCCACTTATAAGAAATGTGACAATTTGTGACCATGATGAGGTTTAGAGAAGGTACAACCCTCGGTATGCAACACACACAGAGCTGTGGCTGAACAAGCTCTCATTCCTCCCATCAGGCAGTCTGACCTCAGACTGGAGCCACACACCACCCCATGCAGCATCATCCCACAGCATTATGTGCCCTGCAGACACAGTTTTCTGCCACCTTGCGTGACCACACAGCCTGAAAGGCAAATTCCCCCAAATGCTTCCCCTTGCATAAAGGGAAAAGTAACTTATTTCACAAATACAAGGCACACTGAATCACCCCAGCTTGGCTAATGATCTATGCCAAACAACCAGTGCCAGTTTTAAGGACCTCCTTCTGACACCCGTCCACTGAATAATTCAATTGAAGGGAAAAACTTGATGTGTCACAGTACAGTATCTCTGATGCTAATTCACATGTCCTTTCCTTCCTTATTAGAATATATGGAAGCAGAAGATTGCTACATTTTTCAAGTGAGAAATGCTAAGAAGTGGGTTTTAACTCTCTGGTAAAGCAAGAAAACAAGGCAAGGGGCCAGCCAGTTCCTCTGTGCACAATCCTGCAGTGACTCAACCAGAGCATACCTACATGAGGCAGGAACCAAGAAGAGAATTAGGTAGTTCTGTTCCAACTGTGTACAGTCAGATTTGCAAACAGAGAACGTGGTCACTGTATTTGGAGTATTATTGTCTCAATAAAGCAGTAGTATGAGACTATGCATTCAACATTGCAATTCCCAGGTAAACCTAGGGTAAAAGCACAGCAAATTTACCAAACAGCTCTTAACTGCTAGGAAAGGACATCGGTCAGGCTGCTTGGACAACCTTACTTGCACCTTCTTCTATAGGGAATGAGTAGCTGGATACTGTAATACAGTACTTGCCTGCCTCAAATACCCATATGCTGACACAGCATATATGGGTTACACTCATGTTCTATTTAACATTGTATATACACCAACAAATATAGATCCAGATAACCTTGATAAATCAAGTACTCGGGTGAATTTTTTTAATGTTCTCCCAAATATCTGCCACTGTTACTGCAATCCCTTCCAAAGGGAGTAGCACGAATACAAGTCCAAAAGGGGGGCCACAAATGAGGACCTTGCTCCCCCTGCACACCACCAAGAACTTAAACTGTATAATAAGGACAAAGCTTTTAGCGTAACTCAAAAGCCACAAGGACCTACAGCCTACTACAGGAACATAGCAGAAGAGATCAGATAAGTGAAAAGAAAGCAAAGTGTGCAAAATTACTCAATAGTTTTGTGGACTTAAAATTGTGCTGGCATCCTCATACAGTGTTGTAAATTTAAGTACATGCATAAAGATACAAATACAGTTACAACCCTGTCATGAGCTCCATGCAAGTAGTTCTACGTGAGCCATGTCAACCCCTGCAAGGCTGTCTGCTGGATCAGGATTGTAACCTATGTACAGAAATGCTGGTAAAGTGTGTTTATGTAATATTTAAATAGATAAAGAAAAGCACATTCACACCAACTACTGAGGAAAGAAAACAAATGATTTTTCTACTGCTAAAAGTACTGAATCACTTACCATCTGGTTGGTGAGGGAAAAAATCTCAGTCCAATTCAGCTATGAAGAAAATCCTGTCTAAAAAAAGTAATCACATGCTAGATCCCCGTAAGTTCAATTTCCAATCATTTTAACACAGAGACATAGGGAATTTTGTTTTCCTAGAGATAAAAAAAAAAGGTAACAACAACAAACATGAACAGTAAGAAAGATGTGTGGCCTGTTAGGCCCCAATCCTGCCATGGGAAATAGTGGAAGCTGCTTTTCAGGAAAAAGTGGATCTTTTGCATCAGTTTCTGCTGGAATTCATTCTAATTTTGCAAGAAAAATCTACCACGCTTCTGTTACCATGCTGTGAAATGCAAAAGTAAAATCAAGATACTTAGTATCTGAATTAACTTGCCTTTATACCTCCATAACTTTGTGGTTTTTTCCTCAATCATCCTAAGTTATAGCTATGCAGAAGTGGCATGTAACTGACAGGTATATTATTCTACTGTAAAAAGGGCATGTGGTCACGTAAATACTCTGAGCATTAAACCACAACCAGTGAAGGTCATGTTTATGGCTCTGGCAAACATTTGTCATTTCCAAACTTGTGACTTGTCACTTGGTCCTCAGACACACCACTACTATCTTAATTTTTAAAGAAACTAGAATTTTTATATCATCATTTCAATCTACACTTCAAAACCTAGCCTAGACACTGCACTGGTCTTCCAAAGGCCTTTGTATGTCCCCTTTAACAGCTGTTCATCTGCAGCTGCATGTCATGGAAATAAAGGTCCCTGTTCCCTCCTGGCCTCATTCCCTGCACCACACCAACTCACCTCTTCATGCTGCTTCTCTGGAACATCCCCCTGACCTCATTCACTGGCACTTCACCCACACAAGCATCTCTTCCTTCTCTTTTTCCTTGATATTTTTCTCTACTAATTGCCAATTATTTCTAATTGATGTTCTTTGATTTGGGAGTAGTCAGACACTGGCTGTTCTCTCAAAGAGACATCAATGCTATGCATGGATGGCTGGAGCAGTTCTGCAGGTCTTGGCCTTTCTCTTTCTGCTTCCCTCAGTCTACCTCACTTGTTTCAACACTTGAATAAAATTTCCTTCCTCCTCACAGAGGCATGGAGTCTAACCTGGACTGTTCACCTATAGGACAAAGAACAATTTTATTGGATTTTCCAATTAACCTAAACCTTACAAACATCTGAAAACACTGAAAGAAATTTCCATCTCACTAAATACTTTACCCATTAAGTTTTACCATTAACCTCTTTTGCTGCTGAACACTGAGTCTTTCCATGAAAAAAAATAGATTGATAATTTATTTAAAATTGAAAAATATTCTTTGGCTGTTCCTTCGTTCTTAAATTTATCATTATTGATTAGCCCTATATAGAGCCCTACTAGGATAAACTTGATCCCAAATCATTAAGAAATTAAGTAGCTCTCTCTCTTGCTGAAAAAATTAATCTTAAAATAATGTGTTTCATGTATAACCAAAGGCAATCAAGTTACTATGGCTTCACCTGTGTGACAACCATACCTAGTCCTCACTCGTGATTGTGAGAAAAAAGAGCTTCAGCACAAGATAACTGTGCTGAAGCATTTTTGGCAGTGAGGGAAAGCTATGAGTGAGCAAGCGTGACTCAGTGGCACAGCAGTAACTCTTTAAGCCACTGAAACAGGATTACTTTAGACCTTGCTATTAAGGTTCTTCCAGAGCTGGTGTGTGACCACTACTTAGCACAAGCAGAGGCAGACCCACACCTTGCACCCTCTGGGACCCTTGAGTTAGTGAGCAACCTACTGCTACCTGCTGCAAATTCTCAGGCTCTGAGAGAACAGAATCACACCCTAGCCTAGGACAAAAGTGCTCTTTTATTGCACCTATCACACAGCAGGTAAAAATAAATATGGCACTGAGGTCAGTGATAATGGGAGAGCAGACATGCACAGACACAGGGCTTTCCCTGCAAAGGAGCAGCTTCCCTCCTCCTCACACCCAGGTCAGCCCTAGACAGTCAGCAAGTTCAGAAGGAGTATGGCCATGGCTAACTCACAGCACCCATCCCCAGAGTCTAACCTGGGTGGCACCAGAGACATCAGCACAGATCTGATTCACACCAGTGGAAAGCATGAAGCCAATGGAGCTGAACTCAGATGATCAGAATAAGGCTCATTATCCCTGCAAATTCATGCACAGGGAGTTGCATGCTGCACAGCCTTCCCTATTCTGAGTCACTCCAACTCCTGCTCTAGGCTGTTCTGTAGCAAACTGTCAATAAAACTCACTAATGATTTGCTTAATATAGAAATAGTGCATTTAACTGAGGAGCTACAACACATGAAAGAGTGCAGCAAGGGGTGAATTATTTGGGTCATAGAACGGCCTGGGTAGGGAGTAACCTTAAAGATCATCTACATCTAGTTCCAACTTCCCTGCCATGGGCAGAGACACCTTCTACTACCCCAGGATGTTCAGAGCTCAGTCCAGCCTGGCCTTGAACACCTCCAGGGAAGGGGCACCCACAACATCCCAGGGCAACCTGTGCAGGGCCTCAACACACCCTCATAGTAAAAGTTTTTCATAATATCTACTCTAGATCTACTCTCTTTCAATCTGAATCCATTCCCCCTTGTACTGTCACTGCATGCCTCTGTAAAAAGTCCATCTCCATCCCTCTTGTAGCCTCTCTTCAGGTACTGGAAGGCCACAACTAGGTCACCCCCAAGGCATCCATTGTTCAGGCTGAAGAAACCCAATTCTCTCAGCCTTTCCTTGCAGGAGAGTTGCTCCATCCCTCTAATGATCTTGGGCACTTCCTCTGGACTCTTTCCAGCAGTAATGCAATGCAGGATGTATCTCAGTAAAGGAAGTGGTAAAGGTGAGTGGAGTCTTAATGTTACATAGATTTGCTTGATGCTTGGTAAATATATGAATCTAATTCCCCCTTTGATTTCAGTGCAGTTATATCTAGCACTCCCCTGTGTTTCTGCTGATATATAAATTCTCTGATGAATAATTGATAACCAAGTTTCTTTTACGTAAGCCATTACTGGAGAGCCAGCAAATATTACAGATATGTTGTTTGCCTTCTCTCTTTTTAGTCCAGTTCTCATCTGAGTCACGTTTGGCAAGCATTCCTATCTAGCTCCTTCATTGGTGGGAGCTATTAAAACAAAACAAACAAAAAAACCAACAAAGCAAAACAAAAACAAACAAACAAACAAAAAAAGATGCTCTTTGACAGAGATTCTTGGTTTTTGTCCTTTGTAAATACACATCTGCAGCTGTTGGCAACATGCCTGTCCAAGCTCTGTATCTTGTAAAATATTCTGGCATTGTGACACAACATTTAGAACAGGTAACCGCCGACTTTCTACACAAGCAGCTGTCATTTTCACCCACTACAGACGGTTTTATCAGATGGCTACAGGGAATTCTAGCTTCTCAAAAGAAATTAGGATATGGGCTGCAACACCTAGAAGAAAGCAAAAATTAACCAGGTTTTTCACAAACATGGAGGGAGTTGTAATATGTAACAGCAACAAAGAAGCAAGAAGCTGTTCAGAGTTTGAAGTCCAGGTAGGAAGGGGAGTAGACTGAAGGTAGTGGGGTTGGGCAGGAGAAAACAGCTGTGACAGTTCTCAGCATGTTCTCTTTCGATGTGTGGAGAAACAAAACACACACAGCGGGAGACCGAAACCTGACCTCCCGCTCACTGGCTGTATCACAAAACCTCCGGGCTGAACTTTGGTCACTGCATCACCAACAGAACGCAGTCCCAAAGACCAGCCAAGCAACTACACCGTGATTTTTTTTCTCTCACATATGCTCAAGATAGTAGAGGCCAGCTAAGGATATGGTCTTCTGGAAGAAAAAAACATGTCAATTTAATTGCCAGTTGGCTGGACAGTTTGTTTTTCTGTTGAGGTTGGTTTGTGGGTTTATTTGAATATTACTGCACTGAAAAAATGTGGGTGTGACATAGGATTTAACTGGAACATTAATATATTTTTCTGTATCTGTTAGAAATGGCAACCAATACAGCAGTTAAAACCGTTGGCAATCATAAGGTGATCAATTACATCAAATATAAACCTCATCACCGGTTTAACACGGCACCAGAATTGTCCACGTAAAGATGTTCTTAAAGCCTTAATAAATGTCCTTGTGTGTAGAATCTATGATACATGGTTTACAGAGTGGTAAGTAGTCAATGGGTCAAGCAACTCACCTAATACCACTCAGCAAGGCAAGAGCAAGCTGAGTTCAGACTCAGGATCCTGCTTTTCCATGCTGATCTTTCCTTCAACTGCAAGTTACCCCAAGCGCACAATGTACTACAAATACCAAGCATTCGTTTCCACAAAAGAGCTGATTTTTGTGCTGTACAGAAAAACAACCAGTGTGTTCAAAAGCAAGTATTCTAGCACTCACTTGCAAGCAAAGTGCAATTGTTGAGGCAGGACACAAATAGGTAGCCAATAAAGAATTTATCATTATCACTCATAACGGTACTGCCAAAAATTCCAGTGCACATCTCCACGATAAATTGACTGCTGCTGTGAAGGGAGCTGAATAGAAGAGCACCCTGAACATGGAGCCTTCCAATCCCTCAGCTTCTGACAAAATGCCAGTTGCCACCCAATGCAACAGCGATGAGACTGCCATTGTCCTCAGTTCACTCCCATACAGGAAGGCTCACAGGCCTTTAAAGACTCTCCTTCTCCACTCAGGATAATGCCCCCTCATCCTAACCATCCTGCCGGGCAGATCTGTTCCTGCCAGGTACAGAAATACACACCCTTCACCCTGTGCTCCCAACACTGGCACGGGGCAGACTTAACAAATCACTTAGCACTTAACAAACAACTGGAGATTGCAATGCTCCGTAGCTTCAGGTGGAACTTGAAAACAGCAAGTCAAACGAACATCCTTCTCTGTGGAGAGAGATGCAACTATGCCATGACCTGAATTTGCATTCTGTGCACCAAATTTATTTCTAGAGGGCAGGAAACAGTTCTAGGAAAAGAGATCCAAGACACATCTTTGTTCACAGCATCAGTCTTTCATCCTCGACTGGGCCGTCATGTGTCACAACACTTGCATTTCTGATTCATGTAGAGTATTTATCATTCATGTGAAGGTGGTGAGACACTGCAACAGGTTGCCCAGAGATCCTGTGGATGCCCCATACCTGGCAGCATTCAAGGCCAGGTTTAATAGGGTTCTGAGCAACCTGATCTAGCAAGTGGCATCCCTGCCCATGGTGCTATGTTCCAAGAACCAGATGATCTTTAAGGTCCCTTCCAACACAAACCACTCTATGATAATGTGTAAGAATACTTTAAAGCTGTGTATATCTTACTAAAGCTTAATGCATACGTTACAACTTGAGTTTGCCTGTAATCAAGAAAATGCATTGGTTTACCTGTTTTTAAAATGAATTTTTTTAACCTGGCGGGCTGCAGCCCCTCTAGTCATATTTCATTAAGTATTATCATTCAGCTGTTTCTCAGAACCTAGACCTACCATGGTGCTTAAATGCTGCACACCCATGCAAGTAATTGAACTCAAGGTGGAATGAGTCTGTATATTTCTGTGATCAGAGCTTAACCTTGTTTAAAAAATCCCAGCACTAACAGGTTAATTTCTGACTTCAAAAGCGAGGATTTTTAGGCATGATCTGCTATGCACAGCCATGCCAATTAGAAGCAAGGTAATAGGATCGTTGCCACAAATATACAAGTTAAATAAAAACCTGGCAGAATAAATGCAGTACCCTTTCTGTACATTAGCCTGAAACAACCACATGCAGGCTCCACCAGGCTGGAGCTGAGCCAAAAGATTATCCATCCTTTTTTGTCACACACGGATTCTCTGAGGATCAGCATCTGGAACTCTGTGTGCTCGTCGGTGTTCACCTGTGGTTAAAGATAACGAATTCAAACACAATCACAGTCAAAAGTGACCATAAGCACATGCATGAAGGACAGACAGTACGTGCCGTACAGCACGACCTCGACCCAATACTGAAATGAGAGAAGCAGTGCCAGAAAACCCAAATCTGGTAAGTTTGCCCAAATGGCGTGGTTATATCAAGTAGTTAGTGATAAAAGATAAACTGTCTACGGGCAGTTGTTACACGCCCATGACACTGCACTTGCGCTACCTCGATCAGTTTTACACGGCTTAACTACAAGCCAAGTAACAAGTTCCTCCCGTGCTTCCTCAGCCCCTGCCACAGCGGTGCGGGAGGAAACAGGTGCCACGGGCAACTTAATGCCGTGGCTTCCCCGGCCCCAGCGCAGCCCCATGGACAGCCCTGCCAGAGCCACGGGGAGCGGGACCCCTCAGCCCTGGGGCAGCGGCCGCTCCCGCCCGCCC